>BROG01000044.1:1332500-1782500 GCA_030159075.1 Atrina japonica | reverse complement strand
GGATGGATTGATGGATGGATTTATTAATTCTTGATAGGATGCATAACTTGCCATGCCTGTTGTGATACGGTACCTCAGTTTTAAGCCTCATCCGAAAGGCCCTGTGTTGATGGTTTACATGATAAAAGGAGATGTATATAAACTGAAGTAACATTTGAATACTAGATGAATTATAATCATATCAATTGATTTCTAGGTATAAGTTGATAAAGAAGATATAAATTGGTAAAGTTGATATAAGTTGATAAAATGGATATAAGTGGATAGGGTAAATATGAGTTGATAAAGTAGATATGAGTTGATAAAGTAGATATAAGTTGATAAAGTTGATATAAATGATAAGTTGACAAAGTCAATATAAGATGAAAAAGTAAAATAAGTTTTTAAGGTAGATATAAGTTGACAAGGTAGATATAAGTTGATAAACTTGATATAAGTTAATATAAGTTGATAAAATAGATATCTGTTGATAAAGTAAATATAAGTTTATAAAATCAATATAAAGATATAAGTTTATAAAGTCAATATAAGTTCATAAAGTCAATATAAGTGGATATGATACATGAAGATATAAGTTGACAAAGTCAATATAAGTTCATAAAGTCAATGAAAAGTTTTATTTATTGAAATGTATTATCTAACATTTAACCATTCTCTAGAACTGACAACCTCCCAATAGCAAGTTTTCATAAGTCAATTCTCAGCCCCAGGAATATTTGAACATGTGTTTTAAATAAAAACTCATACCAAAGTAAATTTATAACATGAACTTGTCTGTCTTCATTGAATCATAGTAAGCTATTTATATGGTAAATGTTGCACTTGTGAAAACTCTGAAAACAGCCTATAGACAGTACAAGATGTTTATATAATTAATCTGGCAATGACAACAACATAACAGCTGTAAGTGATATATTCACTTCAAGCTATGATTACTTCTGTTGAAAAAGTCATCAAAATATGGCTGAAAATGTTGTAGAACTGAATATTAAAAAAAGACATATAAAGGCTAGTGATCATCTTGCCAACATTTTGGCTTGATTAAACACTGTACTGAATATGATTAAATTCGAATTTGTCCAGAAAAATTCTTAAAGTCATGTTGCTGTGATTCAGATTGTATAGATCTATAATTCTGTTTGTTGCAACCCCATCCATAATAAAAGTATAGAGATTCCAGAACATATGTACATTTTACATATCTCGGAGATCAATCATTTACCCATGGTTTATAGATGTTTGCTTCTTTTTTTATGGGGAATGAATTTGAATTCCAGAATATTATGTACATTTTACATATCTCAGAGATCAATCATTTACCCATGGTTCATAGATGTTTGTTTCTTTTTTTATGGGGAATGATTTCCTTGTCAACTGCTAAGGTATACGTATTGACAAGTTGCATTTGTAATGACATCACAATACAATTTATGACATAGAATTTCTGTGGCTTCTAGAATGCAGTGCATTATTAAGTTATGTCATATTGTATTTGCATAGATCTACACAGACATGTATTTTTAAAAAATCATGGGAGAAAAATAATCAACCCCTGTCTTACTGGTATGACAAAGGAATCTGCATCCTTGGGATAAGATTCTTGAATGACAAACCCTCAGCAAGCCTCGGGTTTGTCATTCAAGAATCTTATTGTTGGATTGAGATTCCTTTGTCATACCCTCAAGGTAGGGGTAGATTCAGTTATTTATGTTTAATGATCAATTTCGGTCAACTTTTTTATCTTTTCTATATATACATTGTACTGTACAGTCAAACCTGCCACCAGATTTAGTGACCACCTGTGTGTAAAGAACACCTGGTCACAAAGACCATTTTTGTTGTTGTCCCCCAATAGTACCATTTGTGTACAAATCAACCTCTATATAAAGACCGTCTCCCAGTAAAGACCGCTTTTCTTGTGTCCCTAAGCAGGTCATTTAATATACAAGTTTCACTTTGTATCTTAGATTATTTTGTGTGTTACCTCCATAAAATCCAACATTTGGCATTTCTGCATTTTATCATGCTTAGTATAACTTTGAACTTCAAGTAATAAAACTTTAATAAAACTGCAAGTGCATGTATAAGAAAAAAGTGGTGATGTATGTTTGACTGGTCTTTTTGACATAATTTGATGACCTAGCCATTGATTTCAGTCTATTTATCATACTAAAGTTCTTTTAATCACAAAGCAATTGATATGTAGGGAATGGGACATAAAATACTACCACCTTTTACATCACAATGCATTTAAGGATTAATTTTAACAATTTTGCAATGTATTGAAAAATAATATGGTTTAACGTGGTGCACACTTTATAATCGAAAAGTGTGTGTCAAACCATATTATTTCTCAATACATTGCAAAATTTTTAAAGTTAATATTTATAATTTAATTCAAGACAAGAATAAATTGGCTTCACATTTTAATTTTTAACTAAAAGCATAAAATGAACATAATGATGAAAGCGGAAGAATATATCTGCTACTGTTGGTTGCCCTTAGCAACCGCCAACATAAAATGTTAGTCAGCCATAGTTGACTAGTTGGCATATGAAGAGTTAGACAAAAGTCCAGCCAACAAATTCTGGCAGCTTGAAGTGAAATTACAAGGCTTTGGAGCTTCATCTATTTCATGAGATCATTTCCAGAAGTGGACATGTCTAAGGAACCCAACCATTTTATAGAGAAATATTATAAATACAATGGCCAATAACAGTTGCTGTCTTATAGAAAAATTAAATTATTGGGCATTAAAGTGTTACAGATAAACAAATCAATGAGTCAGCAGTAGGAAGATTTGTAATTCAATGCAAGAGAACAAATTACTGAAATGTGGACAAAAACAGACCTTTAAATGATAAATCCAGATATGGTGACAGGTGTTATGGAGGAGTTAACTTTCCCTGCTTGCAGGACATACTCACTGTGAGTTTGTAATGAAAATTAGTCCAAAACAAGGAAATGGTTGCCCTGGTAACAAACTGGGCCAAAACAAGGAAATGATTGCCCTGGTAACAAACTGGGCCAAAACAAGGAAATGATTGCCCTGGTAACAAACTGGGCCAAAACAAGGAAATGATTGCCCTGGTAACAAACTGGGCCAAAACAAGGAAATGATTGCCCTGGTAACAAACTGGGCCAAAACAAGGAAATGATTGCCCTGGTAACAAACTGGGCCAAAACAAGGAAATAATTGCCCTGGTAACAAACTGGGCCAAAACAAGGAAATGATTGCCCTGGTAACAAACTGGGCCAAAACAAGGAAATAATTGCCCTGGTCACAAATTCTATCACCGTTTTCACAGTTTTGAGTTTTAACTCATTAGCATATATTTCAACTGTAGTAACTCTATTGTACCTTATAAGGTGATCTGTTTTTGATTTAAGATTCTTTTGGGAAAAATGTATTAATGTTTTCAATTCAGGCAATGTGGGATTTGACTAACTGCAAAAAAATCGAACAACTCCAGTGAAGACAATTCAGTTGGTTTTGTTATATATAATTTATAAATTCTTTATATGTACTGGCATTGTATATTTCATTGGAAACATTTCATTTTGTGTTTTTATTGAAAGATCAAAGCTGTTGTCATATACACAGACTCTATGTATTCTTGTTATATAATGTTAAGGGCTCATTCTGTGAATGAAAATGAAAACGATATTTCAGAAGCTGGAAACTGATTCCATCAATAATGAAAAAATAAGAACTGATTACTCCAGCATGGTAATAAAATTGGTCACAAGATATTGGACTTGAGAGAAATCCGTTGGTGAAGTTGTAAATGAGCAGATAAACTAGTCTCAATCATGACAAATACTCATGTTTTCTGCTTCTTTATTAGAACAATTATAGCTGCTTATCTCAAGTTGTGTGTAAATAATTTAACACCAATAACATTTACACAAGACTTCCCAGTGCTGGTAATGGTTGTGTAGCAGCAGGAACAGATACTAGCGTCATTGATCAGTACATAGATCGTGTGATACAGTGATATCTGTGTAATCACTTAACACTTCTTCTAGATTTACTTGATGTAGATCTTTGATAATTACTGATTTATCAAGATTTCTGATACTGGTCATCTCATTGATTTGTCCCTGACACACTGATTGTCAAGATTTCTGGTAGTGGCCATCTCCTGGCTCACTGATTTGTCAAGATCTCTGACTATGGCCATCTCCCGGCACTCTGATTTGTCAAGATTTCTGACTATGGCCATCTCCTGGCTCACTGATTTGTCAAGATTTCTGATACTGGTCATATCTTGGCTCACTGATTTGTCAAGATCTCTGATACTGGCCATCTCCTGGCACACTCATATTCAAGATACTGACCATCTCCTGGCACAATGATTTGTGAAGATTTCTGACTATGGCCATCTCCTGGTTCACTGATTTGTCAAGATCTCTGACTATGGCCATCTCCTGACTCACTGATTTGTCAAGATCTCTGACTATGACCATCTCCTGGCACACTGATTTGTCAAGATTTCTGGTACTGGCCATCTCCTGGCACACTGATTTGTCAAGATTTCTGATACTGGCCATCTCCTGGCACACTGATTTGTCAAGATTTCTGATTCTGGCCATCTCCTGGCACACTGATTTGTCAAGATTTCTGATTCTGGCCATCTCCTGGCACACTGATTTATCAAGATTTCTGATTCTGGCCATCTCCTGGCACACTGATTTGTCAAGAGTTCTGATACTGGCCATCTCCTGGCACACTGATTTGTCAAGATTTCTGATTCTGGCCATCTCTTGGCACACTCATATTCAGGATACTGGCCATCTCCTGGCACACTGATTTGTCAAGATCTCTGATAATGGCCATCTCCTGGCACACTGATTTATCAAGAGTTCTGATTTGTCCCTGGCAAATTTATATTGCCATATGTATTTAGGCTTTGTGGTGTATTTTAGATTTTGTCTGAAGGTACTATTCCAAATGCAGTTATATATTGCATATGGTATAATACTATATGATTTTTACTCGAGGAAGACTTTTCCTGGGTATATTGTATCCAGGTTTTCTCCTCCACCATTAACTCATTCACCCTTAAAGACACATATGGACTAGTCTAAGTCATTGATTTACAGAAGAGTCCATTGTTTTTCAGGGGGTCGATGAGGTAAAGTTTGTTTGACCACTGTATAACTGAAAAACTTTGAGTACGTCATAAAACTCCATTAATAAAAAACTAATGATTTTAGATTTATTTAAAAAGTTGTATCTGGATGAGGTCATTCTTTGCCCCGTCCTATAATATATGTACATGGACCTGAATGATTAAGATAAGGATGTTCTTCATTCATTTGTTTTTCTTTGCAGGATTAAGATTCTTGAGAGCCTTGCGACTGAAGTCAATTCCAGATATTTTAACTTACCTCAATATTCTGAAGACCAGCACAAGAATCAAGCTTTCTCGACTGATAACATTCTTCATCAGTTTATGGCTGGCCTCCGCAGGATTTTTACACCTGGTAAAGACTGTTCAAATATTTATAAATTTACAAAGGTGGGCCAATAAAAATAACAAGAGTTTCAAATAGCTAAAATTTCAGGTTTTAATTGTCAAAATTCTTGGACCTTGGGACATAACGTATGTGTGAACCTTGACTAAAGTAACTATACTAATATCCAAATAAATTTACAGCCTAAATTTACTCTTAGATCTACCCCTAAAGTCATGTGTAATTCAAAATGTTCCTAATTTGATGTTTAACAATATGAACAATTAGAGCCCAGCTAACAATCTTTTGTTGCCATTTTTCTTTGACAATTACTCCCGTGTAGCATAGTTTACATATAAGATATAATTCTAATACTGGTAATTAGATTTAACACGTAGATATCTACTTCTTGAGAAAATGTAATTTAAGTAATGAAATGTGGAACCTGTCCTCAGAAGTAATTGTCATAAGATGCCAACTGTCTGAAACTTTCAAACTCAGGACTCGACTCAGTTAAATGATCAAACTCAGGATTTGACTCAGTTATGATCATACTCAGGACTCAACTCAGTTAAATAATCAAAGTCAGGACTTGACACAGTTAAATAATCAAACTCAGGAATTGACTCAGTTACATAATCAAACTCAGGACTCGACTCAGTTTAATAATCAAACTCAGGACTTGACTCAGTTATAATCTAATTCAGGACTGGACTCAGTTAAATAATCAAACTCGGAACTCTACTCAGTTATAATCAAATTCAGGACTCGACTCAGTTAAATAATCAAACTAAGTACTTGACTCAGTTAAATAATCAAACTCAGGACTCAACTCAGTTATGATCAAACTCAAGATTCGACTCAGTTATGATCAAACTCGGGACATGACTCAGTTATGATCAAATTCAGGACTTGACTCAGTTAAATGATCAAACTCAGGACTCAACTCAGTTATGATCAAACTCAGGACTTGACTCAGTTAAATAATCAAACTCAGGACTTGACTCAGTTAAATAATCAAACTCAGGACTTGACTCAGTTATGATCAAACTCAGGACTTTACTCAGTTAGATAATCAAACTCAGGACTTGACTCAGTTATTATCAAACTCAGGACTTGACTCAGTTAAATAATCCTTTATTGAAAATCTCTTTCAAAAAAACAATTGTCTTGAGAGTTTAATATAAATAGCAAATGAGGTGATCTCTCAAGACAGGTTGAATATATACATATAAATGAAATGATGGGGTGATTATTGATTGTAACTGAAAAACAATTGGTTTACCATTTCTGATTTAAATCAATTTCAAAACTCTTTAATTTATTAATTGGTTTCAATGGGTTTTCCATGCTACAGGGCTGGGTAGCATAAAAAACATTGGGAGCAATTAAACCATCTGTCTAATTTTGAAATGCTTGTACAATATTTCATGAAATATATAAATAATAGATGTTTTGTTTGTCTTGTTTTCCAAACAACAGTGATATTTGATTTTGATATTTAGAAATTAAAAGAACTAACCCTCTGTCATGACTTCTGGGGAAGGCAAATTCAATATGGTATCAGGATTTCCCCTAAAAATAATAATTAAAGGGTCTAAAGAATCCCCTTTTATTTGAAAATGAGGGTCATTTTGAAAATTAGGGGTCAATGATTTTTTCAAGAAGTAATATAATTAGTATTGTTACATGTAATCATTACGTTTATGTACATTGTAAATGTTTATGTACATTTATGACAAAATCAATTGTAAGATTTGATAGATTTATTTACTGAACTTTACTGACACACAATAAGAAGTTTATCTTACATCCATTATGATTTTTGTTTAGAGGACATTTCCAATTTTTTTTTGTGACAATCACAACAGATTTGTACATCAGGGAAAACTCTGGGTATGAATTATTGTACAAATTTTGTGATAAAAAGAAATTGATTATGAAATCAATAACCAGTCTCTTTCCAAATACAATCTGAGTATCAGTTATGATTTTATTATATCTAATACTGATGCTTTCTTGGTGCCGTATCTAAATTTGATAATACATGATCAATATTTTATCATCTGAGAGTACATGTATATACTTTTCATTGCAGGTTGAAAATTCTGGTGATTTTTGGGAGAATTTTTCAAATCCACACCCCATGACCTACTGGGAATGTTTGTATTTTCTGTCTGTTACCATGTCAACGGTTGGGTATGGAGACATTTCAGCAGAAACAGTCACTGGAAGAATCTTCATTGTTTTCTTCATTTGTACTGGCATTGTAAGTTTTTATTAAAGTGCTACCTTCATTAAAATGAATAAATGAGTAATACAGTGGAATGTGGTTTTGTCAAAATTGGTTGTGTCCAAATTCCAGATATGTCAAAGCTGAAAGTCTGGGCCCAATTTTTATAGATATAATGATATATCAATTAAAATTATGGTTATCTCAAAATCCAGATATCTCAAAATAATAGGGGTGTTTCAGTGAGTTTCGAGATAACGCGATTCCACTGTATTATGATAATATAGCATGCCATCTTGAAATAGACATATTTGAAGAGGTTTTGATTATACAGAAAATGTGTTTGTATAGGCAAGCTCTTATATATTAAAAAAAACAAAAACAAAAACCAATATAGCACAGGTAAAATTCATTGGCATTTTGACTTAATTATGAGCTGGACCAGCAGTATTTATATTTGTGTCAATAGTATACCTACTTGTGCTATAGGCATTCACATTCACACTGCCAGTGTTGATACTCATTCTGTCAATGTACATACTCATATTGTAAGTATCTATACTCACAATGCCATTGTTCCCTTGTAATGTCAGTGTTCATATTCATTTGACCAGTATTCATGCTCACATGTTGAATGTATATACTTGTATTATCAGTGTTATAAATACATGTACTTACACTGTCAGTGATCATACTTGTACTATCAGTGTTCAAAATTCTACTGTCTGAGAGATTCTGTGCACATGCTTGTACCTCAAAGTTCATACTTATGTGTACTTGCTATGTCAACTGTACATACCCACAATGTCATGCTCTCATTTATATATCAGTTGTGTACTCACTCTGTCTGTATACATACCCACGCTGTCATGCTAACATTTATATATCAGTTGTGTACTTGATCATATATATATATATATATATATATATATATATATATATATATATATATATATATATATATATATATATATATATATATATATATATATGTTACACTACTATATATATACTACAATTGCTCACATAAGTATATCATTTATGTTACACTCACTCTGTCTGTACATATATACATTGTGATTGCTCACATAATTATATCAATTATCTACTTTCTCTGTCTGTAAATATATATTCACTGTGATTGCTTACAGAAGTATTTCAATGGCGTGCTTGCTTTGTCAGTACACACATACTCTGCGATCGCTCACATTTATATATCAATTATGTACTTGCTCTGTCTGCACATATATACATTGTGATTGCTCACTTAAGTATATCAATTGTGTGCTAGCTCAGTATATATATATATATACACTGTGATTGCTCACTTAAGTATATCAATTGTGTGCTCACTCTGTATATATATACACTGTGATTGCTCACTTATATATACACTGTGATTGCTCACTTAAGTATATCATTTGTGTGCTCACTCTGTCTGTACATATAAACACTGCCATTGCTTTTATTTATATATCAATAGTGTACTTGCCCTCTGCCTGAGAGCTCATATCCACACTATCAAACTGTATAAAAAAAATAAGATTTCAATCAGTACTATTTTAGTGATTTTGTCGTATTTGATATTGATTAACTTTTATCAAGTAAGCCAAACTCATTTTTGTTTTGATAAAAATATATCAAAGTCTTTGTCGGTTTGGAATTTTTTTAAATTTTTTTTTTTGCGTCAGAGTTACGTAGGGCAATCCTTATAGTATGATGATGTTGTTTAGAACCAGACTAGTTATAAACACCTTAGTCAAGCATTTGTACATTATTTAAAACAAATGTTGAATTATCTTGATGTGCTTGTGCCAGACAGCATGTTTGACATACCATAAATAGTATATTGCATGTACCTCTGGGGCCTAACTTAATTTAGCCACAATGTTTTCCAAAAATGCAAGCATGATTGCATAAATTGTCTGGTTTCTGATGTTAAAAAAATCAATACAGGAATTGAAGCTGTCAACAAGATGGCTACGTCTTAGAGTCTTACAGAGTTACAGGAATCTTGGCTTGACACAGGATGTTTAAATGGCACTTGCTTTAGTTTGTCAATATAAGATCGTAAGCACTCAGCTATTTATTGTCCAACATTAGATACAGTATTGACATGATTAAAAACGGAACAAGTAATTGGTCTCCCAGAATTGATCGCTCATATATCAAACCAGTCAGCCATTGATTGACATGTCAATATTGAATAATATTTATGAGAGAGCAATGAAAAAACAAACACTAATATTTTCTATACATATTTTGTATCTTGAACTAGTTTACCCGGTTAAAGATTGATTTTCACCTTTATTTTCACACCTGTTGGATATGTAGTATATTGTGTTGATAAGGTTAAAATTTACCAGTATTCATCAATAACAACATCTCCTAGTGTTAAAACCTTTTGAACATATTAAAATTTTTTGTTGCATTTTAACACATTGAGATATTTCATGTGGAGAAGCATTCTCGATTGAATTATAAATATTTATGTTGTGTGTATGGCGATGAAGGCTATTTGCATGTGATCATAGCAACATGTAGGTTGTCATGCCATCTCTGTGGTTTATCATCTGTAGATTTAATTTTGTAAAATAATCCTTCTTTGCTATGAATAAATAAACGTTTTGAAAATGAATTGCAAAAATTTGAATTATTTCCAAAATTTAATTGATTTTATCAATTTGAGTAATAAAATTTGAATATATTGGCAATAAACAATGATTTGGTGCATTTTTTTCACATTGTAACCTGTCATTGACAGAGTTTAAAAGGTGTCTAAAATGTGTTGGTGAACCAGTGTTTTGCAGTGCAAAAAATGTCTATGGTTTCATCCTGCCTACATCTTTAATTCACTTTGGTGAATTACTGATATACATTCATTTTCTGATAGTGCATGTTCTTCAAAATGGCTGTCCTATATTTTTAGGATCAAATCATTAACTTTGTAATATTTAATGGTTTTAAAAGTGTATTTTGACATGACTTATATAAGTGATGCCAGATGTTAATCTATTTGTCAATATTAATGTTTTGGGGTTTTTTTTTGGTAAAAGAATATTTTATGTTGATTTACTGGGTCTGTTCAGTAATTATAACAGGAGCGTAAAAAAATTCTTATGTATGTCTCAGGCTTAACCCATCAACCCTTGAAAAACAATAGTCTCTTCTGTAAATAAATGACTTAAACCAGTCCAAGTGTGTTTTTAGGGGTGAATGATTTTATAATGTGTTTAACCAAGAACAAGTGTTTCTATGGAGTTTAATGTCCATGCTATGTTACATTTTACAGATGTGTTCAGTTTGGGATATTGTACACATACATTATCAAACAGTTATCATTGTAATTTCTTGTAAATTATTATATTTTGTTTCTATGTTTAGGGTTATTTTGCCACTGTGCTCCCTGAAATTATAGAAATTCTAGGTCAGAGGCAGAAGTATGGAGGATCATACAAGAAAGAACGAGGCAAAAAGTAGGAAACTTTCTTTTTCATGACATTTATAATGGTTCCAAATAGACAAGTTCTCTTTTAGGTATTGTCAGGTTGTAAAGTACATATTTTGCTGCTGAAAGAGTTGAAAATAACTACTTTGACTTGAAAAAAATTAGATAACTGAAAAAGCCTGTATTTTTATTTAGTTGCAGATTATTGTATTAGATGTAAATATTAGGCACACATTATTAGATAAGATGCAATAGCAGGCATAACTTATCAGTTCTAATCTAAATATAATATATTATTTATGTCCAAGTCAGACACAGATTATCAGATCAAATGTAAATGTCAGATACAGATTATCAGATTATTTTTAAATATCAGGCACAGATTGTCAGATCAGGTGTTAATGTCAGACACAGGTTATCAGATCAAATTCAGATATCAGACAGTTTATTAGATCAGATTAAGATATTAGATACAGATTATCAGATGTAAATGTCAGATACAGATTATCAGATTATTTTTCAAATATCAGACACAGATTGTCAGATCAAGTGTTAATGTCAGACACAGGTTATCAGATCAAATTCAAATATCAAACAGTTTATTAGATCAGAT
Source organism: Atrina japonica (assembly GCA_030159075.1). Taxonomy (NCBI): domain Eukaryota; kingdom Metazoa; phylum Mollusca; class Bivalvia; order Pterioida; family Pinnidae; genus Atrina; species Atrina japonica. Next base: position 1,770,746 of record BROG01000044.1, on the reverse strand, counting down.
TTAGATATCAGATACAGATTATCAGATGTTAATGTCACACACAGATCATCAGATCAGATTTAAATACCAGACAGATTATCAGATCAAATGCAAATGTCAGACACAGATTATCAAATTATATTTAGATATCAAACACAGATTATCAGATCAGGTGTTAATGTCAGACACAGGCTGTTTGATCAAATTCAAATATCAGACAGATTATCAGATCAGATTAAAATATCAGATACAGATTATCAGATCAGATGTAAATGTCAGACACAGATTATCAGATCAGATGTTAATGTCAGACACATATTATCAGATCAGATTTGAAATACAGACACAGATTATCAGATCAGACAAATGTCAGACAGATTTTCAGATCAGTTTAAATGTCGGACACAGATTATCAGATTAGTTTTAAATGTCAGACATTATTATTAAATCATAGACAAATCAGATTAAAGTCAGATATCAGACCAATTATCAGATTTAAACTCAGACATAGATTGTCAGATCAGATTTAAATGTCAGACACAGACTGTCAGATTATCAGGTCAAATGTAAATGTCAGATACAGATTATCAGGTCATATATAAATGTCAGAAACAGATTATCAGGTCAAATGTAAATGTCAGACACAGATTATCAGGTCAAATGTAAATGTCAGACACAGATTATCAGGTCAAATGTAAATTTCAGATACAGATTATCAGGTCACATAAATGTCAGATACAGATTATCAGGTCAAATGTAATTGTCAGACACAGATTATCAGGTCAAATGTAATTGTCAGACACAGATTATCAGGTCAAATGTAAATTTCAGATACAGATTATCAGGTCACATATAAATGTCAGATACAGATTATCAGGTCACATATAAATGTCAGATACAGATTATCAGGTCAAATGTAATTGTCAGACACAGATTATCAGGTCAAATGTAAATGTTAGACACAGATTATCAGGTCAAATGTAAATGTCAGACACAGATTATCAGGTCAAATGTAAATGTTAGACACAGATTATCAGGTCACATATAAATGTCAGACACAGATTATCAGGTCAAATGTAAATGTCAGACACAGATTATCAGGTCAAATGTAAATGTCAGACACAGATTATCAGGTCAAATGTAAATGTCAGACACAGATTATCAGGTCAAATGTAAATGTCAGACACAGATTATCAGGTCAAATGTAAATGTCAGATACAGATTATCAGGTCACATATAAATGTCAGACACAGATTATCAGGTCACATATAAATGTCAGATACAGATTATCAGGTCACATATAAATGTCAGACACAGATTATCAGGTCACATATAAATGTCAGATACAGATTATCAGGTCACATATAAATGTCAGACACAGATTATCAGGTCAAATGTAAATGTCAGACACAGATTACTAGATTATATATAAATACTAGACAAAAGTTATCATCTTCAGAGATTTAAGTCTCCCACAACCATGTTTAATTAGTCAGGAAGTGATTTTGTTAATCCAAGTTGGAAATTTGGTATGGGGGGAGTCCACATCTAAGTTCATCATTTGGTCATTTAAGCAAAGTATGTAGGTATTATAAGATCTCTTTCAGCACTCAGAAAAAAATGTTGATAACATGAATGTAAATTTCACTCTATCTAAATTTCTGTAACTACAGAAAAACTGATATTATGGTAATAAATGTTTACCGGTATATCATTTCTTTGTGCAGGCATATTGTGGTGTGTGGTCACATCACTTACGATACAGTTGCCAATTTTCTGAATGATTTTTTACACAAAGATCGTGAGGATGTAGATGTGGAGATTGTTTTTATTCATAAGTAAGTTTTTTCATTCATAAGTCTGTATTACTTATTCAAGCTTCGCATTAAAATGTCAATTCTTTATGAATACATTTATGTTGATGAACTACCGTCAAGTCATCAGTTATTGATCTTAAGTTCTACATTTGTAAAGTCAGTCATCTTTACTATCATTAGTCATTGAAAAGGACATAGCAGATATTACAAATGACAAAGTAATGGACTGATTTCCTCTCATCACTCAAGTATTTGGTATTAGATATATCATAAAACAATTCTCCCTTTATACAGAAATGGCTCATGCCTTCATAACATTTCAAAACTCAAATTGTTTATTGTATCAAGAAATGTTTTGTGTATATAGACTTGTATAAGAATTTTGTATGAGTTCTTAGACAGACATCTGACTTACTTTGCCAAAATATTAATACTAATAAGATAGACAGGGTTGGGTATTACCAGACACTCAATCTGACATAGGGTCTAATGATGGTTAAGCATGTAACAAAACATTAGGGGGTTTATTGGACAAATGTCATTTTCTGTATACTCATTCACCCCTAAAGACACATTTGGACTGGTCTAAGTCATTGATTTACAGAAAAGTCCAATGTTTTTTCAGGAGTTAATGAGTTAACTGTGGCAAGTTGCAAAATAAAATAGGATGCATTGAAATGTAAAATAGGCATAACTGGAGACTTGTCACCTTTTTACTGGACAGTATTTTGGGTGGCACTGGACTCCAAAATGATTATATGAAGACTATACATGAAATATTTCATGAAAAGAAAGTAATTAATATGATGAATATATATAAATAGTATTGATATTGGTCAACATCAAAATATAGTTGGCTGTTTTTGGATGACCCAATATTTCCAATCAAACATATCCTAGCTACATCAAAACCGTGCAGACGACAAACAACATTTCAAATTCATATATGAGACTGTCCTGATAAAAATGGTAGCTTTGAGTACTGACAGTAAGCCAAAAATTTATGTGCATGCTTAAGGAGTATCATTTGCAGAAAGAAGTGAATTGAAATGCTTGACGTCATATTTAATTATTCAACAGCTTTTCAAGCTAATGAATTTCAGAAAGAGAGACTAAATATACCAACAAAACTAAAAGGTGCATTTCAAGGTAAATTTACTCAGCAGCTTCTGCATAAATTGAGCATAGAAATTGTGTCCATACCTACCAGTTTACCCAACCCACACTGAAAATAATGATAATGATAAGTACAGTGATACTTGTATATAAAGACCCCCTTAGAGATGCAACAAAACAAGTCTTTATTGGGAGGTGATCTTTATATAGAGGTTGATTTGTACACAAATGGTACTATTGGGGACAGCAAAAAATGGTCTTTGTGACCAGGTGGTCTTTATATACAGGTGGTTGCTACAACAGGTTTTACTTTAATTACTTTTTTGGAAGTTTGAATCCTGTTGTAATGGAACCAGATTTTCTGACTGGTTGGTCTCAAGTTGGCCTCAGAAGTATGTTATGAGGACCAAGCTGATGTCTTTATACACAGGTGGTCACCAAAGCAGATTTGACTCAATGATAATTAATTGATAAGTTTTTTTTTCTTTTTGACACTCTTAACAGAACATTACCTGACCTTGAACTTGAGGGGTTACTGAAGAGACACTTTACACAGGTGGAGTTTTTTGTGGGTACAGTAATGGATGCCAATGACCTTGAAAGAGTAAAGGCAAGTATTGAGTGTTTATTTAAACCTTGACATAACCTTTATCTATAAAGTTGTAAGAATGTTTGTTCAACAGCATAGCAGACAGAGTAATTGCCTCACAAGGAAAAGGCCCATGGTTGAGCCTATGTATAGGTAATATTTGAGACTTTTTGACAGGCTATTAAACTCTTCCAATAAAACCAAAGGGCTATATTATAGGTTTATTCTGTGTCTGTCTGTTTGTCTGCCCAGGAAAGATTTTAGTTAAAGTTTATAATTGTTCACCATTCACTATTTAGTTTCAAAAGCAATGTAAGTGACATGTATAGATTCGTCACTACACACAGAATGAATTGTTTCTTTTCCAAACTCTTTGTATACGAAATGAAAGTCACAGGTCTGTTGGTTGAGACATGGGCTTGACATCTTATACAAAGGTCTAGAACTGCTATATTATACATTTATTGCCCTTGTATGAGGGAGATATGAATATTTGTTCACCTGAATTAAGGAAATCTTATTTATCCCGAGGGCAACATCCTAACAATTATTGATATCTCCCTCATACAAGGGCAATAAATTGTTTGTCATACTGATATGAAAAACTCAACAAGTAAACAACTACCTTTAAAGTTTCCAGAATATTTTATTTAAAACATATAAATTCTCTGTACACATATATAGTATTACAATTATTATAGATTGTCTATTCATCCGTCACTATGGGAAATACTCTGTACATCTTTACATATAGTTTTTCAATTATTATAGATTGTCTCCGCTGATGCCTGTTTAGTGTTGGCCAACAAATACTGCCAGGATCCTGATCAGGAAGATGCTGCCAATATCATGAGAGTTATATCTATTAAAAATTTCCATGCTGATATCAAAGTTATAGTTCAACTAATGCAGTATCACAATAAGGTATAACAGTATAGCTTAGTATTGCTTCAGTATCAAAGGAAAATTGAGCTGTGTGTGTTTGTATCTACACTTCTGTCTACATATATCTTCAGCTTGTGTAAACCTTCTTGTTGACTTTTCCTTTTTTGCACATTTGAGGAATGTAAGATTATTTCTGAATACTCTTAATCACAAGTGAAAGTATAGTAGAACCTCACCTGAAGACTACCTCACCTAAAGACTACCTCATTTAAGGACCACTTCACCTAAAGACTACCTCACTTAAAGACTACTTCACCTAAAGACTACCTCAAATGAAGACTACCTCACCTAAAGACTACCTCACTTAAAGACTACGTCACGTGAAGACTACTTCACCTAAAGACTACCTCACCTAAAAACTACCTCACCTAAAAACTACCTCACCTAAAGACTACCTCAAATAAAGACTACCTCAAATAAAGATTGCCTCACCTAAAGACTACCTCACCTAAAAACTACCTCACCTAAAGACTACCTCATTTAAGGACTACTTCACCTAAAGACTGCCTCACCTAAAGACTACCTCACCTAAATACTACCTCATTTAAGGACTACTTCACCTAAAGACTACCTCACCTAAAGACTACTTCACCTAAAGACTACCTCAAATAAAGATTACCTCACTTAAAGACTACTTCACCTAAAGACTACCTCACCTAAAGACTATCTCACCTAAAGACTACCTCACCTAAAGACTACCTCACTTAAATACTACTTCACCTTAAGACTGCCTCACCTAAAGACTGCCTCACCTAAAGACTACTTCACCTGAAGACTACCTCTACTAAAGACTACCTCTACTAAAGACTACCTCACCTAAAGACTACCTCACCTAAAGACTACCTAACTTAAAGACTAATTCACCTAAAGACTACCTCATTTAAGGACTACTTCACCTAAAGACTACCTCATCTAAAGACTACCTCACCTAAAGACTACCTCACCTAAAGACTACTTCACCTAAAGACTGCCTCACCTAAAGACTACCTCACTTAAAGACTACCTCACTTAAAAGACTACCTCACCTAAAGACTACCTCACTTAAAGACTACTTCACCTAAAGACTACTTCACCTAAAGACTACCTCACCTAAAGACTACCTCACTTAAAGACTACCTCACCTAAAGACTACCTCACCTAAAGACTACCTCACCTAAAGACTACCTCACCTAAAGACTACCTCACCTAAAGACTACCTCACTTAAAGACTACCTCACCTAAAGACTACCTCACTTAAAGACTACCTCACTTAAAGACTACCTCACCTAAAGACTACCTAACTTAAAGACTAATTCACCTAAAGACTACCTCATTTAAGGACTACTTCACCTAAAGACTACCTCATCTAAAGACTACCTCACCTAAAGACTACCTCACCTAAAGACTACTTCACCTAAAGACTGCCTCACCTAAAGACTACCTCACTTAAAGACTACCTCACTTAAAGACTACCTCACCTAAAGACTACCTCACCTAAAGACTACTTCACCTAAAGACTACTTCACCTAAAGACTACCTCACCTAAAGACTACCTCACTTAAAGACTACCTCACCTAAAGACTACCTCACCTAAAGACTACCTCACCTAAAGACTACCTCACCTAAAGACTACCTCACCTAAAGACTACCTCACTTAAAGACTACCTCACCTAAAGACTACCTCACTTAAAGACTACTTCACCTAAAGACTACCTCACCTAAAGACTACCTCACCTAAAGACTACCTCACCTAAAGACTACTTCACCTAAAGACTACCTCACCTAAAGACTACCTCACTTAAGAGACCACCTCACATTTTAGTTTGATTAATATTTAATAATAAGATATTATAACTACCATAAATTGGAATATTTTGGCCATAGTTTAATTTTGGCCAATTTGGACACCCTATTAAAATGGCCGAAATTAAACCATACAAACTATGTACACAATGTTTCTATCGATACTTTTTAAAAATATTTGAGTGTTTTATAGATTAAGAAACAATTTTTTTTTTTTAAATAACACTTGATGGATGTTAAGCTTAATTAAGTACCATGTGATGCATCAATGCTAACCATTCTACTGACACTTTTTAACATTTTGATATTTCAAACACTTGGAATGTCCGACACAACTAGACCAAGATCTGATGGTAGGCCAAATCTAAACATGATATAAACATAAATGGCCAAAATTTGACTGGCCAAAATATAACCCTTCATTTTGTGACCAAAGTGGCCAAATCTTAGCAATGCCAAAATATCCCAATTTACAGTATATAATAATAACCCTTGCCAGGTCAAGGAAGGATTTATGAGGCTCCACCCCTCCAGTTTATATGGCTTTTACTATACTTGTCATTGTATCTCTGTGTGACTAAAGATAATATGTAAGACTATATATAACATCTATGAGACATTAACTCTATATAATATTTTATGACATTGTGATTGTATCATCTCTACCTGTCATAGATATATACATGTACTGAAAGTTGCATCTCTTTGTGATCATGTAGTATCTCCATGTGACTTCAATATTTTGCATTTTTCATAACATGCATACAGTAAGTAACACCTCTGTAAGTAAATAATATCCAGTATTTCCAGATAAACTCTATGTAGAATCATTATAAGCAGGTTAGTTTTCTTGTTAAGATGATATCAAATTTATCACATATTTTAACAGGCATACCTCCTGAACATCCCTAGTTGGGACTGGAAACGTGGAGATGATGCAGTTTGTATTGCAGAGCTAAAGCTAGGATTTATTGCCCAGAGCTGTCTGGCCCCAGGATTTTCTACATTGATGGCTAACTTGTTCACAATGAGATCAGACACACCGGTAAGTATTTCTTATACAGTATATCCTCCAGGAACTATTATTCGCTAGTATATCCTCCAAGCACTATTTTTGGCAGGTTTATCCTCCAAGCGCTATTTTTGGCGAGTTTATCCTCCACCCTCCAAGCACTATTTTGACTGATTTATCCTCCGAGCACTATTTTTTGGCAAGTTTATCCTCCAGGCACTTTTTTTCACGAGTATATCCTCCAAGCACTTTTTTTGGCAGCTATATTTTCCAGGTACTATTTTTGGTGGATATATCCTCCAAGCACTTTTTTTCATGGGTATATCCTCCAGGCACTATTTTTGGAAGGTATATCCTCTAGGCACTATTTTTGGCAGCTATATTTTCCAGGTACTATTTTTGGTGGATATATCCTCCAGGCACTATTTTTGGAAGGTATATCCTCCAGGCACTATTTTTGGAAGGTATATCCTCTAGGCACTATTTTTGGAAGGTATATCCTCTAGGCACTATTTTTGGAAGGTATATCCTCTAGGCACTATTTTTGGAAGGTATATCCTCTAGGCACTATTTTTGGAAGGTATATCCTCTAGGCACTATTTTTGGAAGGTATATCCTCCAAGCACTATTTTTGGAAGGTATATCCTCTAGGCACTATGTTTGGTGGATATATCCCTCAGGCAACATTTTTGGCAAGTTTATCCTCCAGGCACTATTTTGTTGTGTTTATATCCTCCAGGCACTGTCTTTGGCACACTCTTGCACAATAATTATATATGTAAACAAAGCAAATCACAAAACATACAATTTACAACATAATTTTATCCTTTGATAATTATTTAATTTGGTTAGTTTTAAGGGGCATTAGCTGTGTTTCTCAAAAAAAATTATTTCATTTTTTTTTTACTTTTACTACTTGTACTTGATTTACAATAACAAATAAGAGCTATACACAGGCATAACAAATCTTATATTACTATATATTTTGTGAAAATAAGATCAGGTCCAATGTCAATTTAATTAAAAACCGATCTCTCACCGCTTCTGTTTTCTGATATGTCACATAGAGGATCTATGTGATCACAATCTGCTATGGGGTCAAATGTGGATGACCTCTTGTAGCTCTGTAATATTCGACCAATGAAAACATGACTTACGAAATTGAATAGAAAAGAAATATAATTTATTTTATAAAAAAGAAACAGTCAGTCCACAAAATTTCATCGTAATATCTTTAGTGAATCGAACCTATCCAACATTATGAAAATAATTCTGTGCTTCCAGATTTTGTGTGCTCAGTGTTTATAATGTTAAAAATGTTAAGATCGCTTTGCTATTCAAACGCTTACAAGATTCTGTAAGTCACTTCTTCATTGGTTAAAGATGACACACCTACGATGTCATCCATACATGAGAAAAAGGGAGCGAGTACAGATCAGTTTTCAATTAGATTGGTCCAGTGTAATATACATATACAAATAGTAAGGTTGAATTAATCAAGTGAAAAAGTGCCAAACTTGGATTTCTCAAACAATTTTCACAAAATATATAGGAATACAAGAATTTTCATGCCTTTGTATATCTCATTTTTGTTTTTGTATATCAATGTATGTAATAAAAAAGGGGGGAATTGGAAAAAAAACAAAGCTGATGTCACTTTAATGATTACCTGGAAATAGTTTTAAAATGAAAACTATCGGAGTAATAGATCATGATGAGTTATTGATGTTTGTGAAAATAGCTGCCCAGATGATTCATATTATTTTGTATTGTTTGATGCAGACACATGATTTTGTTCAGGTTCCACATAATAGCATTTAGGTACCACATAATATGTTGAGGTATCACATTGATTTTAATCAGGTACCACTTTAAATTTTGGTTTAACACATAATGTTATTCAGATACCACATAATGATATTTAGGTACCACATAATAGATGGTGTGGTGTATTCTCACTACCAATTAACTCAGTGTAACCACTCCTTTTGTTGATATCACCCTGTTTAGAATCATACTGAAATATTTCACAAGATATTGATTATTGATTAAAATATATTCTTGATATAGAATTGATGATTACAACATGTATATTATAGACCCTTTTAAGATAACTCGATCTGTTCCTGCTAATCTCAACTGCACACTTAACACTTCCAAATGGTATCAGGAAGTTTCTTTCCCAATACCAATCATACCCAGTGATATACAAGTTGTACACAGGGTACTGTTTGCCTTTCAAAGGTTTGAATTTGTCTTGTGTATGAAATGTTTTGGGCGAGGAACTTCTTGATGCCACTCGGAAGTGTTAGCATGCCGCTGAAATTAGTAGGAACACAGTTATCTTAAAAGGATCTATTGAAATATTCTGTCAGCTAGTACATAAGACAAACTGACCATACCATATTTCTCTTGTAGAAATCTTGTCAGCTAAAATCTATGACTGCTTAAAGTGACATTTCACTAGGTGTTTCACCTAGTTTTTTTTACATATAGTAGATCTTCATAGGCTTAACACTTAGATATGATCTTGGATCTATCTTGGTGATGGAAAACAATTTTGGAATGGAATCAAAGAAATAGAGTATCCCTGATCCATATACAGTAAAACTTGCTTTAGTGACCACCTGGTCACAAAGACCAGTTTTTTGCCATCCCTATTAGTACCATTTGTGTACAAACCAACCTCTATATAAAGACCACCTCCCTATAAAGACTGGTTTTGTTGTGTCCCGAAGGGGGTCTTTATATACAAGTTTCTCTGTATTTCCCAAAACCATAGAAATTGGAATACAAAGTAAAATGGAGAATTTTAAAAACAATGTGTGGTTGTGGTTTTATAGAATCAACTTAAACAATTGTTACATTTCATTACAACAAAGCTTTGATAATATTTTAAGTGAATTGCTATTGTGTTGTTCTGGTATCGCATCTCAGCAGGGGTTTAAAATATACAAAGGAATAATGACAGTTGTGATCTCTTTGAAATACAAAACAAACAAATCCCTGCAACAGATATGATGACCAAGCTTTCATTGTGATCTCGCTCAATAATTGACTGCGTTACATCATGTGCGTAAACATCACCTTTTGACCTATTGACATTCAGTATCAGATACGACCTTGTATATCAGCGATATTATGCTGGAGGTGGTTTGTAAGTTGTGGTATATGGGTTACAAAGTGATCACTGTGTGTATATATCATGTATCATTGTAACAGATAAAAGTGACACTGTTAGATTTCGGTATTGTAGAATTTAAAATTGATGTTTACACAGACTAAAATGTTTATTGATCAGTTCAGACTCATAAGTATAATTTTGATTGTAATTTTCTGAAATATAGGTTTCTGGCAACATTCTGATTGGCATCAGTTTCAATAGTTAGATGGCAGATTAAATGGAACAAATCACAAACTTCACTTAGTGATCTCACAGCAGACACAACAAAATTGTAGTAACCAACATTATAATAAGTTTGTTGAAGAGAAGTACCTGGGCTTGTTTTAAATCCCCTTGGAAACACAGACTAGTCTTCATAAAGTTTAGAATATTGGTAACTTTTCTGCACGATTAATTTCATATTCTGATTTATGACAGCCACTTTAAAAATACAATACTCAGAATCCATTCTAAGCTAGAATTTTTGTTTCAATATTGCTTTTCATTCCACTAAGAATGTTCTACTTATATGGACTTATGCCAATGCAATAGTTCTTTTTTAGAAACATCCCCAGGGGACAGGGGAAAAAAAGCTGGGCCAATAGAAAACATAAGGGTCCAAATATATATGTATTGAAATGAGGTTATCATTAACTCATTCACTTACCCCTGAAGACAGTAAAACTCTATCACAGGTATTAAAAAAAGTGTCACCAATATAAATTCATGCTGAAAGTTTGAGCCAGTCAAATTCTCCCTAAACTATCTCAGTGATAAAAAATTACTATATAGATAATCACTGAAAGATTTAACATGCTTAACGGGTGTACTGAGTGCATCATATAGGGAGTGTACTGAGCGCATCACATAGGGGGTGTACTGAGCGCATCACATAGGGGGTGTACTGAGCGTATCACATAGGGGTGTACTGAGCGTATCACATAGGGGGTGTACTGAGCATATCACATAGGGGTGTACTGAGTGCATCACATAAGGGGTGTACTGAGTGCATCATATAGGGAGTGTACTGAGTGCATCACATAGGGGGTGTACTGAGTGTATCACATAGGGGGTGTACTGAGCATATCACATAGGGGTGTACTGAGTGCATCACATAAGGGGTGTACTGAGTGCATCATATAGGGAGTGTACTGAGCGCATCACATAGGGGGTGTACTGAGCGTATCACATAGGGGTGTACTGAGTGCATCACATAAGGGGTGTACTGGGTGCATTATATAGGGGGTGTACTGAGCACATCATATAGGGGGTGTACTGAGCGCATCACATAAGGGGTGTACTGATCGTATCACATAGGGGGTGTACTGAGCACATCACATAAGGGGTGTACTGATCACATCACATAGGAGATGTACTGAGCACATCACACAAGTTACCCATTCATATGCTGACCGCGCTCACCATTGCTTAACTTCAGTACATAAATATAAAATACCAACCATCCAGCCACAAAAGCTAGCTATTAGATAAGACAGTTAATCTGCCTATATCCATTCCTATTTAACACTTACATTTTTTGGGTTTACTTGAGTGACTTCAGTAGTTCATTGGGATATCGACTGTCATCCATTATTTATGCAGATGTGTACATGTATATCATTTGTATACTTCTGAACATTTTTCTACCTCTGATTGTTCTACAACTGTAAATAGAGTAAGAGTACTCCGCTAAGGGGAGTAAATGAATAAGCATTGATTAAATTTTAACTTTGAACGATTTCTAGTTCTTCTTGATTATTTCAGATGAATGGTATGCCACAGTGGCAGACAGACTATGTCAGTGGCACAGCAATGGAGATGTATACAGAGTACTTGTCACCCTCCTTCAATGGCATGACATTTCCAGAGGCTGCTGAGTAAGTTCTAATTGTGTTAGTTGCTCACATGACCCAAAGACTCGTACAAGCTTTTTTTCTATATACAACACATTTTTCAGGCATTTTAACCAGGATTTTTTACATACCTCCTACATGCATACCTAACCAGGGGGTTTGGAGTTAATTGGCTGACCAAAATACCATGTAAACTTTTCTGATCCCATCTTGTTCTATGTCATTTATAAATGAGGCACAGTGTCAAATTCTACAACTAAACTGAAGGCAAATTCCCCTCAAACTTACTACAAAACGTTGTATGAAGAAGATGCTTGTATACATAAAGAACTGAAAATTCATGATAACAAAATGAATTCCAAATCTTTCTAATATGCCATTCTGTCATTTTGTATTTCTATAAAAAGTAGAAAAGTACTGAACCAATTTCAAACAAACTTTGAACAATTGCATTATTGGATGAATGTTCTTCAAGTATATTTAAAGTAAAAAATGTAGTTTGGCATTAGCTAGTATCAAGACTGTATCTAACTATGTTTTATTTGTGAAAAGTTTTAGAGGGGTGTTTGTGTTCAGAACAATGGACAATAATATTGTGAATAGTGTCGGTATAGACCACTGATGAAATAGTTCTCTTAATCAGAATTCAGTTGTCCAGTTTTGCATAGGTTTTCGCACATACATGTGCATGCTTTAGTGTTCACAAATGTCAATTTCCCTTTGACAGACTGTGTTTCTCCCGGCTGAAACTTTTGCTGTTGGCCATTGAAGTCCGACAAGAGGATGACAGGGAGAGTACATTGGCAATAAATCCAGGTCCAAAAATAAAAATAGAGAATGCTACACAAGGCTTCTTTATAGCTGAATCAGCTGAAGAAGTTAAAAGGTGAGTAGTGAGTCTGAAATTGAAATATATGTCTTGACAATTAATTAGTCGATTATACAATCAAAGCTCTGAAAAAGCTAGGGAAATGTATCACTAACATGACTAATGCAGTATCTGCTATGTTTACATAATGATAAGTCAGGAAATGTTCTTTGAGTAGATATATTAGATGGTAAATCCCTGAAATCTGAAATATATATCAGAGGTATACAAAGGGGAAATAAAATTAGAGGTACCAAAAAGGTGGATAAGCAGAGGATGTTAATAACTGTAAGTGTCAACTATAGAACTTGTATCACTTTAATAAGACAAATAGAAAAAAAAAGTATACCATTTTTTAAATGTGTCAATAAGTATCAAATATTAAATGCTATAAATCACAAGTTATGGCATTGTACTTTCAGGGCATTTTACTACTGTAAAGCGTGTCATAGTAATGCTACTGATGTGAGAGCAATAAAAAAGTGCCGCTGTCGACCTCGTAAGTATTATAACTATAATTTATCAAAATATGTTAATTTCTGGAAAAAAAGGACTAGAAATTTCATACTTTTAAACACCCTGTATTTTTTTTTCGCTTATTGGAAATGGGTTAGCAGGTAGTAGTGTTTTCATATTTTTGCTTTCCTTTAAATAAAAAATCAGAATGCTTACTTGCCAACAGAACATGACTTTACCATCATTGAACTCTTAGATGACGTAAAGTTTGACAATTTTTATGTTATATGATGAATAACTTCAAATAAACGTTTTGCTTGGAAATTATAGTGCACGCAAATACTTTATAAATAATTTGCTGGGGATATGTCATTTATCCCTCAAGACAAAGATGGACCAAGCTTTGTCATTGATTAACAGTAGAGTCCATTGTTTTTCAAGGGTGTTTAATACATTTATTTTGATGAGAAAATGAAAAACTATTGTATATTTGCATGATCAGGCAGTTTGATTCAAAGGAATTATGACCCCTCAAGTTGTTAACATATTTTATGTTCTTGCAAGTTAATTGCTGTGTTATTCTTTCTCTAGCATGTGACTTGTAATAAAACTTGTTCCCTAATGCCTTTAAAGTTTGACATTTGTACTTTTCAACCCCTGTTAACAGCTACACATCAGAGATACATGCTTCTTTTGAATAAGTTTACGTCACATGTGTTTTGTGATTTACGAATTAGACAATGTTAATTCTTAAAGAGACACTAGCTGTGTTTTTTTAATATTTCCTCAATTATTCACTTGCGAATTGAGTAATTCAACCTATCTATTTGTATATGTATACCACACCGGACCTGACCTTATTTTCACAAAATATATAGAAATATAAGATTTTTACCCCTGTGTATAAGCTCTTATTTGTTTTTGCACATCAAGTACAAGTAGTAAAAGTAGGGAAAAAAATCAAAATGATTTATGGTAAACAAGCTAATGCCCCTTAAAAGCTGGTGTATTTTTATTGGAATAATAATTCTAGCTATTACCCTTGTTTTTTATTACTAAAAGTAGCAGTAAAACTTTTAAAACGTGTTTGTTAATTGTTTGGATCATTATACATTAGGAATTATTGTTGTTTAAGCATTGTGCCCTGAAGTTAGGATCTGAGATTTAATCCATTCTCATGACTTTGTAAAAGATAAAAACAAAATTTGGGTAAAATAACAAATGAAAGAACTCGAAAAATATTTAGGAATAAACAGAAATTATTTAATTTTGCAAAAGATAGCGAAGGTATGATAGTTTTTCTGAAATCAAGGAATACTGACATTTGAATTTGTCTTTATGTTGTAAAATTACACTGAGTTTAGTGTCATAGATGTCATAGATATACTATTTAGTGTCATAAATGTATTATTTAGTGTTATAGATGTACTATGTAGAGTCATAGATGTACTATTTAGTGTCATAGATATACTATTTAGAGTCATAAATGTACTATCTAGTTATAGATGTACTATCTAGAGTCATAGATGTATTATTTAGTGTCATAGATGTACTATTTAGTGTCATAGATGTACTATTTAGTGTCATAGATGTACTATCTAGAGTCATAGATGTACTTTTTACAGAGTTTTTGAAATTCATGGGTCATACCAGAAAAACTGGTAAATTTTACAAAAGTCAGGTGAAATCTATCTGACAACTGGTCCAAATGACCACTAATTTTCCATTTCGTTTCAATTGTGTATATAAACAGATCAGTAAAACATTTTCTTTGACCAGTGAAATTCCTTTATTCACTGGTCTGATTGACCAGTATTTTTTTTTTTTTTTCAAAATGTCTGCTATTTAGTGTCATAGATGTACTATTTAGTGTCATAGATTTTATCAAAATACTATTCCTATGGTGTCAGATATTATTTTACAGTCATATACCTAAAGGTGTTATAGGTTAACATGTCAGGACTGTCTAAATGTCATAGGTTTACATGTCAGTACTGTAAATATGTCATATGTTGACATGTCAGTACTGTTTAAATGTCATATGTTTACATATCAGTACTGTCTAGATGTCATAGATTTACATGTCAGTACTGTCTAGATGTCATAGGTTAACATGTCAGTACTGTCCAGGTGTGATAGGTTTACCTGTCAGTACTGTCTATATGTCATATGTTTACATGTCAGTATATTCTAGGTATCAGGTTTACATGTCAGTGTTTTCTAGATGTAAGGTGTACATGTTAGAGCTGTCTTTGTATCATTTGTTAACATGTCAGTACTGTCAAGATGTCATATTTTTACATGTCAGTACTGTCAAGGTGTCATATTTTGACATGTCAGTACTGTCTGTATCATAGGTTTATATGTCATTAGGTTTTAGGTGTCTTGGGTCTACATTTCAGTAGTTTCTAGGTGTCAGGTTTACATGTCACTGCTGTCTATGTGTCATGTTTACATATCAGTACTGTCTATATGTCAAAGGTTTACATGTCAGTTCTGT
The DNA here is from genome assembly GCA_030159075.1 of Atrina japonica. NCBI lineage: Eukaryota > Metazoa > Mollusca > Bivalvia > Pterioida > Pinnidae > Atrina > Atrina japonica. The sequence goes on along the minus strand of BROG01000044.1, from coordinate 1,754,666 downwards.
CTATATATCATAAGTTTACATGTCAGTACTGTCTATGTGGCATAGGTTAACAGGTCAGTACTATGTAGATGTCAGGTTTACATATCAGTACTGTCTAGTTGTCATAGGTTTACATGTCAGTAGTTTCAAGGTGTCAGATTTACATGTTGGTATTATCTAGGTGTCATATGCTGTACATTTCCGTACTGTCACTAAAGTGTCCTGTTTACATGTCAGTACTGTCAGATAGTGGTGTCAAAGATTTTAAAATATGTTTGCCTTGTCTTGTTTTTAAACTGTAATATCTAACGGTTTCTATTTCAGCTTTGTAACACCTACTACAACAGGCATGTTTTGATGCTTGTTTTTTGTGGACTTTTGATCATTTTAAATTGACTAACATTAATATTTTTCATTCTATTAGTTGCATTGTTTAAGAAGGGAGCCACAGCAGTGATAGGTAATTTTCTCCTCAGTGTGTAGATTTCATATTGTATTACATTTTATATATATAACATAGATTCTTTATACAGTATTTCCCTTATATCACATGTATAACTTTATCATGCCTTTATCTATGTATATTCCCCATCTATTTTTTTGTCATACACGTACTATAATGTTCATTGTAATACATATTGTTTTCACAGAAATTGGAAAATTTTCATATAAACAATACTCATTTAAGATATATACATGTATATACTTTATAATTTTTATTTCCCTTTTTCCAACGATTAACTCATTCACCCCTAAAGACATATTTGGACTGGTCTTAGTCATTGAATTATACAGAAGAGTCCATTGTTTTTCAGGGGTTTGTGAATTAATAGAAAATATGTATATACTTTATTGATTTATCTCCCTTTAATATCACCATTAATCTAATTGTATACATTATAACATTTATCTCCCTTTATCAAACAATGATAAATATACATATCTAACATAAGAAAAATTTTGATTATATAAGTAATATATTTATGTCAAAATGAATATGATAAACTTATATTATAAAACTTTGGAGTAATTTCCAAAGACCTGTACTATATAGGTTAGTATATGAGTTTATTTTTTATGAGAATTTTCCAGTCGCTGACGTAACAGGTGTGTTGATGATTTCACAGGTTTTTGCCGCAGCATGAGCACACTTGTATATCATATATTTTTCTTCATAACCTCTATATCTTCTGTGTATTATGTATATACATATATATATGGCTTGGATTCTAACATTTACTTTCTGTCACAATATCAAAACTTATTGACACTCCAGTCATGTCATATCGTGAAAAAAAAAATTGTGAGAAATATATAATTTACTCTGTTTTCTGCATTATACAGTCATCCATTCTTGATTTAATAGTTGCAATCTTTGGCTTATTAACTACCTCTTGTTGACTTCAGAAATTTAAGTGATCAATGTAAATAAATTAGATATCATGGCAGTTTTGTGCCAGTTTTGGGTCTCTACTGACCATAAACATAGTAAATATATATTGTGCTCAGATCCTGTGGATATAATAAGTGAATAGATTTTCATCAGAAAGAGACCCAAGAAATTTGTTATAGATCCTAGTTAGGTCACATCTAGATCTGAGATTTGCAATTAAGAACGGATATCTTACTTTTACATGTTTGACAATAAAGGTTGTACATTCACCTTGGCATGATGTAATGAAATACTTCTGTATTGATACAAGTCCTTGTTATAGGTCTACATTTTTGGAGTTGCCCACAGCTGCAGAGTGAAATATTCCTCCATGGATAATACACTCAAACAAAATACACTTGATTTTTTAAGAATTAAAGTCTTTCATACTGAAAGTTAGACAGAAGTTATGCAGATATCGTGTTTACAGGCATCGTTGTAAAACCACGGTGTGGAATCGCTATGCTCTTTCCTACCCGTGGTCTCATGCGACCAAAATCTCTCGTACATATTTAATGGTGCTCACATTCATCAGATCAAGGCTTTTAAACAATTTCAGAGTTGTGTTGGGTCAACAAACTATGCGATAACTTCTGTTGCTGATCACAGCTACTGTGATTGGATAATTGGACAACAACTCCTCATAAATATTCATTAGCTATGAAAGATATCGGTCGCATGAGACCATGGGTAGGAAAGAGCATAATAATTCTGGACCGTGGTTTTACGACTATGGTTTTCAGGTTTCAACTGTATATACAAACCAGCCAATATGGTGAAAATCACCCTTTTCAAAACATTACCACAAAATGTTAGACAGGCAAAGTTCATCAAATCAATTCTAAATAAACTTAAGTAAAATCCTATCCTGTTCCTTGGTGGAATTTATATAAACATTTTAAATCTTATGTAAACAAAGCATCTTGGTTTTTGGTTTTTTTTTGTTTTGTTTTTTTGCATGCTGGTTATTATACAGCATGGTGTACAGTTGTCGCATGCATCTTCTTTTTCCATTGTATAACCACAGTATATAACTGTCTATGTGGAAACATTCAAACTGCAGCAGTGTTAAAAGGTTATGTCTTTGTTTATGAACTGTTTCAATTTCAGATTTACAGATGAACTATATGTTTTTTGTTAAATTCTTCTAAAATTTTCAGTATGTAAAAAGATTTAACCCTTGAATTTTTAGGTTTTGGACTTCAGAAAAATGTTCCTGGTGAGAATAATCTTAATTGAGAGTAAATGCATGACTGGGTTGAACTAATATTTAAAAAGTATTGAACTAACATTAGACAGAATGCAATCAAGTTTTTAACAACAGGGTTTTACTTGTTGTTTTGCTATGCTTAAAGCTGAACTTACAATTTAAAATGTGTAAATGATTTGAAAAGACATAAGTGACTCGGAAATTTCAAATTCAGCATTTTTCATATTTAAATGGTGGTCAGCAGTTGACCACATAATTCATTTATGTTTGATAAAATTATATCAAATTAATTTTTAGCTCACCTGAACCAAAGGTTCAAGTTAGCTTTTCTGATCACTTTTGTCGGTCATCTATCCGTCCATCCATCTGTCTGTTATTTCACATTTTCACTTCTTCTCCAAAACCACTGAACGGATTTTGATGAAACTTATAGGAAGCAAGTACTCAAGGTCCTCTACCAAGTTCATTTTGGCCAGATCAGCCCAGGTGGATAAATACTTTCCTGAAATAATTTTGGTGAAATTTAATTTTTAAAATTTTTTATGAATTTTTTAAGATCTGCAGGGAGGTAACTTTTCACACAGCTTGTTCTCTAAAACTACAGAATGGATTTTAATAAAACTTTATAGGAAGCAAGCACTCAAAGTTCTCTATCAAGCTTGTACATTTTGGCCAGATCGGCATCTCTCCCGACTTTGTCATTTTCATTCATTTTTAAATCTCCTCCACTCCCAAAGAGTGTTATGATAATTTGTAAATTGAGATTCCCATATCTGTAACACAGTTCAGATGAGTGATGTGGCCCATGGTTATGTGGTCTGACACATTAATTTGTTGACAATAGTACACATGTATGTCTGATGTACCATTGTGGTTATCTACAAGTTAGTCCAACTATTTACTGATGGTTAACCAGTAAGACATACCATTTAATGGTTGACACCCATTTGATAGATTCAGCCATATGGTTTAAAACATTTTTTTTTTTTTAATTTTGAAGGGCTAACTGTCTTGTGAGACCACATTTCAATTGCAGATGAGAGGATCTTTCACTATATTGCAGATACAAAGCTTTTAACAGTTCTTAATTGAATCAGAAAGTTTAAATTCATTTTCATTATGTATCATTTTCACATTTAAATGTGTAATTTCAGCAAAAATGATTCTGGTGAAAGTTGTGCATGCTTTATGAAATCCTCTCAAAGCTTGATGTAATAATGGTCAGATGTGCTTATAAAAATATGCCTTTATCAGAGAGAAGGAATAAATGTCTCTATGTAAATATAGATAGGTGTAGTTTTTATACCATGACCATTTGTGAGAGCAGCTAACGTTAGTATTTTTTGTCTATCAGTTGAGACAGAGTAGTGTTGAGCTTCTGCATGAGACCTAAATAAACATCTAATGCAGTAAAATGTCCAAAGGCAGTATATACAGTGAAACTTGTATATAAAGACCCCTTAGGGATGCAACGAAAACCAGTCTGTATAGGGAGGTGGTCTTTATATAGAGGTTGATTTGTACACAACTGGTACTATTGAGGACAGCAAGAAACTGTCTTTGTGACCAAGCGGTTTTAATATACGAAGGTGATCGCCAAAGCAGGTTTTACTGTATTTCTAACATTTTAGACATACAACATGTTCATTATGATAATATGTAATGTATTGCACATGGAAAATAAAACTGTTGACCTTCCAAAGCATGTGTATGTATTTCGAATAATATGGAGGTGTTTACCTTGGATTATGTATGATGTTTCTTGAAATTTAATTGATTTAATTATGCAAAATGTACAAGAGGAAACTTGGAAGATGTGCTCATTTCTATATGTTTTGCTCTGTACCATATGTAAAATACTATGTAAGTACATGTTCACATCCTATAATACTAATGTAAGTACATGTTCAGATTCTATAATACTTATGTAAGTACATGAGTAGGTACATGGTCACATCCTCCTACTAGTACTATTCCTACAGTAAATGTACATGTTCACATCCTATAATACTAAGTACATGTAGGTACATGTAAGTTCATGTTCAGATTCTACTTATGTAAGTACATGAATACATCGTATAATACTAATGTGTTCACATCCTACAGTACTATTGTAAGTACATGTTCACATCCTATAATACTAATGTAAGTACATGTTCAGATTCTATAATACTTATGTAAGTACATGAAATACATCGTATAATACTAATGTAGGTACATGTTCACACATCCTACAGTACTATTGTAAGTACATGTTCACATCCTATAATACTAATGTAAGTACATGTTCAGATTCTATAATACTTATGTAAGTACATAATGTATAATACTAATGTAGGTACATGTTCACATCCTACAGTATATTGTAAGTACTATATCCTATAATACTAATTATGTTCAAGTTCTATAATACTTAAGTACATGAATACATCGTATAATACTAATGTAGGTACATGTTCACATCCTACAGTACTATTGTAAGTACATGTTCACATCCTATAATACTAATGTAAGTACATGTTCAGATTCTATAATACTTATGTAAGTACATGAATACATCGTATAATACTAATGTAGGTACATGTTCACATCCTACAGTACTATTGTAAGTACATGTTCACATCCTATAATACTAATGTAAGTACATGTTCAGATTCTATAATACTTATGTAAGTACATGAATACATCCTATAATACTAATCTAGGTACATGTTCATATCCTACAATACTATTGTAAGTACATGTAAGTGCTAATGTAGGTACATATTCGGAATGCAGAATGGAGGATACGGGTATATGAAGTCTTAAGTGAAAGATTTCTTCAATACATTTGTTTTACAATGCATTAAGAAATGTATTTAAAATGTTTACCTGGTAACATATGACATAGCATTTAAACATTTAGAATTTTAGTAAAATCTATATAACCTGGCAGGGTGGAATCTTGTGAACCCTTTCTTGACCAGCACGAGTTTAAATTTTAGGTAATAAAGCATAACATTGAATTTACACTGACTCGAGTAATTGTTCATAATTGTCACCATACATGAGAGAGTATTCAGGGAGGAATAAAATGTTTTTCCCGTACAGCTTGTCATAACCGAAAAGTGAGTATGATTATACTTGTGATAATCAAAAGGTTACTCCGCCCCGCCATCTTATGTGAATCGGACAATACCTGTGTTTATCAAAGAGAGATAAGTCAAATACAACACAAAAATACATTTGTAGTATATGCATCCCTGTAGTTATTGTAATACAATATATACTTTACCTACAACATGAAACAGACAAATATATCATCATACGTATTTGGACATATCATATTATAAATCTACATTGTTGTTGCATTGACCAGTAACTGTAACACTCCATTCAATTCCAAACAACATGAAACAGACATGAAATATACAGATACATAGCCCTATCTCCTAAGGAAAGGCCTATATTTTGTGAAAGGAAAAATACTTATAAGCATAAATCCTGTAGTAGGAAATATGCAAGCCTATATATCCCTCCGGTGGAAATTCACTGACAATCCTTTATTCTGTAATGGGAAAGGTTTTCAAGCAACCTATGGTAGGAGAGGAACAAAAAGGCTGTCATATTCTGATCAACTAAAGAAAACATTCCCTTTGGTCTTATGCAGTTATGGTAGATTAAAAATTCATATTTGATAAAGTATCTGCTTCCGTAAGACTTTTCCACAAAAGAAATCTATTTTTCGCAATATTATAGCCAAGAACAGACTATCTATTGGACTATCTATCGGAGATAAAGACAGTGAAATTTGTAAGTTAATCACAGGTGCAACATAGTATTACTGTTTTGTTGCACACCACTTTGCTGTATTTGACTAACACGGTATACCTTAGCTTTCTATTGGATATAACTTGTATCAGAGTAACATGACATTCTTATTTTGACAGGTTATGGGTCCATTTAGTATTTATACAAATTTCATTAGAAAATCTGTTATAAAAAGGAATAAGATCTGTCATCCGTAGGACTCCTACTAAGGAATATAGATTATTTTAAATGTAATTTGCATGCAGACACAGTTCAATTTCACCATTTTAACAACTCTATTTTAAACAGAAAAGTAGAAGTAAAGCATATAGTCTGATTATGAAATACATATTTTGTGTCTGTCAAAACAAACAGCAGTAAATTACATGTACACACATACCTTGATGTAACCTAATTCACTGGTATAGGCCTACTTAACTCATTCACCCCTAAAGACACATTTGGACTAGTCTAAGTCATTGATTTACAGGAAAAGTCCATTGTTTTTTGGGGGTTGATGAGTTAAGAAAATATCTAAAAATTGATGTAAAACATAAAACATACACATATAAACTTGTAAGTCAATGATCTGTCATCATTAACAAGAGTAATACCTAGTTCAACCTTTGACAGATATGATTCTCTATCACAAATCTGCTCTGCTAGAGATTATAATGGCCACACCTATACTGCCTGGAGGACTCTGTAGGAGACATATAAGTGTAGTGATATAATACAAGTCAGTGGTAAAACAGACTAATCAAAGGGAGACAACAATTTGATCACAATACTCTTCCATTCCACATAGTCCAATTTGTGCGGAGGTCTTTACGTAAGCACAGGTTGTAGTAAATCATTTAATACATACAATAGTAGTGGCGTTTTTCATGATGTTCAAATTCTAATGGAAAAATTTATCATCCATGTAGCTGAAGATATAACAATTTTATTCACTGACATCAAATACTTTGAAAACACCACCTAACAATATGACATGTCATGTGCTTGTAAGATAAATTTCACTGTCCATGTGCAGTCACTGTCAAAATGCAGTTTATCACTGATAATTATTACAAGCACTTATGAGGTATTGTATTTTCTATTTGACATTCACAGTATTGAAGAGATTCAATTTCTATAGCAGTACTAATGAGACTCAATTTCTATATGACATAAGCAGTACTGATGAGATACAATTTTTGTATGACAATGTCAGTATTGATAAGACATAATTTCTAAACAATATCAGTGTCATATTCTGTATGACATATTGTAGCAAAGATTGATGAGATACAATTCTGAGTTCATGTGACACAGTTTGTATATGTCAATGCCTGTACTGGTGAGATACAGTCTCTGTATGACAATGCCTATATTTATGAGATATAATCTTTGTATGACAATGCCTGTACTGATGAGATTACAATATCTATGTATGACAATGCCTGTACTGATGAGATACAATCTCTGTATGACAATGCCTATATTTGTGTATGTCATGACAATGCCTGTACTGATGAGATACAATCTCTGTATGACAGTCTCTATATTTATGAGATACAATGCAGTGCCTATATTTATGAGATACAATGTCTGTATGACAATGCCTGTACTGATTAGATATAATCTCTGTATGACAATGCCTGTACTGATGAGATATAATCTCTGTATGGCAATGCCTGTACTGATGAGATACAATCTCTGTATGACAGTGCCTATATTTATGAGATACAATCTCTGTATGACAGTGCCTATATTTATGAGATACAATGTCTGTATGACAATGCCTGTACTGATTAGATATAATCTCTGTATGACAATGCCTGTACTGATGAGATACAATCTCTGTATGGCAATGCCTGTACAATCTCTGTATGACAATATATGAGATACAATCTCTGTATGACAGTGCCTATACAATGTCTGTATGACAATGATTAGTAATTCTCTGTATAACAAAGCCTGTACTGATGAGATATAATCTCTGTATAAAAATGCCTGTACTGATGAGATACAATGTCTGTATGACAGTGCCTATATTTATGAGATACAATGTCTGTATGACAATGCCTGTACTGATTAGATATAATCTCTATATGACAATGCCTGTACTGATTAGATATAATCTCTGTATGACAATGCCTGTACTGATGAGATACAATATCTCTGTATGACAATGCCTGTACTGATGAAATACAACATCAGTGTACTGATGACAATGTATGACAATGCCTGTACTGATGAGATATAATCTCTGTATGGCAATGCCTGTACTAATGAGATGCAATCTCTGTATGACATGACAATGCCTGTACTGGTGAGATATAAGCTCTGTATGACAATGCCTATATATTAGTGAGATACAATATCTGTAAGACAATGGTAGTATTAATGAGAAATAACACAATATCACAGACACTGCAAGTACAGTTGCAAAATATTAAGTGGAATTTCAATGCAACACAATGTGGATTTTACTGTGACACATGTTTGAATGCACAAATATGATTGCACACGATACATTTCTGCTCAGTTTGGGATTCGCGATTGTTCTTCATGTTGAGACCATTGTCATATGTAATTTGTTGTATTCTAATGGACATGGGGTTTTTGAATACCCATTGGTACTTCATCATTTGCTTCTAGATCCAATCTCTCACATCTATGTCAAGAAAACTCGAATCTACAGAATTTTGGAGAAATTGTTTTACAAAGGTCAATAGAATTAGAGTTTATAACAAAAATAAGCACATTCTGCCAATAATATTGTAGTATAAAATTATATAGTGTAAGTTGTATCTTATTTGAAATTGTTCACTTTATTACTTCAGCGGCAAATCCAATGCTGGGTAAGAAAGATAAAACAACAACAGCAACGACAACAACAAAAGAGAAAGGCAGTACAGGAAACCTAGGAGGTGGTGGTGGCAGTGGCGGTGGCAGTGGTGGGGGAGGGACCGTCGTTGGTGCACAGTATGTATTACATAATTTAAAATACTGAATATTTAGCAGGATAACATCATATATTTATTGAACACACCATCAATTACAGGTCACAATTTGAAAGCAAATATTTTAATATCATATGGATATCAATAATTAAGTTCCTGTAATCTCTTCCAGCGATCATTTCTGAAACAGAAAAGAACTACATTTAAAATTTGTAGTGGCTCAATGTTGTAATTTGAGAGAAAGTCTCAGTAGCACCTTGTACATGAGATATCTGAATTTTATATCCATAAATTCGAGTAAAAAACCTTTAAATGATGGAATTATTGATAAGTAACTGCCTACGTGTATATTGTAATATGGAGCTCATGGATTGAACACCTTCCTCTGTTTTGAAAGTAAAATTAATGTATCATGTTTCACATGCAACATGCATTTTTGTGGCAGCAGTAAACAATTGCTCAACAGCTGTTAGAATGTTTAGAAGATTGCATTTATAAAACTTAAAAGCACATGAAAATCAGCATTGTATTAGTAGTCCTAGGATTAAGATCATTAGATTTCAAATAATTTCACATTTTCCTTCCCGCATGTCTGCACAGGCTTGGAACAAATTGTCATGTCTATAATTTTAATATTGAAATTCGTAATAAGTATCATGCAGTATTGTAAACAGAAATTATAGTATCTATCATTGCAAAATGTTAATTTTGTTTTCTAATACAATTGATATTTTAGTTTGATTTAAACATATTTAAATTAAAAATAATGGATTGGGATTGAGTATAAGTTCTCAAAAATTACCAGGCCTTTGCCTTTTTAGCTCACCTAGTGAAAAATAACAATTTTAAAACATAACAAATTCATTTAATCAATAAATCCATATATTTCACTTCCAAAAATATCATAAAACACATTTTGATTCGCTGAACTCATTTCAAACATGTTTCATGACTTCAATACGGTATATTATTATGATGAATTTCTCTTTTAATTCATTTCAAATAACATAATGTGGTCACCATCAATTCTTTAGAATTGATTGTTTTTGATGCAGTAAACCAAATATTCATGGACAATTTGATCTGGTTGTCTAAATGTTATATATAATGAGTGAAAAGGTAGTTCTCTGAGTAATCTCTATAAATGTTTATAACTCTTGAGCTGGTTGACTTTCATTTTTGTTTTACACCACACTCAACAATTTTTCAGCTATATGGTGACGGCTAGTTATTAATAGTGAAGGAGAAGACCCAGTTACAATGTGCCCGGGAAGAGATGACCGGCCTTCCGCAATTAAGCTGGCAAACTTTCTCACAAAATTCAGCTTAGATTCAGCGGGGCTGATATCTGCACTGACCAGAAGTGAGAGACTTCATGGTTTAAATCGTGATGTACTGACATTGTCAGGTCTTCTGTGTCACTCATTTGACATCTTGTATTCTGTTGTTATCAATCAACCTGTAGGATGAGGTGTTAAATGTAAACTTAGAAAATTTCCAACCTCTTCTCCAATATCTCTTGGATAAATTATTGTCAAACTTGTTATAAAACCTATCATGGTGGGAATTGGTGACCAGAATTGTGAATTCCATGAGCTCTAGATCGTGGCTACTATTTATCCTACAGTGGTGACTTAAGTGTAGGTGGGTGATAATGTCATTTAAGACACTTGTCTCTTTTTAGCTCACTTGTACAAAAAAAACAAAACTGTCATGTCTTATACATGATATGTTTAGCATTACTGTATGGATGAGGGGTTTTAGAGTTCAAGTACCGGTACATCTCAGAGGTGAAGCCATTTTCATGATTTTTGTATGATAATTAATCCAGGGCCTGGCACCATAAAACTTGAGAATTTACTCAAGTCTGAGAATATTCTCCACTTGACCTGCTCAGCCAATCAGATTTCAGGATTAGCAAAAGTTGAGTAAAAATTTTAGACTTAAGTATAATTCTTAAGTTTTATGGTGCCAGGGCCAAGAATTGTTCAGACAGAAGGCGATACAACAAGGTCTTTCTATTTCAATCAAATTTTTATCATTGGTGAGCCTCAGTACCAATATGTAGTTTAAAATAAGCTATATGTTTATCTTTTTTAGGGATTCTTAACTCATTCACTCCTAAAGACATATTTGGAATGGCCTAAATCATTGATTTACAAAAGAGTCCATTGTTTTTCAGGGGTTGATGAGTTCAACATGCTCATTTATCTTATAACAGTGCAGTGTGTTATTACACTATGTAAATTAACCATCCTAAGTGATTTATTTTTAGAGAAGATAAAGACAAGAGGCTTTCATTATCATTTGGAAAAAGTGACAAGATTTCAAAACATACATCCATTAAAGGACCTCGACTTGCAATGTAACTTTTCAGATATTGGCATGTTGATATGGAATGAGTTATTTTCTGTATCAAACCCTTACTCTCTGTTTAACAGCATTTAATGATATTTATTTTCTAATCAAAAATCTTGTCAAAATCCCCTTAACATGAGTGGTTATTTGTATTATTTTTGTATTTTACATGTGTATCTTGAAAAAAAAAGATAAAAGAAGAGTGCTTCAAGTAGTTTTTATTGAACGTTGTTTTGTTTTAGTTCTTTGAAGTTGTATGACAGATCATTTTCTTGAAAATCTTAATGAATTGCGACATAATCATACGTATGAATGGCAAATATTATATGCAGTTATTCACTATAAAAAATTTATCTATTTTTTTTTTTTTTTAAAACTTAATCTTATCATAAATTTGATTAAGATATACACAAAAAGGTAAGAAGCCATGATTTCAGAACAACAGCATGGCTGGGCTTAAAAACCTTGTAAGAGTTGACAAGGTTCTTGTTCATGAGATGTTCAAGCCCCTCCTGAGCAGTTCATAACACAGTGACCTTTGCATAAGAGTTATACAAAAATCCAAATACATGTACATCATACTTATTGACACAATTTAATCTGGGAACTGAACGATATTTCAGCCCAGCCAGTTGAAATGCAGTGTTCAATTTTAGGTCATATGATTATTAGATAGAAGAGAAATGAAATATGTGAAACAAGATTGAGTTGCTTAATTATAACAGTTTTAAATCCTTTCACCCCCAAATATCGAGTGGTATGAACTTTCTATTCTTGAAAACCAGTCCATTATGGTTTGTAGGGTTGAAAGGGCTATTATTACATGTATAGACACTATTCAACCTTTTTCTCAAAAATAGTTCTTAGTGCAGAAAATTGATATTGTATAATGCTCTACTTAAACAAATATGTTCTCCCATAATGTACACATAGATAAATAAATTTATTTTCACAATGATTAATATCAATTGATATAGTTATAAAATATGTTTTAATCAGAAAATCACTGGTGATTGATTTTAAACATTTGAAATAATTTCTGACAAGATTTTGCTTTAGATTGTGTTTCGCCAGTAGATAGATATATAAATGGAAATGCATTTGGATTTTAAAGACAGCGCGTAACAGCTCTCAGCATGTTTTAACAGGGGTTTGAAGCTCTGAAGATTTTGCCTTTAGCTCTATATATAGTAATGGTAGTTTGTAATTTGTCAGTGTATACTGTGATTGGCAGCATGTGCAACCAATCAAATCAGAGTCACTAGTAGGGGGTGTGTTATTACATATCAAATATATATTTTGCATTTCAGCATGACAATATATAACCAATGTATATGAGCATGTTGTTACTAATAAATGCATTTCTGAAATATAATTCCTGAAAATTATGAAAAGAAAAGGTACATGGCAATTATTTTGTTATAAAGTATTGATCTTCAGACAAAAATATATTCACTTTAATCCTTTTGGTGTATGTGTTTTAAAAAAGGAGACAATTCATATGTCTACATGTTTTAGAATTATGCCAAAGGGAAGCAACTCATATCTATGGCCTTTGACTGGTTTATTTAGAAGTTAGAGTAGCATGAACTTGAATATATTGTCAACATTGAAATATATGTAGTTTAAAGAAACACACTTCAGCTAAATTCATTTTGTAATTATGTCAAAATATTTATTTCTATATTTACATCATATCTAATTCTTTCCTAGAGCTGTATGGACTAGTTCAAAAAGTTTAAAACTTTGATGCCATACTCGGATGATTAATCACTTCGAATTAATTCTTTATATTTTGTTCAATATCAACAGGGCCCTTGCAAGTTTATGGTTAAAACCAAAAGAGTAAGATTTAGCACTTTACAACAATTCTTTGACAGTTTTGAAATCGTTCACTTTTGTTCCAGTATTTCTTATCTCTGCATCAGTCTCCATTTTTATCCATGCTTCTAGAATGGCAGCATGGACAAGGCATTACTTTATTTTTTTTCTCTCTAAATATTTCTACTTCCTCTACGGTTCTGTATTATATCTGACATATACAGATGACTTTAAGCTTTCTGTTTATATATATATATATATATATATATCAAACTATACCTGTCTGTAATATGTTGGTTTATTATATATTATACATTCTCTGGCATGTATTTGTATGTTCACTTTTTATGTCTTAATATGCATGATATATCTCTACTTTTTATACTTCCGAAAATATTAATTACTAGACTCAGTGGATGTTTAAAACTAAGACCTCTGATTTTACTCATCTTAATGTAATAGTGCATGCATGTCAATACATTTTCTCTGCAGGTGTTCCATAATATTATAACTTTATTTTAAAGTTCGCAATTGTTTATTGTCTTTTTTTTTTTTCTTATAGAGTATTGTAAAATCAGTTACTTTTTATTTAGGAGTGAAAAAAAATACATATAAACAAATTAAAAGGAAAACCTGCAATTAAGAACTACTGGGAAAGATATCAAATATTTCTCCTACATTTTTTGTATGTTTGTATTTGGATGGGTGTGTTATTTTGTTTCATATCCTATCTTTGAAATTGTATCATTCATTTTAAAAATCTGAGAAATAGAAAACATGTTTTTATGAAATACATTCACTGTAATAACTGATATACCTTATCACTTCTTTTACTTTAATTTGCCTGATGACATAATTCTAGACTGTTCGGCTCACCGAACCAGACGTCATCAGTAGCTCAATCATTGTTGTGAATGTATTAGACTCACTAGACCAATGAAGGTTGAAATTTCATTAGTCTCTTTAAACTGGTTGAGAATATGTTTGTTCAAAGAAGACCAATCATTGTTGAGAATGTATTAGTCTCACTGGACCAAACATGGTTGAGAATGTATTAGTCTCACTGGACCAATCATGATTGAGATTATTAGTCTCAATCATTGTTGAGAATGTACTAGACTCACTGGACTAATAAAGGTTGAAAATGCTGTAGCCTCTCTAAACTGATTGAGAATATGTTTGTTCTGAGAAGCACAATCATTATTTTAGAATGGTTTGGTCTCACTGGACAAATCTTTGTTGAGAATGTATTAGTCTCACTAGAACAATCATGGTTGAGATTATTAGTTTTACTGGACCAATCATGTTTGAGGATGTATTAGTCTCTCTAAATGATTGAGATATGTGTTATAAGTAGACCAACCATTGTTGAGAATGTATTACTCTCACTGGACCAATCATGATTGAGAATATAATAGTTTCACTGGACCAATCATGATTGAAAACATTTGTCTCAATGGACCATTCATGGTTTAAACTATTTTAGACTCTCTAAACGGTTGAGAATGTGTGTTTTTAGTAGACCAACCATTGTTGAGAATGTATTAGTCTCACTTGACCAGTCATGGTTGAAATTATTCTACCCTCCCTAAACTGGTTGAGAATTTATATTTTTAAGTAGACCAATCATGGTTAGGAGTATCAGTCATCTTGGACCAATCATGGTTGAGAATGAACTAGTGTCACTAAACCAAACATGATTTAGATACTTAAGTCTTATTTGATCAGTTTCAACCAATCAGAATTTATATTACAACATTTCTCTGACTGAATATGTTAGAACACAATATTCAGTAATTTAATGCATTGACTATAATAGTAAGACTATTTCCCATTGAAAACTCCTTTTTGCTTAAATCTAAGTTAAATAGATTGAGCCTGACATTACAAAAATCTTAAAAATAAAAGTACAGTCTGCAGCCTTGATTTAGAACTGCATGTTATGACTGTCTGGACAGAATTATCAGTGATTGGCAGCTAGCGATAGCCTTTGTTAGCATCTGAATTCCATCCTCATTATTTATGTAACTTTGAATATCATTAAAAGAGAAAAAACTATGCTTTAATTAATTGCTAATGCAAAAAGCAAAAATCATTTCATGAAAAATTGAAATTCTAGCTTTTGTAAAGAATTTGACAATATTTAATTTTAATGAGCAATAACTAACTGAGTTGACATTTTGATACTTTCAAAATAAGAGTCCACTTCATGATTGGAGTTTTGCAATAATTGATATGTATAGTACAGAGATATGACGGAATTCTGTCAACACGGCATTTATTGATCATATATTTCAGTTTTTCATTTTTCTTTTTTTCATCAGGCCCACAAGTCCTAGCAAAGGTGCACTTCCTCCCCTGGAGAAAGATAATGCACTTGTCCCTCCAAAAGATTCCAGTGTGGCCCCTGGAGAGGAACCACGTAAATTTGATTCCACAGGAATGTTCCACTGGTGTCCATGCAGACAACTTAACGATGCAATCATGGTTAGAATCATGTTTTACAGTTCTCCATAGAGTCTTATTGTACTGAAAATAATGATGATTCAGAAATGTGTACAGGGTTGTTTCATATCATTTTGTCTCCCAGTTTAGAATTAACTCATTCACCCCTAAAGACACATTTGGACTGATCTAAGTGATTGATTTACTGATGAGTCCATTGTTTTCAGGGGTTGATGAGTTAAGGGTGATGATAGAATGTTTAGTTTGGTTAAAAGTAATGACAATAGATATGTTCCACTAGATATGATGATGGCTTTTCCTGTCTTTTGGATGACAGTAAATACCGAGGTCCTGTGTCAAAGTAGATGTCCGCACGTTAAAAAACCCACTGCTTAGTGGCCATGTCGAGCATAGGCCAAAAATTTGAAGCCCTTCACTGGCATTTGCTGACATGTGAGTGAAAGATTCTTGAATGTGACATTAAACAACAATACAAGAAGAAGAAGAAGATATGATGACTTATATCTATAGCATTATCTTACCTCATATTTGTAATAATATTTGTGATTAGTTTTAGTGTGTGTGTGTGTGTGTGTGTGTGTGTGTGTGTGTGTGTGTGTGTGTGTGTGTGTGTGTGTGTGTGTGTGTGTGAAAACATGATTTTTCTACATTGTGTTAATTATTTAAACACAACAGCATCTATGATCTGTTCAGATATAGTTTGAGCTGTTTTTTAATGATAAATTTACTCTGAACTCAACAATTTTTCTGTTATATGATGCTTGCCAGTGGAGGGGACACTTTACCTTGGAAAAAAACAATCTCTGCAATTAAACTGGCAAAACATTTATACACAATCACCTTAGGTTCCAAGGTAGAGTTTGAATACAGAATGAAAGTTTATGATGCAGTTTGTACATTCTCACTAATAACAATATCCAAAATGTTTGTTCTGTTTTTGTTTACAGGATAGAGACAAAGCATCCATGACCGTTTTGTGTAACCATGTCGTAGTATGTCTTTTTGCTGATTCAAACTCACCTCTGATTGGTCTTCGTAATCTGGTAATGCCCTTACGAGCCAGTAATTTCCATTACAAAGAATTAAAGCATGTTGTGATTGTCGGAAACATAGACTATCTGAGAAGAGAGTGGAAAACTTTGCAAAACTTTCCCAAACTTACGATACTACCAGTAAGAATAACTTTGATATATGTATAATCTATTAAATGTTTATCAATGAATCACATACATGTATTTTAATCTATAGGAGAAAATGGTGCTATAGGTTTTACATCACAAAGATGGATATGGGTTATGTTTTTAATCATGATACATTTTTATACTCGGAGTGAAAGATATGAAATATCATAAATGATTGCTGAGTACCTTTTTTTACAAGATGATTGTTGTTTGTTAATTGAAGGTAAGTTTCATCTGCATTTAAAAATTATACTTTTTATACCCCTTACATTAAACAGTGAGGTTATATTGTCTTTTATACTTTTTGTACCCTGAAGATTAAAGATAAGTCTCAAGTTATCTTTGGTCCATCTCTTTTTAAAAATCAAATAATGTCTTATTTCTTTCTTTAAATTTTAATCAACTTTAGTATGAAGCATAATATATAAGATCTAGAGTGAATCTGATTACAACCAACATTCAGCAATATTTTCCAGAGTTATGGTCCTTTAAAATCTTCTTAAATTTGCTTGCTTCAAAGGGAGTAGCTGTTTCTCAAACTCTTGTCAATGGCCTACTTTTAACCAGTTAAAGACAGAGATGGTTATTAACTTATTATTTATGACTAACCCAGTTGGACAAATTGTCATTGATAATTCCTATAAGTAATGTTTTGACAAATTTTTACAAGGAGGACATTGATATTAACATTTCATTCATCGCCAACCATCACTCTGTGGTAATTACTTTACGCTTTGCTTTGACGAAAGTTTTGCTTTTGTAGGGTTCTCCGTTGAATCGAGCCAATTTACGAGCGGTCAATGTTAATCTGTGTGATATGTGTGTTATACTGTCAGCAAAAGACAAGAATCTTGATGACCCTCATTTAGTTGACAAAGAAGCCATTTTGTGCTCTTTGAACATCAAAGCCATGACGTTTGATGACAGCATTGGACTAATCCAGGCGTCAGCTCAAAGTGGTCCAGGTATGAAATAATTTTAACAGCTACCAAAGTTGATTATCGGCATTTTAAAGTTTTTTGACAGCATCAGAATTACCAGTTTATCAACAAAAGCTGATTGAAGCTCTCAAAAATAAGTAAATTGCTTTCATGTTGCAAAACATTCAAACGATAAAAATATATGTACTAAGAAGATAATTTTACTTACAATTTTCAGGTTTTCTGCCCCCTGGATTTTCACCTATAGGCAGTTCTGTAAAAACAACACGTAGAGGATCAGTATGTGGTTCTAATGTTCCACTGATTACAGAATTAGGTAAGTATTCAAATACAGTCCCTTCCCTCGGTAATACGGCTTCTACAGTACCGCACTATTTACATTTTATGAGAATGTGCAATTATAGTGCCACCTTGTAGTGGTTTTATCTTTTATCTTGGTATTTCCTTCATTTTATATATTTTTTTTTTCATTTTAAATAAATTCCCTCTATTTATATAAATTCATTTTATATAAATTTCCTTCATTTCATATGAATTTCCTCCATTTTATATAAATTTTCTCCATTTCGTATTGTCCTTTAAACCACTTTCAACTAAAATGCCTCCAAAAATTTATTTCAATGACTTCTCAACTGCAAGAATGTCCAAGTCTTATCTGTATGTTTACATTTTCTCAAAATGAGATGAAATGGAATCCCATGCTGTTTGTACATAGAATGATATTGCAGGAAAAATCTATGAGATTTGCAAATATCATGGTATCACAGTAATGTCCCTTTAATGGCAGTTATGAACAAGGATATTGAGGCCCCTCACTATTGTAGAAACTGGGCCCAGCACCATAGAACTTAAGAAATACTTAAGTCTAAAAAATTTACTCAAGTGTGGCAAATCCTGAAATCTGATTGGCTGAACAGGCCAATTTGAGAATATTCTCAGACTTGAGTAAATTCTCAAGTTTTATGGTGCCGAGCCAAGAGTAATAAGGAGGTGAGATGTTATATATATGTATATTAAATTTTATTATCATGAAACATGGAATACATAAGACATGTTATCAAAAGGAAGTTAGAATATGAAATGACTTGAAAATATTCAGTCAAATCATACAGTCAGTATTTGTGTCATTACCAATAATGTTAATGTTTAAATTATACAGTATATAGTTACATAGTATACCAGTATGTTAACATGTATTTCATGTATCAATTTATTTACTTGTGTCATAATTTTTTATTTCAGCCAATGATTCTAACGTGCAGTTTCTGGATCAGGATGATGACGATGATCCAGATACAGAGTTATATATGACTCAGCCATTTGCCTGTGGCACTGCTTTTGCCGTCAGTGTTCTGGATTCACTAATGAGCACAGTATGTAGACAACCACTAACAGTTCAAAAATCTAATTTGTTAAGTGTGCTAATGACTTGTTTTTAATTGGATGAGAGCCTGCTCAGAGATGATGACAAATTGCAATTCTGACAACTTATCACAAATCTCAGAATGCAAGATAATCATGAAAATTTATCATCTTGGTTGAAGATGACAATCAAAAAGCAAGATTATTGAGTGTACGGTTCTCTTCTATAAATAACACGGCAGACTTCACCTTGATACTGCAAATACCATATCCCATAGCTGTTGAAGGTATTTTTCAGGTGGTGACCTTAACAAATGGGTTTTTTAATGGATAGTGCCTTTTTTAGGATACCACCAGAATTTATTAATCCTTGAAATGTTATATATATCACAGTACTCTGGTTAACAAATTTTGGAAATATCCTAAAAATAAACTATAACCCCCAACTTAGGATATAAGTTTATTCTGTAGTAAACTAAAGAGATAACATGTGTTAAAACATTTCTGAAGTGTCTGTTGTGGTTGTCAAGATAACATGATTTACAAATTTGTTTTTTTTTTCTTTTTGCAGAGCTACTTTAATGACAATGCATTAACATTGATCAGAACACTAATCACAGGTGGTGCCACACCTGAACTGGAACAGATTTTGGCTGAAGGAGCGGGTATGAGAGGTGGTTACTGCACACCAAGTGTGTTAGCCAACAGGGATAGATGTAGAGTGGCCCAGATATCACTCTTTGAGGGATCACTTGCTCAATTTGGGGTTTGTTCTTTCAATTTGTACTAAAATCTTTTCTTTTTATGTTGCTTGTACTGATATAATCTGTACATATGTTATCTGCTGGTATTTATATTGCTAATAAGACAGCAATTTTAAACATCAACCAAGCACAGACTGTCAAAGCAATCATCTTATTCCTGAAGAAAATGTCTTCACAGAATAGATAGTAATGCACAAATCGTAAATATGATTAACCAACCACATGCCGTCTAAGCATGGTTAGATATATTCTGATGTTTCTGTTTATACGCTCCACCCTATTTGGTTCATATAGAAACTCCAAAGTAGCATCTAACCTATACATAAATATTTTTCAAGATATAAAGATATTAATGCTATTACTGTATATACATGTAGGTGGGGTTTTTTTTGCCCCATGTTATTTTTGCCTTATTGCACTTGCAAACAGTTTCGCCCCATTTTAAATTCACCCAGACTTTTATTATTAAAAATAGATGAATTTACCATTTTGAATTTGAATTCGTCATTAACGATGAGGGTGGAAGGGGTGAAAATAAAACAGGGGTGAAAATTTCCCTGTATACAGTAATTTAAATTCCATGAAAATTTAAGACTGCAATTTTTTTCAGGAGGATGGGAGGTATGGGCAATTATTCCTGTTTGCTCTTAAAAATCTGGGCCTGTTGTGTATAGGGCTATACAGGTTTCGCGACACCAACGAAGCTCTAAGTAGCCCATCATCAAAGCGTTATGTG
Organism: Atrina japonica; assembly: GCA_030159075.1. NCBI lineage: Eukaryota > Metazoa > Mollusca > Bivalvia > Pterioida > Pinnidae > Atrina > Atrina japonica. The sequence goes on along the minus strand of BROG01000044.1, from coordinate 1,733,676 downwards.
ATAACAAATCCATCTGAACAATTCAAACTATTGCCGACAGACCAGGTAAGACTCTCTACAATGTGTTAGACAATGTTTGTCTATCTGTATGTTAATATTAATCTAATTTTCATCTTTTCTTTTACAATATTTCTCTTTTTTTTATATCATTGTTTTTTTTATCAATGGTCAGACCTCAATGAAATACCTTTGAATCATGCATATTTTAAAAAGTAATGACATGGAAATTTTTTCATCTTCTCTTTTGTTTTAAAATCATAAAGCATCTTGTTGAGTGAAATAATAACTGACTAAGGAAATAACACTGCTCTGTTAAATCTTGAATTATTATCAAACCTTAAACTTATATCTTAAAATAAAGACATCTTTCTTAAAGTGACCCAATGGTGCATATAGTTTAGTAGTAGCAATTTATGTGGAAATGTACCACTGTAATTTTCCCAGTGGTTGAACCCTATAACTGGTCATGTGACTGTCTTTTCCATTAATTGAACCCTATAACTGGTCATGCGACTGTCTTTTCCATTAATTGAACCCTATAACTGGTCATGCGACTGTCTTTTCCATTAATTGAACCCTATAACTGGTCATGTGACTGCCTTTTCCATTGCTTGAACCCTATAACTGGTCATGTGACTGCCTTTTCCATTGATTGAATCCACAAACTGGTCATGTGACTGTCTCTCCCATTGATTGAACCCAATAACTGGTCATGTTGACTGCCTTTTCCATTGGTTGAACCCTGTAACTGGTCATGTGACTGCCTTTTCCATTGATTGAACCCTATGACTGGTCATTTGACTGCCTTTTCCATTGATTGAATCCACAAACTGGTCATGTGACTGTCTCTCCAATCTGATTGAACCATTGAACTAGTCATGTGACTTGTGTGTAAATGTAAGTTGCATTTTATGGATGTTACAGGCCAGAACTCTGAAATAGTTTAGCAGTTCAGTATTGCAGTATTAGTGTCTGACCTTCAATTTTATAGATGAGATGAAATATGTCTGAGCAAGGATTTGCATCTAAATAAAATGAGAGAAATAGCATTTTAAAAATTTAAGAACTTTTTTCAATGAAAGAAGGCCTGAGCCTGGCATTCTTCTAGTCCAGTTATTATTAGTAAATTGCCATTTTAAAGACATAAACTTTGGTGTACTTGAATGATAGAATTTTAAATGGCTGTTACTGGTCTAGAGTTAAAATTCTTGACTTATGAAATGACAATAAAAAGCAACTGTTAAAACTTGGGTCGATAAACTTGGCCAGAATTCTGTATAGAATAATTGTAACTAAATTTATCACATGTTTCAGAAGTTGACAAAGAAATGATCACTCAAACAAAAATTAATTTTCTGTTTCCATCTTTAATCCTTTATTGTAATTTTCTTTTGGAGAGAGAGAGAGAGAGAGACAGTTAATCCTAGCTAAAGTCTAGGTGTCTGACCATTATTCACTCTTAGCACTGTACATTTACCTGTGGTTCCCATGTTGTACAAAGTCCGACTAGTTAGATTTAACTAGATAAAGTTCACTATGTGTTGAACATGTTGAAGGATCAGTGTTGTATTTCATGTGGTTTTATCACTGTGAATATTTGTCATATTCTTTCTGTAACTAAAATGTGCTATATGATTTGTAGTATAATTCCCTTTACATTGTCTGACTCTACTCCAGCAATACTATATACACATTGTCAGACTCTATTCCATCAATACTATATACACAGCCTATTAATGGATATATTTCTATAACCTATTGGTATCTATTTCTACTGCCTACTGATATCTTTTTCCTTTTGGTATCTACCCCTACTGCCTACTGGTATCTATTCCAACTGCATATTGGTTTCTTTCCCTACTGCCTATTTGTATCTATTCCAACTGTGTTTTGTTGTCTTTTTCTACTGCCCATTCTATCTTTTCTGACTACCTATTGTATCTATTTCTACTGTGTATTTGTATAATTTCTTACTGCCTATTGATATCATTTCACACAGTCTATTGTATCTATTCCTACCAGTACTGCCTATAGGCATAATTTCCTATAGCCTATTGCATTTATTCCTACTGCCTATTGCATTTATTCCTACTGACTATTGTATCTATTCCTACTGCCCATTGGTACCATTTCCTTCAGCCTATTGGTATCTAGTATTTTTACTTATATATCTATTTTTACTGCTTATTGGTAGGTAGTGGGAATAAACCTTGATAGGTAATATTGACATTATGATAGAAATAGATCATGATAATCAATATGAATGGTTCATGATAGGCAGTAGAAATTTCTTGTAATAGGAATAGATCATGATGGGCAATATGAACAGATCATGATAATCAATATGAAAAGATCTTGATAGGTAGTAGGAATAGATCATGATAATCAATATGAAAAGATCTTGATACGTAGTAGGAATAGATCATGATAATCAATAAGAAAAGATCTTAATAGGCAGTAGGAATAGATCATGATAATCAATAAGAAAAGATCTTAATAGGCAGTAGGAATAGATCATGATAATCAATATGAAAAGATCTTGATACGTAGTAGGAATAGATCTTGATAATCAATATGAATACATCATAATAGGTAGTTGGAAGTCTAGCAGAGAAATGAGTTGGATTGGTTAGAAAATTTTGCAGTTATAAATTATGCCAGTTACTAGTGCTACAACAGTATATATACACAATGAATCCTGTAATATCCCCACAGGTGTTGGAAAATCAAATCTGACAAATGTATACAAGTATATACATGTATATATAAGACTGGTCATTACTGAATAAAAAGTATTGCAGTATCCAAATACATTGGATTAGTACACATAAGTCACTCAGGTAACCATTGACATTGTGCAGATCACTTGCTGTCCAATGAATTGCATCTGTCTTGCAGAAACTTTTAAACTTTCCCAAACATTTTGTCAACTCTTCTTGGGCCATTTCCCTTTGTTGTGAGGCAAGGGTAAAATTGAGAATTAAATGACCCCAAGGTCATAGGTGTCTATAGATACAGCTGGGACTCAGGTTTGTGATAAATTCATTTCAGCTCTTTGTTAACTTACAAATGATAATGTCAAATTTGTTTTGTAATACAATGTACATGCATTTGATTGAATTTGAACTTTTGCTATGATAAAATGTTGTTATTTTCCCCATCAGGTTTTCTGTCTTGTGCCATGCAATCTTTCACAAAGCTCAAATTCTTCCCTTCGGAATGATAAAAGTAAGAGTCTGTATTGCATGTGTCAGCCCTGCATTAACCTAATCAGTTTTCTTTTAACCTCATCCTCATAAACTGATTGATGTGATGTGTAGAAATATAATACAGAAACACACAGCTTGTTAACGGGAGGGGAGTATAGCATTTAAAGACATAATAGAAATTGTCAATTTATGCACTGCGTAGATATTTGTATTATTTTATAGGGTTTTATTTTCATATTTAAAGAAAAGAATAGAGAAAAATAAAACCCTGCGAAATGAGGTGCTTTGGTTATTATTTAGCCAATAAACCCTTGCATGACTTAGTTGTGTCCCCTATCTGGTGGAAAATGATTGAATTCCCTTTCAGTTCTTAGTAAAATCCTTGCTTCTTTGTTAGTTATTATGATGATAATGCACTCATTAATTTGTGGGTTTTTCGACAATGATTGTTATTTTGTTGGTATTAGACAATGAGCTTGTTATTTTGTTGGTATTAGACATGCTTTTTATTTAAGGTGTTGGACACTGGTCATTATTTTTTACTTTTAGACAGTGTGCTTTATAAAGTGAAATGTTCACATTTTTATCCATCATAAAGAAACTTGAAATATTTATGTTCATATTAGTTATGCATTTCCCCTATGTGAGTTTATAAACAATTAAGCTAATTATAATTATCTATTGCTTTTGTGATTTATGGATACTTTTTAAAACAAAATTTTTTGTTATTGTCAAGCTATTACACATAAGGTTTACATGTCAACAGGAAAGATGTAATTCCAGCTTTTATTTTGATGTGTGATATGATAAAAGTGCTAATACATGTTATGCCTGAGTTATGATCTATATTTATGGTGGTAAGATATGTTGCTCATGAGTTGTGACCTATATTTATGGTGGTGATATGCTGCTCATGAGTTGTGACCTATATTTATGGTGGTGATATGCTGCTCATGAGTTGTGACCTATATTTATGGTGGTGATATGCTGCTCATGGGTTGTGACCTATATTTATGGTGGTGATATGCTGTTCATGAATTGTGACCTATATTTATGGTGGTGATATGCTGTTCATGAGTTGTGACCTATATTTATGGTGGTGATATGCTGTTCATGAATTGTGACCTATATTTATGGTGGTGATATGTTGCTCATGAGTCGTGACCTATATTAATGGTTATGAAATATTTGCTGATGAGTTATGACCTATATTTATGGTGATATTCTGCCCATGATTTTTTACCTATATTTATGGTGGTGATATGCTGCTGCTCATGAGTTGTAACCTGTATTTATGTTGGTGATATGCTGCTCATGAGTTATGGCCTATATTTACAGTGGTAGCTCATGAGTTATGACTTATGCTTAAACTGGTGATCTAGTCACTCACTGGCTGTTACTTATATTTGGTGGGAGAATATGTCATAAATAAGTTATGACCTATGTTTTGTGGTGGAATGTTTCATAAATGAGTTATAATCTATATTTACAGTCGTAGAATATGCCATTATTGAGTTAAGAGTTGTGAGTGTGTGTGCGGGTGTGTGTGCATGTGCACTGATGTCTGTGTGTGTGTGTGTTTGTGTGTGTGTGTGTGTGTGTGTTGCTAGATAGTAGAGAATAATGTAATTTTAAGTAAGGTAGTGTTTGCTGTGTTTTGATATTAATATAGTAAGAGGTTAATATATTCAAAACACTGTGTATAACTCTAACTGTACAATCTGAACACTTTAACCTTTTGGCTGAATTACACTTCAAATGAAGAATCATGTCCAAAGATGTATAACCACACCGATTAACATTGTAACCAATCAAACGTAAGGATCTTAGTCACTAAAGCTTTGACATAATATCATCCTTTTAAAGGCAAATTATTTCACAAAATTGCGTAAAATTCTGTACATTCTCCGCTTTGTCAAACTCTACATTGATACCACCTCGATCTAGATTTCCAAAGGTCTGTGTTTGTCCAATATTCACCAGAACTGCACACAATCACTGTATCCTGGACATCCTGAAGTTTGTTACTTTGATTTCTGTGATTTTTATATTTTGATATATAATCCCAAGCAGAAAATAACAAATAATAGGTTATGTAGTTAGTGTGAAGCAGATGAAACCCAAGCTTCACTATCTGACACAGTGCCATTGTGTCATACAGACATCATCACCTGATGTGTCTATGGTGTAATTTGGAAATCATTAATTGTTATAGCATTCAGCAATTTCAGTTAATTTTTTGTCATAAAAAAATCTATCAGAATCTGTTGATTAATTTGATTACAAAATACTTCGGGTTTAAGACTGCAAATAATTGAAACTCGCCATTTGCATTTTAAATGCTTGTGCTCTTTAGTTGGATTTCAATTTCAGTTTCAGACAGATTATCATTTTAAGCAGTAAATAGGCATTTTTATGGGGTATAAAGCAATTAACTGCATGTGCCATGCTGTGATTGATAAGAAGTTTGTGTGGTTACAATCACCTAGTAGAGAAAGCTTGAATTGCATGGAATGTAGTGGAGTGAGCATTAAATCTTACTAACAGCTACAGAATTAATGGTGACATATTTAACGTATTTAAAAATTTTCAAAAATGATAAAGATATTAATGAAGAACATTTTTCCAAACATTGGAATATAACAAAACACATTCAAATTTATAAAACTTGCAATCCAGATATAAAAAAATATCATGTTCCAGAAATAAAAGGTGTATCGGGTAAGTATATATCACAAGTAAGTGCTGATACAATAAAATACCAAATAAATGAACAGTGCTCTAAAAATGTCTGATACTAATGTCATTTGTTTCCGAATATGATCAATATATTATTGTAAACATACAGTGTCTACCAGCTGAAATTGAGATAAAGGATTCAGTTATATTGGACCTTGTTTTATGTAGTCAAACTTGTCTATAAAGGCCACTCAAGGGAACAGACAAAAGTAGCTGTTTTTGGCAGGTGGCCTTTATAAAGAGGTTTATTCATTATCAAAAGGTTAACAAAAGTTATGTTTGAATTGCTCTGATAGGCCCATTTTATAGTGCCCTTTACACAGAGGTGCCCTTTAATGCAAGTTTGGTTGTATGCTGTAGTATTATTTATCATACAAACTAAACAAACATGAAATTTATCTTTATTACCGGTAATATATAGATTATAATGTTAACCAGAATCAAAAAGAACATTTTCTTAATCAACTCTTCGGTTAGGAACACTTTGGGTTATACAAATAGAATAAATCTGATTTGGGATTGATGACATGTCAGGAAATTTTCCCTAAGACTGTAAATATTTGACTTAAATCTAAATTTGCTTCTTGATCCAGGGGCAAGGTCATGATCAATTTAAGTCATATGATAGGCACATGAACTGTCAATCTTTCATCATAGTCCTCAATGTTTCATTAAAGTCTTATTTTTGTTCATATCAAAAACAGTTAAGTGACTTATTCCTAAATATTGATTAGTTACCTCCCTTTGAATATTATTTTTGTAATATTTGCAGTTTATTTATTTGTATATCTTAGTCATGTGATATTATTCTAATGTATGAAGTAGAACAATTCTTTATCAACTTTGTTCTCAAGTTGATCATGGAATGAAAACTATGACTGACTTAACATATTACTAATGATAACCACTGACTATTTGATATAATTTGAAGTGGCAACTAGCAAAACAAATTTTTACCAAACTAACAAGATAAATTTTACAAATTTGATCAAGTCAATAGCAATAAATCAACTGAGGATGAAATCAAAATAAAATATTTTATATTTTTTCAGGTTTTCTGCCTTCTGCCCTTCAATCACTCACTGAGCACAAACATTTCAGAAAAGAGGGAGGAAATAACCGCGACACCAGTACATGAGATTTCTGTTGCCTAGTAACCTGGGAACATTTTTTACAATGAATTAGAGTGATAAGATTTGTAATAACAAAATAACATTACTTGTAAGTGGGATTTGGATGTATTTTAGGGGTACATCTGATGTAGACACTGATGTATATGAACAAAAGATATGAAAGAATCACATCCAGTTTAGCTCTGCTGATTTTTAATGGCCGTTCTTTGCTGTTGCGAGAATTCAGCTTATATTTATCATCAATGCATTTATAGCGTTGTTTGTGATATTAACTGAGATTCAAGAAATAAAGAATTGTTGTAAAGTTTGGTTGTGGCACAGTATTGATTTTTTATTTTCTTTTTTACATTTCAATTTGGTTGTTGTTGTTGTATTATGACTGTCTTTCTGATGTCAATGATTCCATCTTGTTAATAATATAACATTTCAAATACATTTAAGGACAGAAATACAGCTAGATATGGTTAAATCTTTCTAAAATACATTTGCATTACATTTAATTTGTTGATATTGCTTGAAAGTGATTCATACACCACTGACCACAACAGAAACACAATGTCACAAAACAGACTTAATACAACAGTTCAACTGTAATGTCAACTTCAGACTTTTGACTACAACAGAAACACAATGTCAAACCTTGGACACTTGACCACAACAGAAACACAATGTCACAAAACAGACTTAATACAATAGTTCAACTGTAATGTCAACTTCAGACTTTTGACTACAACAGAAACACAATGTCAAACCTTGGTCACTTGACCACAACAGAAACACAATGTCACAAAACAGACTTAATACAACAGTTCAACTGTAATGTCAACTTCAGACTTTTGACTACAACAGAAACACAATGTCAAACCTTGGTCACTTGACCACAACAGAAACACAATGTCACAAAACAGACTTAATACAACAGTTCAACTGTAATGTCAACTTCAGACTTTTGACTACAACAGAAACACAATGTCAAACCTTGGACACTTGACCATAACAGAAACACAATGTCACAAAACAGACTTAATACAACAGTTTAACTATAATGTCAACTTCAGACTTTTGACTACAACAGAAACACAATGCAACAAAGTAGACTTAATACAATGACCCAAACATACATGTAGTGTCAGACCTTAGACTCTTTTAGACTTTTTACAGTAACAAAACATAATGTCAAAACTCGGAGTCTTGACCACGACAGAAACATAATGTCAGACCTCGGACTCTTGACCACAACAGAAACATAATGTCAAACCTTGCACACTTGATCACAACAGAAACATAATGTCAAAGCTTGGACTCTTGACCACAACAGAAACATAATGTCAGACCTCGGACTCTTGACCACAACAGAAACATAATGTCACAAAATAGACCTTTTATACACACATAACATCACAGAAGTTTCATATTTTGTAAACCCTTCCAAATCCTTATGGTAAAACAACTTGTCAGAATAAAAGTAAATGTGCAGAATCCAGAAACATACAGCATACAGGAAAAATGTGTCTTTATATATATATATATATATATATATATATATATATAAAATGTTTTGATAATTATGTAAGTGTTGTACAGTGCCTGTAGTGTCTTTGTTGAATCTATGAACTTCAAAGTCAAGCCATGGATTTCATTCCTGATAGTATTAATAATATGTACATCGATACTGGGGTTTACTTACAAAAATCTTATCTCGCCTGTGTACTATTAACTTTGATTGAAATGTGTTTAACTAGTTCCTGTTTTAGGTTGTATATGTGTAAATACAAGATATAGATTTTATAAATGTTGGATCGAGTTTCTTATGGAATTCATCGTATCTTTCAGACACTAGTGTTTTATATAACTCTTCTCTGCAAAGACAGGTGTATCAGTACTCTAACCATTATGTACACAAAAACTAAATTTTATGACAAATGTTTTACTGTTTTTTACACATAAACATTATGGTTGTTTGTAAATATTATACAACTTTATTGTAAGTATCAAATATAGATAATAATGACGGTGAGAAATACAAAATGTAGGACATATAACACCTGGTACAATTCATATATAACATTGTAGATTTTTTTTTTTATAGTTACTTACTACCCATACCAATGTGCATGATACTTCAGTTAACCTCAGGATGTACATGTAATAAGGTGTAATGCAAACTTATTTTAAAATTTATTAAGCATCTTAGAAAATTCTGTGTATAAGCATCATATTGCAGTTCTATTCATTAAATATAAGTGAATAATTTACATTATTAAAACAGTAACACGGAATTGATAGCCTCCTCCAAGAAATACAGATACTTTAAAAAGAGATTAAATTTACAAAGTGTGTTTGAATTATATCTGTAGATATCTGTAGATCTGTAGAAATTGATAGCCTCTTCAAAGAAATACAAATGCTTTAAAAAGAGATTAAATTTACCAAGTGTGTTTGAAATAATATCTGTAGATTTGTTCATTACTACATGGAACTACAAGCCACACACTTTGATAAAGAAAAAAGGAGGTTTGTTATGATTCCCTACATTTGGCCACACCCCCAAATTCTCTAGTGTAAGATATTTGATATGAAATGTTTCATATCCTTTGTATTATAGATGACATCAGAGAAACGTGATATATATGTCCCTGATGATAAATATGATTTCTTTATGTACTTAACTTCTTCAAGAGATTTAGTGGTAATTTTTTTAATGTTCCCTTTATTCACCAATAGTCTCATACTTTTGTATATAACTGTAATTTGTAATTACCCCTCTTGTTAAAGCATTCTTGTGTTCTATAGTGTATGTTGTCTTAGTGAAGTCTTTACTATCTATATTCAAATATACTCGCACATATGTGATAAGAATTTAATTTTAATTTTGATTTTAAATTTTCTATAGTTTCAGAATGATCTAGTCATGTGAAGATAATTTTGTGTTTATTTACTTATCCATGCATAAGTTAATTACCTCTAAACTTGTACAGGTTCAGATTGTGTTACATTGTGATGTTTATTATTTATTATTAGATATTATAGTTTTATTTTTATTTTCTTTGATTTTTACTTTTTTCTTGTTTTGTTGTTTTTTACACATATTTGCATATATAAATTTTACCATGATTCTTTCTTCAGGTTATGTGTATATATATATATATATATATATATATATATATATATAAACACATTATATATATATATATACATATATATATATATAAAGTCAATTTGATGCATTTAGAAGAATACGTAAGTTCAGCATATTAGTTCCCACTTTATGGTAAAACCCCTTGTAAATCAAAAAGTGGGAACATGATGCTAGTTTACATGTACATTCTCACAAATTGTAATATATATTTTGAAAGATATAGCAAGTTAATATTTTAACAATGAGTAATGCTCATGTATAATCAATAAATTATAGTAAAGTATTGTAAAAATCTAATCAGATTCAGATTTGAATTGTAGATTTTTCAGATTTAAAGTAGACAGGTGTTAATTTTTATTGAAGTGATATAACGTGGGTGTGATACATTAAAGAAGATATTGGTTTGTTGATAATATATACAGCATTTATATGTAATTTGCTTATATATATATATATATATATATATATATATATATATATATATATATATATATATATATATATATATAAAGCATTTAGACTGGTCAATTGCTATATTTTTATGAGTGTATATAAAGAAATGGTTGACAGTTTAAGTCGTGATTATTTTGTTTTAATTTATTTAAGTAGAAACATTTGAGTGTAAACTTTTATTATTGCAGGAAAATCAAATTTTATGTAGACGTTTTGTACTTAATTTTTATATATTATATGTATCTCTACCAATTACAACTTGTTTTTTCAATTAATTGTTGGGTGATTTCTATTTTTTTTTTTACTCTCCCTGTTCTTTTTAAAATGTAATAAAATTGTATTTGCATTTCCTCTGTACAAATTGTTAAAATAAAACGGGGGCGAAAATTTCCCTTTATACAGTATGTGTAACGTGCACAAGATGAATAGATATATTTATTTACAGACAAATTTGGACTTTTACTTAAACAATAAAAAATTATTTTCCTGGTACACAGGGCACCTGTTTTAGTCATATAGTATCTAAAGATCTAGTCAGAACTAATTTCAAATACTTTTTTTCTATGGGAAATAAATTCATTAAAAATTTACAAAAATAAGGTTCCGTAAATTGTTTTTCCAAAAACTGTTTTTTAATAAACTCCTAGAAACGATTGCAGAAAAAGTAGTCCCAAAAAGTAATATTTTTTCACTAGTGAATATATGCATACATAATAATGCCTTAGAGACTTTGCTTTTGTTATTTACATCCATATATGTTCTTTGTACAAAATTATTGTTTCCTCATCAGAATGAAGGAAATTAAAAAATAGAAAATACTAAATCATGGATATGTAGTCCAATCCAGAGCATTGTATAAATGCTATTTAAAAGTAAATCAATCATGTTGCAATGAAATTGTAGTCTAATATTACCTCATCATAGATATACAGTAGAACCTTTCATAAAGACATACCACCTTGCTTAGCCATGTTAACAGACCACCTCAAATTTTAAAAAGACTAAATATTTAGTCTCTTTAAAATTTCTTAGAAAAATTCATATCCATCAGTCTGGCAACCACCTCGTTAATCTGACCACTCTGAAACACTTGGTCAGGTGGTCGTAATACCAAAGTTTCACTGTAAAGAATTTATTCTAAGAATGGTGTGTATCCAATTCATCATTCTGCTGAAATTATCTGCTAATATGTATATGGAGGAAAGCAATCTCTACTTATTGTACAAATCAAAGGCTTTAATAGTTACACTTTATTTTTGTAACTTACTCTTGTGAGTAATGCATAATGATATGGAATAACTTAAAACCGTTTTGAAGTATTTTTACCTGTATATATCATCAGTTACAATACACACCTGTATATAAAAGCATTGTTATTTATTATACATGTTCTATGTTTCAGTTTTATACTCTTGTGATAAGTACACATCCATTAATACTGCAGTCTGGAGATTTGTTTCATATTTTCCTATGGGAATTTTAAACATATATAAAGGCACTTAACAGATCAAATATATTCCAATAAATAATAATTACACTTCTGATCATCTTTGCTTTATTACTGATACTTAGTAGATAAAAATAGGCCACATAAACAACTATTTTGTTGTTAATTATAAACTAGGTCATATTAGTATTGTCAACAAAACTAGGTCATAAAACGAACTATAGTATTGTCAACAAATTTAGGTATTAAAATGATATTATTGTCAATAAAATTAGGTCATAAAACAAACTACAGTATTGTCAGCAAAACTAGGTCATGGACATATATAGTAACTTCAAAATACATTGGATAATTACATGTGGCGTAATATTGACAAAAATAAAGGCATATACACTGTAGTGGTAAAACAAACTATAATGTTCGGTGATATTGTGCAGAAAAATAAATCATATAACGAACTATAGTATTGTCAACAAAACTGGGTCTTAAAATGAACTAAAGTACTGTCAATAAACTAGGTCATAAAACGAACTATAGTATTGTCAACAAAAGTAGGTCATAAACAGCTACAGGATGTTCCATAAACATTAGATACTAAAAAAAAACTTGATGCTGTCAAGAAATCTAGTAGGTCAAAAACAACTACTGATAGACAGTGGTTATGAATCAAACCAAAGTATTGTCAATAAAACTAGGTTTTAAAAGAGGTATTTTCAAAGTCATGTCAAATTCTCAAAAGAAAGAAATTGGAAGTTTTTTCTGATCATTTGGGTATTGTATTTTTGTAGAAATTATAAGTGTTCGAAAAGGAAATAGTGACCCCTATTTTAACTGGTAAGTAAAGTCATATCTTTTCTGTTTAATTAACTTAATTCTTTATTAATGATAGAAACATTTTACTCACATTTGAACAGGTATTACCTTGCAGGGTTTAACTACTTGAGTACAAATGTGAAAGTCACATGTACACGACCTCTAGTGAATATTCTAAAGTTCTTTTGTCACTTCTTTCACATGCCACCATCCAATGTAAAATCAGTGACATGAAAATAAGTGTTGATTAAACTTTTCGAAATTATTTAAATGACAAGTCAAGAGTGATGCATTAATAATCTATCTTAGTAATTATGTGTACAACTTTATGCAACAAACTGAGTTTACATGTTAACAGAAGAGACTGGTATTTTTAGTGGAATCTAGGAAAAGGAAAAAAAAATGAGATGTTACTTGTATGTGATATTGTTTTTATATTTCTGTGTTGTTTAATTACTTGATAGGGAGCTTTGTTCAAATACACATCAATAATTCCAATGACTAATTTAATTTTGAATTGTGAAACTCTTGTAAGATTACGTTTCATTGGGTGCATTTTTTAAGAACGCTTTTATTAAAATACATTAAAGCTTGACATCTTTGTTCCGATGCAGACTTTTGTTATTTATTTGGAAGTATATATCTGTTACAGGTTTTGGTTTGCAGACGTTGGGTGAGGGTCCTCTAAGGGTACTTCCAATGGTATCATTGCTAATTTACCATCGTTAATAAATTTAAAGTTACCATGTGACGACACTGTACTCTGAACGGATCTTGATTTGCCAGTGGTAGAAAATCTGCCATTTGCACCAATAATACCATTGGAAATTGTAACGAATATATTATCTGTGTTTAGTGTCAAATACACTACTTTTACCTGTAATGGATGCATACATTTGCGCCATATGGTGCAATCAGTTACCGTATAAGCAGAACTTGTAACGAGGATTCAATTTTGGCATTATTAAGGAGGTTGTTGAGATCGCTAAAATGGAATATTGCTAACAATTCATTCCTTATCGTAGGTAAGAGTTAACTTTTTTTAATCATCAAATCGTTAAAATTGCTTCTCGCTAAAATTTTATAGATCTACCATATTTTTAGGACAAAACGCAAAATTTGCGTTTCGCTAAAAATTCCACTTATACGGTATTTGATTTCCACAAATCATTTTTTCCCTAGAAAGTGATCGCAAAAGTTCATTTTTGGCTGTTTCCGCCATTTTTAATGATTTCAAAAAAGTTGTCATTACTAACAGACGTCTACTTTGTCACTGGTACATTGTATTGGTACCATTCCGAAGAGATATATCCCAGGCTAGGGGATCTAGAATATTATCCACAAATCGATAAGCCGTGAAAACACATTTGTAGCTCCATTTTAAAGTGAGCAGTTTTATCGAATGACCACCTCTACCCCTAATGAAGAGAAATTCGGAAGCGGACACACGGTGGATGCCACATAAAAAAATATCTGGTAGTCGATTATCTAGCTTCCAGACGGGAAGGCACTTGCTGAATTTTAGAAGGGATATCTTCCAGCCTCCAAAATTAAGTCGGAGTGTCATGTTGTAAATTTTGGATTTACACAATTTTGTACAGGAACATGAATATACACTATTCGATAAATTCAAAATTCACATGACACTCCAACTAGGGGATCTAGAATATTTTTTTTCTGAAATCGATAAGTCGTGAAAAGCCATTTGTAGCTCCATTTTAAACTGGACAGTTTTATCGAATGAACCCTACCCCTATGAAGAGAAATTCCAGACGGGCTGATGCTTGCTGAATTTTGGAAGGGACAAAATGGGTTCCTGAGAGGTCATTATCTAGCTTCTAGCCTCCCAATTTAAGTCGGAGTGTCATGTTGTAAATTTTGAATTTACAAATTTTTGTACATGTACATGTATTTACACTACTCTATAAATTAAAAACTTACACGACACTCCGACTAGGGGATCAAGAATTTTTTCCTCAAATCGCTAAGCCGTGAAAAGCCATAAAAGTAGCTCCATTTTAAACTGAGCAATTTTATCGAATGATCCTCATCCCCTCTGAAGAGAAATTCGGAAGCGTACACACGGTGGATGCCACTTAAAAAAATATCTGGTAGTCGATTATCTAGCTTCCAGACGAGATGGCGCTTGCTGAATTTTAGAAGGGATAAAAATGGTTCCTGAGAGGTCATTATCTAGCTTCCAGCCTCCCAACTTAAGTCGGAGTGTCATTTTGTAAATTTTGGATTTATAAAATTTTGTACAGGAACATGTATATACACTACTCGATAAATTCAAAATTTACATGACACTCCAACTAGAGGATCTAGAATTTTTCCTCAAATCGATAAGTCGTAAAAAGCCATTTGTAGCTCCATTTTTAACTGGGCAGTTTTATCGAATGACCCACCCACCCCTACCACTATGAAGAGAAATTCCAGACGGGCTGGTGCTTGCTGAATTTAGGAAAGGACAAAAAGGGGTTCCTGAGAGGTCATTATCTAGCTTCCAGCCTCCCAACTTAAGTCGGAGTGCCATGTTGTAAATTTTAAATTTACAAAATTTTGTACAGGTAGGTCTACATATATATATATACACAATTCGATAAATCCAAAATGTACAACATGACACTCCAAATAGGGGATCAAGAATTTTTTCCTCAAATCGATAAGCTGTAAAAAGCCATTAAATTAGTTCTATTTTAAACTGGGCAATTTTATCGAAATGACCCCCCACCCCCTCAGAAGAGAAATTTGGAAGCAGACAGACGGTGCGTGCCACATAAAAAATATCTGGTAGTCGATTATCTAGCTTCCAGACGAGATGGTGCTTGCTGAATTTTAGAAGGGACAAAAAGGGTTCCTGAGAGATCATAATCTAGCTTCCAGCCTCCCAACTTAAGTCGGAGTGTCATGTTGTAAATTTTGGATTTACAAAATTTTGTACAGGAACATGAATATACACTACTCGATAAATTCAAAATTCACATGACACTCCAACTAGAGGATCTAGAATTTTTCCTCAAATCGATAAGTCGTAAAAAGCCATTTGTAGCTCCATTTTTTACTGGGCAGTTTTGTCGAATGACCCCACCCCCACCCCTATGAAGAGAAATTCCAGACGGGCTGGTGCTTGCTGAATTTTGGAAGGGACAAAAAGGGGTTCCTGAGAGGTCATTATCTAGCTTCTAGCCTCCCAACTTAAGTCGGAGTGCCATATTGTAAATTTTAAATTTACAAAATTTTGCACAGGTAGGTCTACATATATATATACACAACTCGATAAATCCAAAATGTACAACGTGACACTCCGACTTAAGTTGGGAGGCTGATTTATCTCAAACGTATTAAAATGACAGACTGGTTATTACAATGAACTGAGTTTACACACAAACAAAACACTTTCCAGCAATTCATGAAGGAGGATATATGAAAACTGAATTTTTAAAATGCTGACCCTCTATGCAATTTTCTGGTTTCTAAACCACAAAAACTCTCATCTAATTACTACGTCTGAAGCACATCGTGACTGATATTATTCCATGTAAAAAGAAATTCCGTCAACCTCTATTCTTTTATATGAACAAGTTATTACTATATTAAAAGGGTGCAACCCCTGTACCCCATTTGGATCCGCCCACGAGAGGACGGAAGGCCAGTGGTCTCACCCTGAATACAATGCAACCGGGTTCTCTCCTCCACCAATAAAAAATGACCTCCACCATATAACTGAAAAATTGTTGAGTGTGGCGTAAAACTCTATAATCAAGATCAAATCAACGAGAGGGCGGGAGAAGATCTAAATTATTGTTAACTCTGATCGTGTCTTATTCAGTTTTGTAGATTTCAGTATTGATAATGTCTTAAAAGTTGTAGCATTGGAAAAGTATATATTTACTGCTATTAAAGCATAACGTCCATTCCTGATTCAGTTTAATGAAAAAGAAATCGAGTAGGAAGCATATCAAAGTTTCCGGATTTCATTCAATTTTTTTCCGACAATAATACGGATTTTTATATTTACAATCCACCGGAAATAGAGATGGGTGTCTGCGTTTAGGAAAGCATCACGGTGGCAAGGGAGATTGAAAACATGTGGACGATAGATCTAATCATGGGAAAATGGAAAACAATTTTTTTTATGTCAAATACACCAGCCAAACCGCTAAAATAGTTATAATTAGTGGTTTATGACTGATGAACATTCTTTTGAACATGGCCATGATGGGGCGCGTTTGTATTTTATCAATTCTAATGTGTTTGATGACACTGTCTTACGGGTTGTTTCTTCTTTGTTATTTCCCTGTGAAGAAAAGTATAGAAGGATTCTCTTCACACAGTAAAATGGAGCAGTGGTTAGAAGATTCCGTAGATGAAATACCATGGTCATTTGAACACGTTCGCCATTTTGATAAAACCGTTATAATGCTAGTAGATGCTTTGAGAGCTGACTTTGTATTTCAGGAAAAATCTGTAATGAAATTTGTTCACAGTTCACTACAGAAAGTTGGAAATAAGGGTTTTGTTGCAGAAGCGCATCCGCCAACAGTCACACTGCCCAGAATAAAGGTACAAATGAGTTGAATGCATGACGATGATGATGTACAGTGGAACATTGCCTAAATTAAAGATCACCTCTGTTGGAGACCATAATCCCTTCAGGGATTCTCTTGTGGGCCATTTTCTTATGCTGCATATTATTGCTGCTCCTGCTAGCCTGGGGCAACAGTAAAATGCAACAGAGGGAAAGGGCCCTCATCAGAATCCCCAATGGAATAAAGGAGATCACCTTGTATTTAAGACCATTTTGAATGAAAGCGTTAAATCATCGAGTTTAGGAAGTTTTAGTATTGTTTTACGTGAGTGATGGACTTATATATCATATTTAAATGAGTAGGTCCTCTAAAGTAAACTTGAGTTGGGTTCCCTAAAGTGAGTGAAGACCATGAATGTTAAGTATCTTAAACACTTATTAATAAATACTGAATAAGTCAAGACCCACACATGAGAGAATACCTTGCAAATCAGATTAATTTGACCCAGTTGGTCAAGTGGTCTTAATAGCAAGGTTCCACTGTACCTACCAACATTTTACAGTCATTGAATAAGATAAGCAGAGTGGTTTGTGTCAAGTATCTGACTATGAACTTAACGCTTATCATGTACAGTCAAAACTCATTATGTTGAGATCGGTAATCTTGATTTACCCGGTTATTTTGAGATCAAACGCCAGTCCCATCTAATGTCAATATTAACACATGGTCCACATGTTTAATTTCAATATGAAAGTGACCAGTTATCTCAAAGTCAATTTTTTGTACATCGTCATTAAATCATTGTGATTATATGACTAGTGCTAAACTAATATGCTTTCTCTGTCGTTTTTTAGTACATACAATGAATAAAAATCTTCACAAAAAATTCCGTTATTTTGCTCTCCAATCTTAAATTTATATGGCTAATGATACTTTCTATAATTTGTTTTTAGACTTTCTGTTTTTAAATATATAATGATAGTGTCACTGGTGATCTAAAGCAGCATGGGTTGTTCCTATTAAAATGTGAGTGATGTTTACTTGCTGATACAGTTGTGTATTTAATAAGAAATAAATACTCAGACATAATTGATTCCTTTTTATTTGCTTTTTATATTGTTTGACAAAACAAATGGTTTTTGTAGTTATCAGCTTGCACATACATGTATACTAACTGACGATAAGAGACAAGCGATATACATATAGGCCTACAAGTATTCTTACATTTACCGAGATGAAAAGAATCAGTATTGTACAATGTATTTAGTGACAGACCTTTTAACTCGGGGTCCCGTTTATCTTGAATTTCTTGCTTGGTCCCCACGCATTCAAAATAACGAGGTTTGACTGTAATTATAAATAGATTTTCCTTATTATGGCATTCTTCCCATTAAGTGCCCAGGAAGCTACAAAAATTAGGAAAAAGGGTTAAGTGCTTAATGGGACCAATTAATAGTCAAATTGATGTAAAACAGTTAATTTTTTTTATAAGTCATAGTGGTAAAGTTTTTGTAGTTATTACCGAGGACACCTATGAACATATTTCTGTTGCTGGGGGAGCTACAGATAAACTGTTACTTACAGTTTTTCAGGTCCACATCTCCTTGTCAACCAGCTAGACTTTTCTATTTTCGATCCTATGTAAAAAAAAAAAAAAAAAAAAAAAAAAAAAAAAAAAAAGGGGGGGGTAGGGGGATGCTTATAGGGACATGGGCGCTTAATGGGTCGAATATGGTAATATTACCAGTATCTCAATTTTGGTTTTATAGAAGTTTCATTTATCATTATTATTAAATTTCCATTGTGAAACATGTTATAAATCCCAATATTTATATGATTTTAGATATTTATGTTTTTCAATATTTACAAACATGGTGCTAAAACTAGTAAACTAGTAGCAAGAACTGGAGTTAGAATAGAATACCCTTGGCCATTAATTTTGGCCTTCATGACTTAGTGGTAAGAGCATCACACTTTAAACTGATATGCAGTCTCTCGCCTTTGATCAATGCAGGTTTCAGTCGGACTGGTACCTAGGCTAATTTTGTGAGAAAGTTTGCCAGTTGACTTGCAGACGGCTGGTGGTCTCTTCCCAGGTACACTGTAACCAGGTTCTCTCCTCCAACATTAAAAACTGGCTGCCAACATGTAATTGAAAAATTGTTTTAGTGTGGTGTAAAACACCATTTAAAAAAATTAGTTTTGGGCAAAATTATAATAAATCACCTTTAATATATTTTTACTAAAAAGTTTTACTTTTAAATCTTGCATAGCGAGAAAAATGTACTAGTCCACTCTTCATGGATGATTGAAAATAGCATGGGAACGAGTAGTCAGGGGCGGGTACTCATCTCCGGTGACATGTAATTTTTTGGGGGGTGATATCCCTTGACTATCTTTGTACATGCAGTACCATTCATCCCATGTTTAAGGGTACCTTTGGAAAGTGTTATTTGACAGTACATTAATAAAGTTCTATTCAGCATAATGATAAGTTGTTTGGTTGCCAATGTTTTATTAGTTGATAACTTGATTTTGTAAAAGAATTTTCTCGTGCATCTTGAATATTTACATCTTTTGCTTCCAGTTTTATCACATTAATAAAGCATTATGAATTTGAAATTTGCAGGCCCTGACAACAGGCGGAATACCTGGGTTTGTTGATGTAGTGTTAAATTTTGGATCCACCTCTTTACTTGAAGACAACATTTTGATGCAGATGGTGAATGACAACAGAAAAGTGGTATTCTTTGGTGATGATACATGGCTACGACTCTTTCCTAAATATTTCACTCGCAGTGATGGTACTACATCCTTTTTTGTGAATGATTTTACAGAGGTGTGTAAATACATGGTATTAATTTCTTGATTTTAGTATTTTTGGGACTTTACACTTGTTATTCATATTTACTAAAAAATTTGCTTTCCTTTTTATGGAGAGCATGTGTAAGATTGACAGTTGTGCTTATTTTAAAATAATTTGGGTAATGTACTTGACCAACGATCAATATAATTGCATTTTTTTTTCAATTAGATGCCGGACCACATTGTAATTGTGCATCATCTTTGTTTATAAAAAACCAACGACTGAGAAAAATGACCTAAAGACAATTTGGGGGGAAATCGTCATTTTTTTTTTTCCAGAAACTTGAACATATATGTGGATTTAAAAAATACAATGTGAGAATGAGCACAAAAAATCTACAAAAATTGAAAATTAGAAATATTCTTATGGTATGTTAGACAGAATTCCTTGTTTTCTGGCATTTCATTGGTTATGTGGTGTGGACCCTTTTCTTAGCCATTGTTGTTTTTTATACAATGCATTATTACTAATCTGGTGGTCATAATTTTTTTACCTATATTTTCACACAGCAACATTATTTAACTTGGTTTAAATGTTTTATAGCTCATGTATCAACATTTTGTTGAAATTTACTTTTGGAACAACCGTATCTGACTTTGAATACTGCTACATGTAACTTACACTTGTAAATAATCAATATTTATCAAAAGGTAGACAACAATGTTACTCGTCATTTGTCAACAGAACTACAGAATGGTGATTTTGATGTTATGATTCTACATTATCTTGGTCTTGACCACATAGGTCATACAGCAGGACCATCCAGCCCCCTTGTAGCTCCCAAACTTCATGAAATGGATGACATTATAAAGGAACTACACATAGGACTGACAAAGGTACGTATACGTGAAATGTCACTTTTCCGTGTACTGTAATCATAACAAAAAGTTTTGTAAAACTTTGGTTGCTGTAAATTCAGAAATATCCATGGGTCTTTATTTTTGCAATACACAATTTCTTAATTTTTTAGCGAGATATTATTTTCGCGATTCCATATGCCCATTTTGTCAAACTATTATCATATTTCATTACATGATAATTTTATTTTTGCAAGCGAAAGTTCTCGCTTGTGGTGCTTTATACATAAAAAAAGATAAATTGCCCATTTTACCTTTGATCTTAGGTGGAAGTGCCTGTCTGTCACTCTGTGACCATGTCACCATACACACATCAGTGACCCAACCAGGAATGACTGATTTGGGGTCATTTTGTCCCCTTGATCATATATTTATGGGGACATTTTCATAACCCTGGGGACATAACGATTTAGAAAACATACACATTTTACATATACATGTATGTATAAAGCATTCTCATTACAAGTGTACATGCAGGTATGTAAACTGTGTGTAATATCTGATTTCGTAAAAGTCATAACAACATAAAAACTGGATCTGGTTTGGGGTAGACGTAATTCCAGACACTGCCGTCACTGCTCCAAGCTGTCCCAGTGGTCTATAAATAATGAGGACATTTATCATTTTGTAGGGCCATTTGCCTAATGGCTTGCTCTGGTTGAATCACTGCACAAATGTAACGATGTATCTATATGAAATAAATTGCATTTCCTGTGAAACCTGTCTTAACCAAAAAGCTATAATAGAATCACTTGCAGGATAATCAAAAGCTTACTCTGCCCTGCTATGACGTGTGAATTTGACAATACTCACTTAATATCTTATTTCCAGTTACAGAAACCAGGTGGATTGCCCAACTTGCTGGTTTTATGTGGGGACCATGGTATGAGTGATCAGGGAAGTCATGGAGGTTCTTCTTACAGTGAGACAAGGATTCCCGTCATATTTCTTTCTACAGATTCAGTAGACAAGAACAGTAAGTTATCTATTGTTCGGATGTTTTTTAGCTTTACTGAGCCAAAAGCTCAGGTAAGCTATGGTCCTAACTATCCAATCATCAACAATCTCTCTGGAATTTTCCACATTTTCACCTTCTTCTGATGTGCTGAAGGAAGTTTGTAAAGCAGTGCAAAGATCCTTTATGCATGTTGTTGCATTTTGTGCATGACAAGACCTTTTTGAAATAAATCATAGGTGAACATCTTTTTGTGCATTTTTGTTTTGTTGTTTTAGACTTTTAGAGTTATTTAGCCTTTTGTTCTGTATTTGCAGAAGAACTAAGCCAATCATAAAATTTTAAAGTCCCATGACTATGGAAAATATTTTGTAACTTGGTCACAATCAAACCCATCCCATGTTTTATGCAATCTTTCCTTTCCTACTACTTAGATTGATATACAATAACTTAAAAGAGATATACACAGGCATAAACATTCCTATATATTTTGTGAAAATTGCTTGAGAAACCCAGTTTGGCAGTTATTTTGATAATTCAACCTTACTATTTGTGTATGCATACCACACTGGACTTGATCTTATTTACACAAAATATATAGGAACATAAGATTTATTTTTTGTATATCTCTTATTTGTTAATGCACATCATGTACAAGTAGTAAAAGTAGAAAAAATCAAAATACATGTAATTCTTTTTTGGTAAACACAGCTAATGCCCCTTTAAGCCTCATACCAAATATGGTTAAGTTATTTGATGGAATTTTGCAAATGAACAAAAACTAATATGCCTCCACCATCTAATCTTCAATCTCGAATGGCTTAAAAATCTGTTTACCATAAATAAATTACACTATTGGTTAGGTAAGAGTTATTCAGATGGAACAAAAATTATATCAAGTATGTATAGATAAAAGAATATATGTATCAATACATTTGTAGTTACTGATTTTGTTTTAAAATTTGTTTCAGAAAATGGAGATGGCTTAGTGTCACAAAAAGAAATTGACCAGATAGATTTAGCTCCCACTTTATCAGTGATGATGGGCTTACCTGTACCACAAAATAATCTCGGAAAGGTGATAACTAATGCTCTTAGTATGTTGACAGTAGAGCAAGTGCTGGAAGCTTTGCTAAAAAATTCTGTACAGATATTGCAGGTGCTGAAACAAAATGTTGCAAAATTCAGTGAGGGTATGTTGTCATGTCATATAGTTAGTCTCCCTAGTAGGTCAATTCCATTAAATATTCTCTATAGATGATTTTAAAATTCAGGGGCGCATTTTATCAAGAAGTTCAAAGTCCTAAGTCTTTTAAGTTTATTGACCTTCAGATAAAAGGTAAGCCCTGCTGGAGGATGGCACGTAAAAATTAATGTGGTGTACAGCCATGCTGAAAAAATTTCCAGATTCTCATTACAAAAACAGAATTATAAACACCACAGTGAATTAAACTGATATTAATTGATCAGTAGTTAATTTTCATCTATTAGATTTGAAATTTCACATTCAAAGAATATTATACTGTAAATCCGGAAATTTCTGCAGGACTTTATTTTTGCGAAACACACTTTCTAAATTTATTTGCAATAATATTTTTGTGATTTTGTGTGCCCATTTCTTCACACTATTATCATACTTCATTACGCGATAATTTTATTTTCGCAAGCAGGCACTCTAGTGAAATGATGCATAAATAAAATTATCGCGAATGATACTGGATTTATGGTAGTAAAGATAAGTAATCTTTAAGTTATGATTCATCTCTGGAGTTGTACATGTATGTGGTCATTCTCTCACAGCTTTGAGATCCAAAGTCTTATTTCAGTTAAGATTAACGTTTATTCAACAGCACTTACACATAGAAATGCTTGATAATTCCTTGATTGACTTGGCATACCCTAATTCAAAGCAAAGAGAAATCTACTGTGTTAGAGTAGGGCATGATTAATCAACAATTTGTGACGGTAATGGCAAGTGTTTTGTGTACAGTGGAACCTGTCTTGAAAGACCACTCACATAAAAGACCGCCTGTCTTTTGTGACCACATTCTGAAAACCACTTGGTTCAATAATCCTTTAAATAAAACCTCTTTTGAGGGACCACCTGTCTTGGGAGACCACATTTCAGTGGCAGATGGGGTGGTCTCTCAAGACAGGTTCCACTGTATTCCAATATTTTTTAACATTTATAATTTGGTTATTTATCTATCCTATCAATTATTCTATATTTTCATTACAAAAATTATTTATGATATTTTTCAGAAAGAGGATATGAACTATTTGAAAGAGCCACTAAAGGTCATTGTAACTGGCTGAAAATGTCAAATGCTTCTGACAAAAAACATCGACAAGCTGTCAAGTTGATACAACAATATAGTGATGCTATGGCGGCTATGACGCAAAAGATTACAACATCCCTTACGACATATGATATGTATGGTCTGATTGTAGCTATCCTTACACTCTGGGAGGTAAAATGTTTAGCCACATGTATAACTTGAAGTAGGAATAATCTAGAATTGATTAATCATTTTTTTTTTTAGGTCACCTGAGCCATGAGCTCATGGTGACCTACTGTGATCGCCATTTGTCTGTAGTCGTGTGTCATTAACTTTGACACATTTTCGACTTCTTCTCAAGAACCAGTGGATCAATTTTAATCAAATTTGCATGTAGAATTCCCATGTGAAGCAGCATAAAGTTTGTTAATGAAAAGGGGCTAGGACCCATAGGGGTCCGAAAAGCAAAACTTGGTACATCTTCAAAAGTCTTCTTCTCATAAACCAATGATCAGGTGACAGTCAATATCTACAAAATTTGTGAATGAAAACGAAATCTGTCCACAAACAAGGCAGTGGGGGGACTCTTTAATAGCATAGGGTGCAGTTTTATACAAATGTATTTGTATACAAAGGTATATGAGAAAGTTGTTAGGAATTATCTATGGATCATCTTGACAAAATTTCAAGGACATTTGGTCAAAGGTCACGCGCACCTAAGTAAACAGAAAATGTAAGGTTTTTGTCAAATTTGAGACATTTTCGACTTCTTTTCGACTAATTGTAACCAAACTTGATGGGAAATTTTTCTCAGGTGACCGTTAAGACACATTGAGCCTCTTGTTGTTATTGTATATCAATCTAAGAAGTCAAAAAGTAAAAATAAAATTTTGAAAAAAACACAAGTAATGCCCCTTTAACTATTACTACATTGCAGATATTGGTCATATTACTGCTCACTTTCAACAATCATGTCAGCGTATCCTGGACCTCCCAATGGATAATTGTTTCATTACTTCTACTGCTGAGCCTTCTGTTTTGTCACATGACAGTTTGTACCAGCCAAACAGCGCATAGTGATCTCCTGTGTGGAGGAGACATTTGGTCCTTGTGTTTACAGTGTGCAGTCATAGTAACAGTCATTTACCTCACAGTGTATTTCCTGCAGTTACTACTTCAAACTAAAAGGATGGTGGTAAAGGTAACAATACACCATTTGTGAACATTGTAAAGTGGATTATCAATTGAAAACAAAAATTATCATACCATATTCAACCCAATAAGCGCCCATATCCGTATAAGTGCCCCTCCTCCTATAGTTAGCATTTATTCTCCTTTTTTTCACACATGATCAAGTATCTTTACTGGCCAGTTGACAAGGAGATGTTGAACAGAAAAACATAAATTACAATTTATCTCAAGCCCCCCCCCCCCCCCCCCCCCCCAGCAACAAAAGAATGTCGACAGATGTCATCAATTTGACTATGAATTGGTCCCAATAAAATGCCCACCCCTTTTTTCCAATTTTTTGTAACACTGAATACGGTATCTGATTTAGTAATGCCACTGAATAGCTCACGTGGATTATTTTCTCATAGCGTAAGATTCTCATTTATGATGTCTTATTTCTGTAACAAAGTTTTTCTCTACCAATATGATGAACAGAACAGATGAACGCTTTACCAGCATGTATCATGAGAAAATATAAGTTTGAACCTTTATTCAGTTACTTACATAGCAGTTTTTTGGCTCACCTGAGCAGAAGGCTCATTTCAAAACAGCCACTCTTTACTTATCTTCTAAGAACAATCACATCTTATTCTTTATGCCTGTCATTATCATTCAGCTACACATTATTGTAAATCTGGAAATCATTACAGGATTTTTATTTTCCCGAAACATTGGTTCTGAATTTATGAGATGATATTTTCACAATTTCGAATGTCCATTTCGTCATACGGTTATTGTACTTCATTACAAAAGTTGTCCTCTATTCTATACACCTGTGTTCTGGTGTGAACTTGCATTAAATATCTACCATTTCCTAAAACTTGTAATCTTTTTTTTCATGTCCGTCGCCTGAAATTAAGCCCAAGAACAGTGCATTGTGCCTCTCAGTATCAGATGAGAAAATTAAGTGTTTATTTTGGTGAGCAAGGGCACTTGCAAAATTATGCTTAAATAAACTTCTCACAAATAAAGACGGATTTACAGTTTATCGCTATTTCTGTTTTTTGGTTTTTTTCAGGTATACTGGTTTTCAGACAGTTTGGGTTGGTATCTTGTTGGAGGTACAGTGTTGCACTCGATAAGCCTGTTATCCAGTAGTTTTGTTGAGGAAGAACATCAAACTTGGTATTTCCTTTCAGTCACAGTTCATCTCATAATGGTGGTATATATCCTACAAAATAGAGTAAACAGAAACAAAACTGATAGATCACAGCTGAAGTCTGAGAACTGGTCACAGACAGTGTCAAATATGTGTAGTCAAGTGTCAGACTTGTGTAAAGATGAGCGTTGTAATGAGGAACAGTGTTCACTTTCCTGTACATATCAGTCCTATAGACACAATACCAACTTCACAAGATTAAAAAAGAAGATAAAAAGTGAAGTCGATTCTGGCTTTGAAAAAGACAAAAATCAACATTCAAATGATTCAATGATGACGGATGCCTCAGGAAATCATAATCGAGATACACTTTATAATCAACTTCCTCGCCAAGAGATTGCTGCCATCTTCATTGTACTACTTTTGTCTAGAGTTTTACGATCTTGGAATCAAACAGGAAATAAATGGCTGGATCAGCCAGATATAGGAGATTGGCTAGTAAGGTAAAATAGCTTTTCTTTGTTGTAAAAGTTTGGTCTGTGGTGTTATTTCATAGAGACCACATTCTGAGAACCACTCAAATAAGAACCTTTTAAATGTAATCTCTATTAAGGCACCATATGTCTTGAGAGACCACATTTGAAAGGCAGATGGAGTGGTCTCTCAAAACAGGATCCACTATACACTAACAATGTTAGTATTTGACTGGTGACAAAAAAAATTATACAAAATGTCTACATCAATGTATTTGATATTATTAACATAAAGTCCTCAAATTTTTAAATGAAATAAGAATGTAATTAATCTAAGCCTATACTTTCTTTGCAGACCTGAAAACAATCAAATCCTGTCAGTGTTTGTACTTGCTTCCATGACATTGATATTGATGTTAAAATGGAAACAGTTGCCATGGTTACAAAGAGTAGTATTTTGTATGTCTCTCCTAGCCACCTACTGGTATAGAGCAGTTTCTGGAATTCTGTATAGTCCCATACCTTGCTCAATAACTCAGTAAGTAATATTCTTGTGACATTTGTCTTGAGATCAACAACTCGGGTAAGTGGGAAAATTATATTGAAATATTACAGTATAATTTATTTGGGAATTTGTCAGAGGTCTACTTGAACATGAAAGATCTTTTTTTACAAAATCATGGTAAGTATTTATTCATATCCTTGTTACTTATAAACGTAAAATCTTAGTCATGCTTTCTCCAATTGCTGTAGAATCAGAAAATTTCATGATGGTTTTAATTTCATTTATCAACGAAATTAATACCATGACAAAATATTGCATAAAATTTACATCTAATAATACTAATAGGTTCCTTTACAGACATGTTATTTCAAGGAAATTTGATGTCAACGAACTCTTTTTTTTTTTAAAACAACAGAACAAACTACAAAGTTTTCTGATCCTACAGTATATTGATATGCTTATTATCTATATATTTCATAGGTTTTAATGATAGATTCTCAATATTGCATTGCTGTGGTAATGTATGTGTCAATAATATGCATTCATATTAGTGTGTTAGGTAATATTTTGTTGCAAGGTGTCCGAGTGATTAGAGCATCACGCTTTACACCATGAAATATCTCACCTCTAGTAAGCATGGCTTCGAGTCCCACTGGAACCTAAACTGTCAGATTTAGTGAGAAAGTTTGTCGGTTTACTTGTGGACGCTGGTGGTGTCTTCTCCTCCACCATTAAAAACTGACTGCCAACATATGACTGAAAAATTGTTGAATGTGGTGTAAAACAACATTCAAATTTAAAAATTAGATGATAATTATAAACAACTATTTCACAAACAAAATTTAAATCATTTTTACACAGTTTTGCTTTCTTAGTTTGATATTTATTATATATGAATATACGTTATACACCTATACTTTAATTGTTATCAACCGATTTATTGATTAATTGAATTCTATATTTTTACAGGGGAATCTTTCCTTCTCGTCTAGCATTTTTAGCCATAGTTGTCTTTGTGGCTTTTGAAGTATTTCACCACATTAGCAAGCGAATCAATGGTCGCCATCACAGTACAAAATTACACAAAGAAATGTGGTCTAGACTTAGTGGTACGTTTCATACAGCCTGGATTTTATTGATGGTACTGCTGATGAGGCCACATAATATAATATTGGTTGCCATAGTGACACTGCAGGAGGACATTTTATATAAATACATTTATCCATGGTTAAAAGCTTTATCGCCTTTTAAGTGTACACTTATTTTCCTGTGGATGGGACAAGCTTTATTCTTTTATCAGGTACTGGTATTTAACATTTCATTTTGTTTCTTCTTTTCTGTATTATAGATCAAAGTTAACTCATCAATCCCTGACAAACAATGGACTCTTCTGTAAATCAATGATTTAGGCCAGTTCAAATGGGTCTTTAGGGGTGAATGGGTTACCGGTAATAGGATTATATAACAATTCAACTGCTGTATACAGTGGAACCTTTCTATTAAGACCACCTTTCTGACTGATTCAAAGTGGTTTGAATAAGTGAGGTGTTCTCTTATGCGAGGCTCTGTACTTTTTCAATTATTTATCAGGAGACTAGAAATTTATTACCTAAAATGTGAGGTGGTCTCCTAAGCGAGGTGGTATTTAGGTTAGGTTCCATTGTATATCCCATTAATAAGAGTAAGTTTCTTGTTCTGAATTGATTTAGGCATTGTCATTAAGAGAGCATGGTTAAACAAATTATGTGTTTATTTTTAGCGTAAGTGTTTGTATGATTCCAGACTCATAATAGCAGGTAGATGTGCCATAATGCCGTCAGATTAATTGTGAAAGCTACAACACTGACAGTTCGTCACAATGAACATAGTCCACAAAACATTTGCTCACACAGTAGTTTAGCTCATTTCTCATGGTCTTTATCCAATCAGATTTTGAGCTGCACCATTTAGTATTTTCCATAGTACATGGTTAAATGAGCTAAGCAGGTTAGATCATACCCACCGTGTATTTAGTTACATAGAAACTCCACTCCGTCTCATTTACTATATAACATAATACATGCTGGATATGATCTAACCATTACTTAGTCGATTCATTTTAAGTTTGCTTTACATGAAAAGCATTCAGTAGCTATATATGTGTGTGTGTATATATATATATATATGTATATATATATATATACAATAGAACTTTGATGTGTCGAACTTCAATGAGTCAAATTTCTCAGTGTTTCGAACTATTGACAAAGTCCCGAATAATTTTGTTATTCAACATTATTTATAGACATTTTGTAATTTGAACTTTTATGAGTCAAATTTCTCGATGTTTCGAATAAATTTTTTGGCCCATTTCTTTGAAAACAATGAAAATTCCTACATAGAAGTTGAAGTCAAATTTTACATGTGTACGAAATCGTCCCATAATTCTTCTCCTTCTCATAAACATTCAATGGTTTAATTTCACGATAATTAAATACAATTTAGCACTAACTAGAAATTATAATAACCGTAAATGGTTCGAAGCAGTCATATACACCTTATAAAAACTCTGAAACTAAAAAAACATATTATTCTTGGTTACCATCCGTGAGTTGAAGTCCAAATGTTTCAAACTTTTCTAGGTGGTCACTTGAACTTCAACTCATCGAAGTTCTACTGTATATATAATATATATATACACCATTGTAAAGATCAGGTTAAGTTTTGTACTATTATGGCAAACTCAATACAACTAGATGGCACTTCATCTTTTGATTGTTTTATTATGCTATTAAATCGGTTCAGTATTTGTATATATATTTTTTTTTATATAGGAATACTAAAAGCATCTCAACAGTTTCTGTGTTAACTGGGAATATCAAATTGTAGGATTACTATCCAATTGCTCTTGATGCATAAATGTTTCTTTGGGAAATTCTGGGTATATTGGATTGGAGAATTAGTCTATTTCTAGTTGTTGCTGCTGTACTCTTAACATAAACATTTCTTTGATAGGGGAATTCTAACAGTATCTCAACATCCACTGGGTGTATTAGATTGGAGGATTACAATCCTGTTGCCATTGGTATACTCTTGTATGTACATGTATTATATGTTTCTTTGATAGGGGAATTCTAACAGCATCTCAACAGTGGATGTGTCTGCTGGGTATATTGGATTAGATAATTACAATCCTGTTGCCGTTGGTATACTCTTGACATTATCAACCTACAGTGGTATCATCTTCTGGTTACTAGCATTGCTCAAAATCATCATACATACAGCTATTGATGAAAAACATTCCACCACCAAGAGTTTAGACACAAGGTTTGTAATGTGCGATATTTTGTACTAATTTTTATTCAAATATGTTTCGATTCTCATAAAAACAGTAATACCATGTAATGGATTCTCATGCCACTGTAAAATGTTTGATTAAAGTATAACATAGATAAGTAGATAACAGCTTTTTGGAATCTTATTATAGCTCTTGATAGGTTAGTTACCACTGATAAGCAGATTATGTCTGTTTTGGGGATCTAATTATAGCTCTTGATAGGTTAGTTACCACTGATAAGCAGATTATGGCTGTTTTGGGGATCTTATTATAGCTCTTGATAGGTTAGTTACCACTGCTAACTCCATTAGTGTTATAATGGAAACTTGTTATGTCGAATTTGGATGAGTCAAAATTACAGTTATGTCAAAATCGAATGGCTGGTAATGATTTTAGGGATAGAAATATAATTGGGGAATATCTCAAATTCTGAATATCTCCAAGTAATAGGGCAGTCCAGTGAATTTTGAGATAACGAGATTCCACTGTATTACCACTGCAGGATATTTGGTCCCAGGATCATGAAGCAATCCAAGACTTGGATATCTGTATTATGATCTATTTGTTAATTACTTCTGTCTTAGACAGTTTATCTATTACATATATCCCAAATTGCTTCTGACTACAGTATCTGAGTTCATAAAAATGACGAGTGAGCATTTGATTTGGAGGTTGAAATCTTGACTTAAATTTTGAGAATGTTCCTGGATTCTGAAATCAGCCATCATTAGAACTAATACTTGCTAAATCAGCCATCATTAGAACTAATACTTGCTAAATCAGCCATCATTAGAACTAAATAGCCATCATTAGAACTAATACTTGTTAAATCAGCCATCATTAGAACTAATACTTGTTAAATCAGCCATCATTAGAACCTAATACTTGTTAAATCAGCCATCATTAGAACTAATACTTGTTAAATCAGCCATCATTAGAACTAATACTTGTTAAATCAGCCATCATTAGAACTAATACTAGATAAATCGGCCATCATTAGAACTAACACTTGCTAAATCAGCCATCATTAGAACTAAGACTTGCTAAATCAGCCATCATTAGAACTAATACTTGTTAAATCAGCCATCATTAGAACTAACACTTGCTAAATCAGCCATCATTAGAACTAATACTTGCTAAATCAGCCATCATTAGAACTAACACTTGTTAAATCAGCCATCATTAGAACTAATACTTGTTAAAACAGCCATCATTAGAACTAGTACTTGATACTTTCCTGATAAGAAAACAGAATGTCAAATTATCACTTAGCTAAATTGGTTAAAATGTCATTTGTGGCTTTAAAGAAAAACATGGTATTAAGGTTTTTCTTGTTGTTAGTATTAAATCATCTGGTCCAGTTTTTCTCTAATTTTGGTTTAGAACTGTGGGGTTATGTTTCTTTTAATGCTATTACTGAGCCTCTGTGGTTAGAGCATCGTGCTTTGAATCGTGAAGTCTCTCACTTCTGGTCAGCGCAGGTTCAAGCCCGACTGGAACGTAAGCTGGTTGTTGTGAGAAAGTTTGCCAGTTTACTTGCAGAAGGCTGGTGGTCTCTTCCTGGGTACATTGTAACCAGGCTCTCTCCTCCACATCACTTGTTTGTCTGGACTGTATTCTCACCAAAAAAAACTGGCCACAACTATTTAATTGAAAAATTGTTGTGTGGCGTGATACACTATCCTAAAATCAAATTTAATACTATTACTAACTAAATGTTTTGACTTTTTCTTTTCAGGTTAGCGTCCCACCTATATGATGTATGTCACACACTGGCATTAATTGTTTGTTTGTCTTCCACTATTTCTCTTAAAAAAAAATTGGAATAGGAATATCTATATACACCGTGTTAGTATTTGTGCATTCTCAGACATCCGCATCACTTGTTTGTATGGCCGAAAATCTGAGACTGTATTCTCACCAAAATTATTGTACGAAGGAATGAACGTTTTAGTGCTATCGATATTTTCTTTAGGTTTGATAACATTGACATGTTTAAAATAAAAATTTTAGTGAAGGTTCATTTCAATTATGATTTCTTGACAATGGCTTTAGAAAATAGTCAGATTTTCATAAAGCTTGTAGAATTCCCCATTGAGCCTTTGTTTGACCAATCCCAAAACATATTTTTTGACCTGGGTAAGTAGGGAAATTATTTTTCTTCGAAAAAAAATTGTTCTAAATGTATATAGGAATATCTAAACAAAATATAACACACAAAATGGTGTACAGTCAAACTTGTCTATTAAGGCCACAGACTAAAAATGCCGTTACAGACAAGTGGCCTTTATAAAGAGGTTATTTCATTAAAATAAAAAATTAATAAAGGTTATGTTTGAATGGTCCTAAGATTCTGTAGTACTTTTATAGGCAGGTGCCCTTTATACAAAGGTGACCTTTTGCAAGTTTGGCTGTATTAACAGATATAATGAGTTTTTCTTTTTGTATGTGTTGATATATTTGACTGATGTAAAAGTCAGACAGTGATACAGAAGATTGATTTTCTGGGGGAATTAAAAAGTTTTATTTTATAGAGACAAAAACTTCAGTCAGTCCAATTCTTCTGAGTCTGTCGGGATCCATCAAACATAGAAATTATAATTTAGGTCTTATGGTTGGATTGTAAATCTGCTTTAGTCCGGGACATTGGCCAACAGTCAGAGTGCTTAGTTATATGTATATCAAACATGAAAGGCATTAATGAATTGTGAAATTCTTAATGGAGAACACAGTGAAAACACATTAATGATTTAATCCTCAATTTTACAACTTGCAGCTATGGAACTGTGTTTAAACACAAAAGTATGTCATCCAGAAAGAACATCTTGAAAAAACAGAACAATATTTGATTTAGAAATAGTTTAATGACTTGCTGTGAGCTAATTAGATAACAAGTACATTTTAAAATAAATAAATCATCAAGTATGGTCACATTTTACATCAAGTATATGAAGATAATGACATGACCAAGAGTTGTGATGTCAATTAAAACTAGGCAGTGTAAAACTTGAGTTGACTTTTTTTGTTGATAAGATGCATCTTAATATTCTTGTGTTGAAATGTCCACTAATCTATAAATACTAAGAAAATGAAAGTAGTGTGAAAATTTTTAATCTATAAAATGATTGGTACAACACCTACGTATGACAATAATGCCCATTAATGTCAGGTGGGGCCTCCGTGGCATCAGGCTCCACTGGACCATTAACTGATTTTTGTGAGAAAATTTGAAAATGAAAGTAGTGTGAAAATTTTTAATCTATAAAATGATTGGTACAACACCTACATATGAGAATAATGCCCATTAATGTCAGGTGGGGCCTCCGTGGCATCAGGCTCCACTGGACCATTAACTGATTTTTGTGAGAAAATTTGCCAATTTACTTGTGGAAGGCCGGTGGTTTCTGCCCAGGTACATGGATACCCAGTTTCTCTCCTCAACCATTAAAAACTGGCCACCTCCATATAACTGAAAATTTATGGACTATAAAACACTTAATCAAAATAAAATTCAAATGTTATCAAGTTCTAATTCAGAGTTTTAAAAAAAAATTAATATTCATAATTATATACAGTGGTTCTATGTGAGGTCTTTTTTAATTTGTGGTCCACGTTTGTATATTACCATTTACACATTAACTGAAATTCTGAAGTATAAATGAAGCATGCTCCCTTCAATCACAACTACAAGATTTTTTATAAAACCTGCTGTACAAGAAAATTTTTGAAATATAAATCACACAGTAGATCCTGCACAAGTGGCCATCTTTGTAGTATGAAGCACATTCATCTTATTCCATGGTATATGTACGCTTTTGTACCTTATAACAATGCTGCCACACATATACAACTCATACTCTCACAAACTGGAAGTATCTGCATTAAATCTCATACAGGTTTGTACGGTTCTGTCAAGTTTATTGAGAATTCCATTATTTTCTCAACACCTCTTACTTCCTCTTCTAACAAAGGCAGTTTAGTTACATTGAAATCTTCATACAAATCTGCTATCTGAAAAATTAAGAAATATTTTCATACATCATTTTTTTTTTTGAAATAATGGTAATTTTGAATAAGAATTATGATTGGTTATACAAGATACTTTGGGAATTTTAAAGAGGCAAACTTGGACATTCAAATGCAGCAGATTCTCAGTCCTGCTGCCTTAATTTGAAAATTGAAATGATTTGTGTAAAACTGCAGGCTCATTCAATTCTTGAGTTTATTTACAAATCTGGTGCTAAAAGACTGGTAATTTTATTGGGCTTCCAATGCTTTTCTCCAATTACAAGTCAATTATATGGAAGAAGCTCGAACCTTTTCTCATTTACCACATAGGTGGATCATACAATCCTCTGTGTTAAGTTACACAACATTTTTGAAGTACAAACAAGAGGGCCTAATCATCGTCCTATTTACATGGCTGACCCCTGTCCCAAACTTAAAGACAGTGAACAGTTTGTGTATGATGCACTGAAGTATAAAGAAGAGGGCCTAACCGTCATCCTATCTACAAAGAACCTGTCCTAGATTTTAAGATACTGGACAGTCTGTGAATGAAGAGCCCCCACAAGTGTCACCATAATGGATGGCAGCAATTCATAATAAAATGTCACCTGAATAAATTTGAAGACCTACAAAGTGACCGTGACTCATCTGTTAACTCAATGTCTAGCTTTGTCTGAATCTACTGTGTCCCAGTAACTGTAAAGTGTTTTGTTTTGTAAATATTTGTAAAAATATCCTCACATGGAAATATTATCCATACAGTCATCAAACATAACCAGAGTCATAACCCCTTATCCCCACTGATTACGTTTCAACATACAGTAAATCTTAAATAATCGTGACTTGCTAAATTCCATTCATGACCTTTCTTGGAAATGAAACGGGATATTTACAAACAATGTTCTTGTGCGCCAGTCATTGAGTCAATGGAGGAGTTGATTCACGTGCACGGGTGTTTTGCCAGTATTTTCAAACCACTGTCTTTGGTGACTTAAGAGTGATGAAATGTATACACCTTGATAAAAATAAAATGTTCATATGACGATCAACAACAATGGCCACTGCTATTATCGCTAATCGAGGTCAGAAAATCATAAAGGGTTTAACTAAGATCTAGAGTTTTGCAGGGTCTCCTTCATACTGAAATGCAGAATTGATTACAACTATGACCTTTAAATAAAATGGCATTTTTATTGGCAATTTGATGTTTTCTTTGACATAAACTTCAAAAAACCACTTTCCAGGTTTGTTCGGTCACACAGTAGTTTCTATTGCTTACCTGGTCTAAATATTTTGCTTGTATTTTGTGACGAGACTGACATAATTTACATGGCTTCTCTCCAGGCTTCAGGAACAGTAACTGATTTACGACAATGTTGTGTGTATCTATACCGTATGTTGTAAGTTCCTGTACAAGTCTCTCCGTTTCATACAAAGAAAGGAATTCTGCTATACATACACACACAAAAGTGGTCTGGTCCTGAAATATGTGATTTATACCAAGATTAATATGTATTGACATGCTGCACCTGGTTATAAAAATAAAAACCCACAGATTTATAGTGTAAAAATCAGAATTGATGTACCACCATGACACAAATGTCTTAAAGTGGCATTAGCTGTGTTTTCCAAAAACAATTATTTTGTTTTTAACTAAATAGATTAATGTAGAACAACAAATAAGAAGATATACACAGGCATAAAAATTCATATATTCCAATATATTTTGTGAAAATAAGGTCAGGTCCAGTGTTGTATACATACACAAATAGTAGGTTAATCAAAGCATTTGCAAACAATTGCCAAACTGGGTTTCTCAAGCAATTTCACAAAATATATAGGAATTATAAGAGTCCCAGGGATTTTCTACTCTCTTTTTGGGAATGGGGCCTGGACCTTTTGAATTGGGAATTTTAGCAAATAAAAAAAAATACACAAAACTGTTTGAAAATCCCTGTGGACACACATTATTGCACAAAGGATAGTTTATTGTAAATCTGAAAATTTTTGCTGGACTTTATTTTCATGATATAACCTACAAGTTATAGATTTATTCTCAAGATGATATTTTCATGATTTTCAAAGCCCATTTCATCATACTATTATCATACTTTATTACACAATAATTTTATTTTCACAAGTGAGAGCTCTTGTGAAATTACAAAAAAAAATTAAATTCTTGCGAATAAAACCAGATCTACAGTAAAATGCATCACAATATTAGACTGCTGAATATCTGTTATCTTATTTACATTTTGAATAGTGTTACAGGCCACACTCAACAATTTTTCTGTTATATGGTGGCAGCCAGTTTTTAATTGTGGGGGAGAGAATCCAGTTACAATGTAACCAGGAAGAGACCATCGGCCTTCAACATGTATAACTGGCAAACTGGGGGTCGAACCTGCGCTGAACAGAAGTGAAAAACTTTTTGGTTCAAAGTGCGATGTTCTAATTACTCTGCCACAGAAGCCCCATCTTATCTATCAGATGTATGTCCATTTTATATAAGGTAGTTAGAGAATTATTTCTGTAAACAAGAAACTGGTGTAAAGTTTAGAGTGTGTACTATGGGAGTTGTAGGAGTATCAAAAAGTCTGTGTTATATATACAGAAATGTGTACTTATATAAGTGTCCAATATTAATATAGATTTAACTGTATTTCATAGTTTAATAACTGACAATAATGTAGATGTGTATCATCTGATGTGTGCACATATATATAATACTTGTCATGTACACATCAATCACTAGAGCCTTTAGGCACATTATCATACAGACACTTCTTGAGGGTGTAACATTTAGAATTCAAAATATATAACTAGGTGTACTAGCAATTTTCCGTATTTTCACATAATATCAAATGTTAACGCTAGGTAGATAGGTCGATAGTATCTGTTTGTTTTTTAGGCGAATGCCAATAAACTTAGAAGTTCAGGATATCTAATTATATGGATAGTACCAGTACGAATATCATTTACAAAGACACAACCGTTTACACATAAAGGTTATGTATGGTAAACAAACAGAATTTACAAGTATTAAGAGCACATGCTCATAATTCTTGTCCATCATAAGCTGTTTACTACACACACCTATCTACAATACTCCTGGCCAAGTTGAAAAAAAAAACTTTAGGAAGTTTTGTTTTATAGTTTACTCAAACTTGATTTCTTGGCAATCAGATTTGAAATTTACATTCACTATTATAAGTGTGAAAGTCTTTCTTGTGTTAGTTTTAGTTGTGTGCTAAATACCCCTGTCTATCAATTAAACCTGTGTGCCAAATACCTGTCTATCGGGTAAACCTGTGTGCCAAATACCCCTGTCTATCAGGTAAACCTGTGTGCCATATACCCGTCTATCTGGTAAACCTGTGTGCCAAATACCCGTTTATCTGGTAAACCTGTGTGCCAAATACCCCTGTCTATCAGGTAAACCTGTGTGCCAAATACCCCTGTCTATCAGATAAACCTGTGTGACAAATACCCCTGTCTATCAGGTAAACCTGTGTGCCAAATACCCATCTATCGGGTAAACCTGTGTGCCAAATACCCCTGTCTATCAGGTAAACCTGTGTGTCACATACCCCTGTCTATCAGGTATACCTGTGTGCCAAATATCCCTGTCTATCAGGTATTCCTGTGTGCCAAATATCCCTGTCTATCAGGTATTCCTGTGTGTCAAATACCCTTGTCTATCGAGTATACCTGTGTGTCATATACCGGTACCCCTGTCTATCAGGTATACCTGCCTGTCAAATGCCCCTGTCTATTAGGTATAACTGTGTGCCAAATACCCTGGTCTATCTGGTATACCTATGTGTTATATACCCTGTCTATCAGGTATACCTATCTGTCAAATATACCAGTCTATTAGGTATACCTGTGTGTCAAATACCGCTGCCTATCAGATATACCTGTGTGTCAAATACCCCTGTCTATTGGATAAACCTGTGTGTCAAATACCCCATCTATCAGGTATACCTATCTGTCAAGTACATGTACCCATGTCTATTAGCTATACCTGTGTGCCAAATACCCAATCGTCATAAAACCACAATCTGTAATCGCTATGCTCTTTCCTACCTATGGTCTCATGCGACCAAAATCTCTCATAGCTAATGAATAATTATAGAGAACGCGTTGTCCAATTTATCCAATCAGTCATTGTGATCTGCAAAATGTGGAATTTATCACATAGTCTGTTAATCCAATACAATTCTGTAATTTTTTAAAAGTCTCGATCTGATAGGTTGACCAATGCAAGCACCATTTACCGTACTCACATGAATAATAAAAATATGTACCAGAGATTTTGGTTGCATGAGACCACAGGTAGGAAAGAGCATAGCGATCCGAATACTGGTTTTATGATGATGCAATTACCCATCTACATGTATAGGTATACCTGTGTGTCCAATACCCCTGACTATCGGGTATACCTGTGTGTCCAATACCCCTGTCTATCAGGTATACCTGTGTGTCCAATACCACTGTCTATCAGGTATACCTGTGTGTCCAATACCCCTGTCTATCAGGTATACCTGTGTGTCCAATACCCCTGTCTATCAGGTATATCTATCTGTATGTCTAATACCCCTGTCTATCAGGTATATCTGTCTGTCTGTCCAATACCCCTGTCTATCGGTATATCTATGTCTGTCCAATCCCTGTCTATCCAATACCATCTGTGTGTCCAATACCCCTGTCTATCAGGTATATCTATCTGTCTGTCCAATACCCCTGTCTATCAGGTGTATCTATCTGTCTGTCCAATACCCCTGTCTATCAGGTATATCTATCTGTATGTCTAATACCCCTGTCTATCGGTATATCTGTCTGTCTGTCCAATACCCCTGTCTATCAGGTATATCTATCTGTCTGTCCAATACCCCTGTCTATCAGGTGTATCTATCTGTCTGTCCAATAACCCTGTCTATCAGGTGTATCTATCTGTCTGTCCAATACCCCTGTCTATCAGGTATATCTATCTGTCTGTCCAATACCCCTGTCTATCAGGTGTATCTATCTGTCTGTCCAATACCCCTGTCTGTCTATATCATCTGTCTGTCCAATACCCCTGTCTATCAGGTATATCTATCTGTCTGTCCAATACCCCTGTCTATCAGGTGTATCTATCTGTCTGTCAAATACCACTGTCTATCAGGTGTATCTATCTATCTGTCCAATACCCCTGTCTATCAGGTATATCTATCTATCTGTCCAATACCCCTGTCTATCAGGTGTATCTATCTGTCTGTCCAATACCCCTGTCTATCAGGTATATCTATCTGTCTGTCCAATACCCCTGTCTATCAGGTGTATCTATCTGTCTGTCCAATACCCCTGTCTATCAGGTGTATTTATCTGTCTGTCCAATACCCCTGTCTATCAGGTATATCTATCTGTCTGTCCAATACCCCTGTCTATCAGGTATACCTGTGTGTCCAATACCCTTGTCTATCAGGTACATATACATCTACCTGCCCTTCAAATGCATCTGTGTATCAGGTACATCTACCTGTCTGTCTATACCCTTGTTTGTCAGGTACATCTACCTGCCCTTCAAATACACCCGTCTATCAGGTACATCTACCTGTCCAGGCCTTTTTCTGTCAATTTTGGGAAAATGCCATTGGCAACACAATTGGGAATTTTAATGTGAATTTGTTTCATATTGGGAAAAATTGTGTGCACACTTGTAAATCTAAAGGTATTTTAAATGCATTTCCCTTTACATTATTTTTTTTTTTTCATTTTAGTCATGAGCTCAACATCAAATTAGGAAAAAAACATGCATTTTGCATTGGGAATGGGGCCTGAATTTCAGACCCATGGATACTATAGTAAAAGCCCTGCTGACTGTCAAATGGATGTCTATTAGGTACATCTGCCTTCTATGAAATACCCTGTCTATCGGGTACCGGTACATCTACCTGCCCTTCAATCTCCCTGATTATAAGGTACATTTAAGTGTCTATCAAATCCCCTGTCTATCGGGTACTGGTACATCTACCTGCTCTTCAGTCTCCCTGATTATAAGGTACATTTAAGTGCCCTTCAAATCCCCTGTCTATCAGATATTGCTGTATTCTACTCACATACAAGGACAAATGTCTATCAAAGTCAAATGCCCCATATCATCAGACATACCTATACTCTAATCACATATCACAACAAATGCCTATCAAAGGCAAATATCAGCATCTATCAGGGGTAATAAATGTTTTGGCCTTACCTAGATCTCTCTATATTTAATATTTTATGCCAGGTTACACTGAAATATAACTTGTAACATTTGTAAATGGCTGACACTTATCAAGTCGCATTAAATTTCAACTTACAGCATTTTTAAATTGTTCATTGACCTGTCGTATTGTTTGTAACATTTCATCTAGTTTTCCTGACATCATATCAGCATTCATGTCCTGCATACCCATCATACCTGCCATCTATAAATAGAAACATCATACAAAATGAAGCACTGTCAAATGCTAGCTGTGCATAAATATCAAGTCTCCTATGGTACATGTATATATCTATACAGAAAATACATAAATATTAAATCCCCTGTTCTTTAAATCTGTACAAAGAAAATATTCAGAACTGTTCTGTTCTGTAAATCTATACAGAACAAATATAAATATATAAAAGAGAAATATAAATAAAGTCCACTTTTCCTATTTTTCCAATAATTTCATTTAAGCTTTCCCTTAACCTATTGCCAAACCCCTTTTTAATGCCAACTTTGGGCTGTACAAATGGTGGCAGTATAACAAGGTCTTACTGTATTTATATCAAATTTCTGTTCTATAAATCTACTGTATACAGAAAATACACTGATATTGAATTCACTGGTCTATATATACTGAATTGGCTTTATGCTCAGAACACACAAATAGATCTAAAAGGATTAAGTAAGTAAGCTTTAATTTAGAGTCAGACTTATAGACAATAATTTATGTTAAAAAAATAAATAATAAACTCAGAAGAAACAATATTCATTCTAATAAGACTATTGTTCATTTGCTAAAAATAAACTTATCACTTTACCTGAGACACAAATGGACCAACTTTGTTCTTGATGCGCAATATTTTGCCTAAACCTTTCTCTATCACAGATGGGAAGGATAGAAGTCGGAGGGTATGACCAGTGGGAGCTGTATCAAACACAACCACAGAAAAATTCATACTCTTTACCAATCTGAAATTCAAAGATGTGTTAAATTCTACATGGTCAAAAGGATATGTTCAATTATACGAACTCAAGGTGATGTGTTCAATTCTACATGGTCAAGCAGATGTGTTCAATTTTACAAGGTCAACAGGTGCTCAATTCTACAAGCTCAACAGGAGGTGTTCAATTCTACGAGGTCAACAGGTGTTCAATTCTACAAGGTCAAAAGGATGCATTCAATTAAAGAATTATTTAACCAAGTGGTTTTCATAATGTGTTCTCATACAACAGGTGGCTTTTGTATAAGAGTGGCCTCTAAAGACAGGTGATCTTTCAAAAGGAAGTTTTATTTAAAAAATTATTTTAAAAATCATGTGGCTTTTAGAATAAGGTTTCATAAGAAAAGTGGCCTTTTACAAGAGTGGTCTCTCAAGATGGGTTCCACTGTATGATGAAGTGTTAATGTCGACAACATAAATAAACAATCAGCATGTACTTAAGTGAATCAACTAATTACAATTAACTTACTTCATGACCTCTGCAAAACTCATGGCTTCATCAATACCAGGGAAGGCACCCAATAGCTCTGATACCATTGTCTTGCCCATTTGCATCATATCTATCAACAAAATAGTCAATTATAGGTTTTATTATCATTGTGGAAGTATGGTATTTAACTGTACAAGAAGTTTTACTTCAACTTCTATAGCACTTCTGTTCTTGCGCTAAATTTAATACCCGTGAATAAGTTCTTTTCAGAGAAACACGAAAATTTTCTCCCCGTAAAATTAAACAACTATACAATACCCCAAAATTTTTATATATTTAGTAATAACGATGATTTTGTAACATTTAAATGACTGAAATTTTTTAAAATTTGAAAAAAAAATTGGAGATAATCACAAAAAATCTGAGGGTGGATTTTGAGGCTAAAAATCGGAAAAAACTCTCAAATCAGAGTGGTTTGTATCTCTATGCTGTGTTTGACACAGAACATCATTAAAAGAAACAAATAATCTAAAATGGTACTCCAGTTAAGTATACATGTATGTCATGGTAGTTAAAGTTTTGACTACGTTCAAAATCACTGGAAATACTTACCTTGTTCAAAGTATTCATCAGGTAATTCTGCTAGTCCTAGATTTGGATCAATCTCCTGCAAAAATATATATACATGTACAGTCTGACCCACTTAATATGAACTCGGAAAATACAAAAACTTGTTTACAACGAATAAAATTCGTTTTCCTGCAAGTTTTGACTGCTAATGTTGCATGCCAACACTTGACCAGAAAATGTTATTACGGTAACACAGGCGGGTGAATAGTAAAATGAGAGAAAACATATACATTTACCCCTCTTTAATTTGTCCTAAATCGTCATGGATGGCATATACCCATATCATGTCTATGTTTCAAATATTTAGCTTTAAATTTTGCATTCATCTTAAATTCGCCCTCTCATCTAAGAATGCAATTGGCGAAA
Source organism: Atrina japonica (assembly GCA_030159075.1). Taxonomy (NCBI): domain Eukaryota; kingdom Metazoa; phylum Mollusca; class Bivalvia; order Pterioida; family Pinnidae; genus Atrina; species Atrina japonica. The sequence continues at coordinate 1,689,958 of BROG01000044.1, read as the reverse complement.
ATTAAACGGGAGTGAAAATTTCCCGGTACACGTTTACAGCACAAAATATTCACACATATACTGCACACACACACACACTATACCTAACAACTATTTCACTTGGATATTTAGAAGATTCCCTAACTGGATAATTCCATCTCCAATGTTGTTCTTCATATCGAAACCTCACTAAATACAGCATCTCATTAATTAGATCATGTTAAGTCATCAAGAGGATACTTACTAATAGCAAGATTTGTATCTGTCTTTATACAGTAAACGATAATTTTTATATACAATGACTGAATTTTCATCTGTCTATACTGGTCGAGGACCAGTAGCCAGCTAGGATCAGTAGCCGGCTATGGTGTGATTTCGTCTTTAGTATGTACCACGACAATTTTTTTTTCCCTTCTGTTTGGGAAAAATGTCCAACAATATATGATTGATCTAAAAAAAAATCTCACAAAACTGTGTTCTAAATAACCACAAGACTCCATATATATATATAAAAAAAACTCACCATAGCATACAAGTTACTGAATCCTTTGACCAGTGATGGAACTTTAGAAAATTTCTGGTTAAATGCATCTGATATATTATGAGCAGGATCTGTAGATATAATAAGAACTGTTTCTCTTGCCCTAGCCAGCTGGGTGGCTAAAGAGCAACTGCAAGTAAAAGAGACAAAACAATGAATTCAATAATGTTCAAGTTGCTGTACTGTTGAATTATTACATTCATTCCGAAATGTAGTAAAAATAAGACTTGAACACATTTAGATCTTTCATCCAAACAACAGGAATCGGTGAATCTACTGTCTGTGTGGCTCACTTCAGAAATGTGAAAATCGTCTACATTTCTTTTATTATATCATATATGACATAAGTTTCATTCCATCCCAATAAAGAAAGTTGATTAATAACTGAATAAAGCATGTCATCCTTAATTTAAAAAACCAAGCCTCCGATGAAGGAGCTCCAAATTCGTAATGAACATTGTATATCAGCAGTAGTATGCCCATGTGGGATTACATAAAAGACCGTGAGCCATCCTGGCTCAGTCGGTAGCACGCTCGACTCTTGATCACGAGCAGCAGGTTGGTTTCCTGTCTGGCTGATAAGACAGTAAAAACCGAGGTCCCATGTCACGCCTTGACCATTATTTTACATTACTCGAATAAAATACTGTTGATACACAATGTTTCATTGAATTAATAAACACTGCTGTCAAAATTACATTGCCCCACGATATGAATTATAATACCACTGCATGAAAATACTGCAGTACCTTTAAAGTCCTGGATTGAACACTGGAGATATAAACACCCTTTATCTTGGCACCATTAGATTTCATTTAAAAGGACCTTCCTATTGAAATAGAAAGTTACATTTGGACCTAATTTCTGTGCCTGTGGAAACGCTGTGTAAAATTATATATATATATATATTTTGCACCCAGCGTTTCCACAGAAATTAATTTGGGCCCCTGAGACTCCCAAATATGACCTGTTTATAATAACCTACAGTACTATGGGTGTAAATGGGGAAGGTATAATGACCTGAGCCTGAGGGGTATAAAGACCTGAGTTGACCTGGGGTCGATTTTCTTCGTCTAGATACAATATTTAACGATACCGATGCCTGGGTGTAATTTTTACATACTCAAAGAAGGATTTATGCTTTGAATTTAATGAAAATCACAAAATAAACCGGAAATCGGCGCTCGCAATCGAAATGACCTGGGGTATTTTGAACGTAGATTTTCGGCTTAATTAAATGAAAATCGGTGGTATCAATGTACAGTTGTCTAGTTAGGACTTCGAAATATCATATTCTTATCTAAATTTTGTTAGTAGTAATATTCGCCGCTCCACCGTTATAGCACTTATCTGATGAGCCGGTTAGGGGTATAATGACCTGGGGAATCGGGCTCGGCCAAGTTTGTATAACTGATACGGTCTTACACCTAACCCGAATCAGATTAGCTGGTCGTTTTGTACAAAAGATAACAAGGTTTAACAACTGATTAAGTTGAAAATAAGTATTTTTACAACAACAACAAAAATAATAATAATAATAATTAAGTCGGTATCAGATATTTGCAATGAAAAAACAACAACACAGAACTGTATTTGTAATTTAAAAATTATGATATATATGGTAAACATGGCAACTTAATAAAAGGCCATGTTTCTTGTTACCAGAATGTAATGTTTTTAAAGGAAGATAAAGTGAATATTTAAAAAAAAAATTCAGGTAAAATTTGGTATTGACGAAAAGTTCATGTGAATATTCTATTACATTACAATTGAAATACTTGAAAATTAAAAGCCAAAATCCAAGAAATTTTCAATTAAAATTAATACAGTTAAAAGATTCTAAATTTCTTTTTACTGTGGTTTTATGAATCTTAATAATAATAATAGTATGGTTTATTCAATGTAGGACAACTTGACCTCCATTCATCATATTTGTTTTTGGGGAAAAGTTAAATAAATTTCAGAATTTAAGTAAATTACAACAGGTAACAAAGTGAAACAAATGCAGTGGCAACAGGAAGGAAATGTACCCTAAGAATAAAACTTTAAAAGGCAAAATTTGAAAGCATATTTAATTAGAATAAAATCTAATTTAATTTTTTATGAATGATTTGATTATCAAGTAACTGCCTGGTTTTAGTGGGTTTCAAACTTTTAGACTATTGTATTTATAAATAGAAAAATAAGATTATTTTTTATATCGTCTCAGTAAGTCTTAATACTATGTAACTAATAAAGATATTGTTGCCTTTCACTTGATAAAGGCCAAGGGGCCAAAATTTGTGAATATTGGGTGTTTTATAGGTGTAAAGAACTACATTCTAATAGAAACATCTAATCAACACTAATAAAAGCATTTGAGAGATTGTAGGGGTAAATTACCATGGTAGTTGCCTATGCCCCCCCCTCCCACTCCCCTCTCTATTTTGAGATTGTGAAGTTCTGATATTTTGACCATCTTACCTGATGTTATATATGCAAGATCTCCCTTTCATTAGATTACATTTTTAAATAAACTAAGGGGGGGGAGGGGGGGTAATTTCCTTCAAGTTGGATGATTCCTTTGATTTTTAACCCTGGAATTAAATTACCATGCAGGGGTTAATCTACCATATTCAAGAAAACTTGAGATTTCAATTAACATACAATGTATTATTCTATCCATAAAAATAAGGCTGGCTGTTCAACTTTGACATATCTTGAATTTAAACTCACATACTTGCCAAGTCTCCCCCATTAATAGGGAGACGCCCTATTTTTATGTAAATTTTTTATAATTTCTTCAAGAAAAATGCAAATCTCCCCCATGAAAATTTTCCTATTAATTCTTACTATTAGAGTCTCCCCCATGATACTGAAAAATCTATTAAAATTTTTCAAGGTTATCAAGTCTGAGTTAACCCATCCAATTTAAACAGAACAAGATTACACTGTACTTAATTATTTTGTTACATCTATTTGTTTTCAAAGTCATTTCACTTCTTGACAAAAATATTTTATTTTTTCTTGTTTAAATTAGAGAGGAAAGCAGATAATATTTCATTGGATATAAATTCTAGTATTTTTGTCTGTAACGAAAAATATTTGTATATTTATTTTAAAAATTGATCTATCTAACTATATATCTATCTGTCTGTCTGTCCATCTGTCTGTCTGTCTATCTATCTGCCTGTCTATCTATCTTTCTATCTTTGTTAATCTGGATACAACTATCTATGACTTTATCTATCTCTCTGTTTATCATTCTGTCCATCAATCTGTCAGTCTCTCTATCTGTTAATCTATCAGTCTATCTAACTATTGATCTTTCTGTCTATCTGTCTGTCTAGCTCTATCTAGATCTATATGTATATATCTAGATCTATGGAACTATCTATCTGTCCATCTATCGATCTCTCTATTTATCTCTCTATCTGTCTGTCAATCAATCTATCTATCTAAATCTATGAATTAACCTATATATATCTCTATGACTTTATCTATCTCTCTGTATATCATTTTGTCCTTCAATCTGTCAATCTCTATCTGTCAATCTATCTATCAGTCTATCTATATATTTGTCTTTCTTTCTATCTATCTATCTATCTATCTATCTATCTATTGATTAAACTATCTATAGATTAAACTTTCTATCTTTGACCCCACCTATCTATCTATCTATCTATCTATCAATTTATCATTCTGTCCATCAATCTGTCAATCTCTCTATCTGTTGATTTATCTATTAGTCTATCTATTTGTCTGTCTTTCTATCAATTTATCTTCCTATGTAGATCTGGATTAAAGTGTCTATGACTAATCTATTTCTGTTTATCATTCTGTCCATCAATCTGTCATCCATACATAATAAATACATCCACAATTACACAGATACAAATTAACACATACATCCACACATGTACATACACATCTACATCCACACATTCATCTATACATACACATTTATCCACACACTTAAATGAAAAAATGTACACACATACATAAAATCATCAACACATACCTCCATATATACATCCTTATAAACACACATACACTTAGATCCACACATACACACACATACATACATCTACACACAAATTAACACATACATACCTACACTCACAACTACATCCACAAATACTCTCACACATACATCCATCCACACACACACACACACAAATACATCAAATGCACACACCTACATCCACTCATTCAACCATAAAAAATACATCCAGACAAACCTACATGAGAAATGTACATACAATACACACATACATCCAAACAAAAACACTTATACTTAGATTCACACATCCATACATACACTCATATATTAACATCCACACATACATCAATAATACATACATACATACATACATACATACATACATACATACATACATACATACATACATACATACTCACATACTCATCAACATACATACCCAGTCACACAAATTCATTCACCCATACTCATATATTAACATATCCACACATACATCAAACATACATACATTAAAATACACATACATCCATACAAATACACTTAGATCCACACATACATACACATACCTCCACACATCCAAGCACACACATACATTAACATATCCACACATACATTAACATATCCACACAAACATCAACAATGCATATATCAAAATACATATACAAACATAATACCAACATACACACAGTTACACACAAATTCAATCACCCATCCACACTCATATATTATCATATCCACACATACATCAAACATACATCCATACAAACACACTTACCCTTAGATCCACACATCCATACATACACACTCATATATTAACATTCACACATACATCAAAAATGCATACATACACACATACATACTCATCCACATTCATACATCAAAACATATATACACACCTACATCCACATATTCACACACAAATTCATCCGTTCATACACATATTCAGAACTATATGCATATGTATTCATATATTAACATATCCACACATACATAAAAATAAATGCATTAAAATACACATACATCCATACAAATACACTTAGATCCACATATCCATACATACATACATACTCATATATTAACATTCACACATACATAAAAAATACATACATACATACATACATACATACATACATACATACATACATACATACATACATACATACATACATACATACATACTCACATACTCATCCACATACATACATCAAAACATATATACACACCTACATCCACATAGTCACACACAAATCCATCAGTCCATACACATATTCACACCTACATCCATATGTATTCATATATTAACATATCAACACATACATGAAAATACATACATCAAAATACACATCCATCCATACAAATACACTTATCTCCACACATCCAAACACACACATACATTAACATATCCACACATGCATCAACAATGCATACATCAAAATACACATACAAACAATCATACCAATATACACACAAATTCATTTACCCATACAATCATATTTACATATCCACACATACATCAAACATACATACATCAAAATACACATATATCCATACAAAACACTTACACTTAGATCCACACATCCATACATACACACTCATATATTAACATCCACACTTACATAAAAAATACATACATACATACATATTAATACCCACAAATACATAAAAAATACAAACATATATATATACATACATACATACATACAAATTCATTCACCCATTCACACACATACATCAAATATACATATATCAAAATACACATACATACCAACATACACACTTGCATACATCCTTACATGCACAAATGCACATATACATACATACAAATTAGCACATACATCTAAACACATCTTTATCCACATATTCATACATACACATACATCCACATACACACATAAAAATGTACACATACATTCATCAACACATACATCCATATAAACAAACATACACTTAGACCCACACATACATACATCCACATATACATACATACATACATACATACATATATAAGAACATAACTACATACATACATATATGCATAAATGTGTGTATGTATATTTTTTGGTATGTGTGTGTACATGGATATGTGGACATTTAGGTAGTATGTATGTGTATGGATGGATGTATGTGTGTATGTACAACCTATATGTTAATGTATGTGTGTGTGGATGCATGTATGTATGTATGTATCTATGTATGTTTGCTTGTATGTATGCATGTATGTTAGCATGTATGTATACATGTATGTATGCATGTATGTATGTATGATGTATGTATGTATGTATGTGTTAATGTATGTATGTATGTATGTATGTATGTATGTGTTAATGTATGTATGTATGTATGTATGTGTTAATGTATGTATGTATGTATTTTTATGTATATATGGATATCTTATTATGTGTGTATGGATTTATGTATGTGTGTATGGATTTATGTATGTGTGTATATCGTGATGGATGTGTGTTTGTATAGATGTATATGTGTATGTTTATGAATGGATGAATGTGTGGATGTAGGCATGTGAATGTTAATGTGTGTGTGGATGTATGTGTGAGAGTATGTTTGGATGTAGATGTGACTAGGTATGTATGTGTTGACTTATGTGTGTCTCTGTGTGCAGATTTATGTATGTTTATGTGTATGTATGTATGTATGTATATTTATGCATGTGTGGATGTGTTAATCTATGTGTTTGTGTGGATGTATGTGTGTATAAATGTGTGATTTATGTATGTGTGTGAATGTATGGCTGTAGGTGTAGATGGATATGTGTGTGTGTGGAAGTGTATGTGACTATGTGTGGATGCAAGTGTTTATGTATGTTGGTAGGTAGGTATGTATGTATTTCATTGTGTTGGTTTCTTGACAATCATATCATTCATAAAAAAATTAAATGACGTTATAAATATTGATGATTTTCACTTAATTGATACATAGTATAATAAATTTTCAATTTGTTAAAGAAATTTTATTCTAATTAACATAGATTTTAAATTTTTTCCTTTTAAATTTTTATCTTTAGGGTACATTTCCTTCCTGCCACTGCAGTTATTTCACTTTCAGAAATACTTGAAAGACCCAGATTTATTTACTCATAATGTATTTGATTAGGAATTTTTTTTTTTACTTTTGGTAATACTAACAGCAAAAATAAATACTGACAGCTAGAATAAAAATTAGTAAAATTCCATTTAAGTGGTAATATGATGGAATTCACTTCTTTATTTTTCTTATTACAGTATAATACAGACAAAGGTCCCATGTAGCAAGCAAGAAATAAATTGTTTTCTGTTTCATGTTTAATATATGATATTTTGTTTGAAACATTGAAAAGAAAAGGTAATTCTTTGATTCTATGATAGTTTGTTGTGAAACATTGAAAAGAAAAGGTAATTCTTCGAAATTAAATTTTCCTCTTGTTACCTGAGCTTCTGACCTGTTAATGGAGTTTATTTCATGTTAACAGCTATAATTCACTTAAATATCAAAATCTATTTAACTTTTTCAATAAAAATAAATTTGATTAATAAAGGTCAAGTTGTCCTGGATTTAAAAGAAACATTTTTTATCTTGCTCTAATGCTAAAATTTTAAGATTAATTAAACTGCAGTAAAAAAAAAAAATTTCAGAATCTTTGAACTGTATCAATTTTAATTGAAAATTTTTAGGATTTTTGGTTTTAAATTTTCAACCATTTAAATTGTAATGTGATAGGATATTGCTTGAAGTTTTAGTTAAAATCAAATTTTACCAATAATTTTATTACTTATTCACTTTGTTTCCTTTCAAAGTTGTCATTGTTACCATATACATGATTTTTTTTAGTTACAGACAACAGTTCTGGAATCCTCAATGTTTGTTCAGTGTTATAAGATATTAAAACAAATATTCCAAAAACCTTTATTTTTTTTTTCTTGAAAATTTTAAACAATTTCTGATATTAACTCATCTGTAAATTAATTATTTTTGCCATTGTCTAAATCTATTTATTTTCGCCATTTTTTTTATTTTTATTTAGTATGGGTATGTATTGTTAAGTCTATGGTTTATTTCATTTTAATCCTTATCATCTAATCTACATAAAAACCAGCTAATCTGATTCGGGTTAGGTGTACGACCGTATCAGTTATACAAACTTGGCCGAGCCCGATTCCCCAGGTCATTATACCCCTAACCGGCTCATCAGATAAGTGCTATAACGGTGGAGCGGCGAATATTACTACAAAATTTAGATAAGAATATGATATTTCGAAGTCCTAACTAGACAACTGTACATTGATACCACCGATTTTCATTTAATTAAGCCGAAAATCTACGTTCAAAATACCCCAGGTCATTTCGATTGCGAGCGCCGATTTCCGGTTTATTTTGTGATTTTCATTAAATTCAAAGCATTAAACCACACAAATTCCGCGCTAAATCCTTCTTTGAGTACGTAAAAATTACACCCAGGCATCGGTATCGTTAAATATTGTATCTAGACGAAGAAAATCGTCCCCAGGTCAACTCAGGTCTTTATACCCCTCAGGTCATTATACCTTCCCGTGTAAATGGGACGGGAATGCGAGGTCATTGATCACAGCAATTTTACATCAATCATTGAATGATCTAGAAACTACCTGGTTGTCGTTTTTCCGACACCTCCTTTTCCTCCAACAAAAATCCATTTCAGCGACGGTTGATTAATTACGTTATTCAATGTTGGTTCTAGGTCCTCGTCTCCTAGTAATAGTATGTCCGACATATCGTCGTTTGAACCAGCTGTACATGTAATATATCTATGAAAGGCTGTTTGGGTCACAAACGGGGTGAACTTTCGCGAAGAAAAAAGAGGATACCTGGTCACGTGACCAGAATGTCGGTATATATTAGCTATATATATCGCTGCTGGAACTGATGTTGGCAATCTAAACAAAGATGACAGACGACACAAATTTGTCCACAAAAGACATAAAATGAATGATAAATTCACATCGAGAAGTAAATTACGTTGCTCTTTGTGAAAAAATTAATTTAACGGTCATGTGTTTTGTGTCAGCAATGAAACACAGATTCACATTATCTGGCATATTTTGTCCCTTTGTCTGTTTCTCTGGCCGTCTGGGTACATTCACATTTTGACAAAATTATCACTAATTACTTATTGTATATGGCCGTCTGGGTACATTCACTTTTTGACAAAATTATCACTAATTTCTTATTGTATATGATACTTTTGTGAAACTGACATGAAAGGTTCATTTTGATGAGGTGCATCGCCCAATCAAGGTCAAAGTCATGTTCAAGGTGACACTCAAGGTCAAATAATTGTACAATCTTCTCTTAAATGATTTTTTGTTAAAAGATATTCAATTTCGGCTAACTTCAAGGTCTTATTTCTTCGCTATATACCCACAACTTGTTTAATTGTTAACTATTCTAAATTGATCATTTACAGAAAAAAATTGATGACTAAATTTTTAATGACCGAATTTAAGATAAAAGTGTTATAAAAATTTGGTATTTTGGGGGTCATAGCTTTCAATCTATCATCCTCTTTACCCACAAAAAGCATAAAACACATCAAAATTCGGGAAAGGGGCATAACTCTTGCATATGTAAATATCCCTGATATACCCACAAATGAACCAGATAATTCATTCTATCGATTAATACATTTATAATGAATAATTGTGGAAAAATTAAGAAAAATTTGATGATAGGTTTTTTTGTATACCCCGGGGTACCCTTCTTCCCTTTAACGCGTTAAAACATACTTTTTGCATGCTAGTAGTGACTTTTAACGTGAAAGACGTTTTTGCATGCAAAACACATTTCATCGCGCAAGTTTGGCTTGCACGCAAGTTATAACAGCGATATATAAATCTATTAGATTTATATACCGCCGGTTATAATCAAAGATTTGCATGCAAAATTGTATTGTGACTGAGAAGAAACGGTTAATCAGAATGCTTCTTACGTCATAAAGAGAACAATCAGAAATGAACTGAATAGGAAAATAAGTTAAATTTGTAGTAACGATATCAGCGATATATATATCGCTGACGATATTTACTAAACGAAACAAAATTAATCTTTAGATTTTATCTGATAATCTAGATACATATGCTGGGAGTATCTGCACATGTAAGATGTAAAATGTCAACGATGTTTAGTATCTAAAAACGTGACCAAATGACAGCATGTTTCGATCTCGGAGATACCCATTCCCCGGACAGAAAAATATGTTATGTCCAATTCAGTCACTAATATTTACCAAACGAACCACAAATTTCAATCGAACTATTATTCGAATAAAGATACATATTTCGATTTTCAAAAAAAAAAAAAAAAATACAGAAATCAATAGACTATGTCGGTAGTTTCTGCTTCAACTTTTGTTGTAATGAAAATATACCTCGCTATCTGGTGCCATTTTCATTACTACTTAAACGAAACGAGGCGTCTGATTGGTTAATTTCATCATGTACGTTCATGTCGTAAATTTCCATTTCTAACGCGTTAAAACCCTGTTTTCCATGCAAATCAACACCAACGCGTTGAAATATCCTCTTTCACGTATTTGCATGCAAAAAGTATGTTTAACATGTTAAAAGTGAATTTTAACGCGTAAGTGTTCATCTCGAAAGTTTATCCCGTTTGTGACCCAAACAGGCTTTCATATATCCCTACCCACTGATTGCATTGCAAGTGTGAGCCCGAGCCCGGTTAAGCTGGCCCCCTTCTGATTACTAGCGTTCATAGAGCGTGTGAAGCGAAGCGGAAATACAACCGGGTACCAGTTTAGAGCCCGGTGTCTATTAGGGGCACACTAACATTTAAAACCTCAAACGTAATCATAGTATTTTCCGGTAAGCCGACAACGGAATATTGCGAAAGCCAGATAGTCTAATCAACGATTTATCTCTGGTCTTTTTATAATCTTAAAGGGGCATTAGTTGTGCTTACCTCAAAAACATATTTCGATTTTTTTCTACTTTTACTATTTATGTTGATGTATAGTGTAGTATTCATTTAAGGACTTTTTTTCATTTTTTGAACATCATCGGGGTATAAAAGCAATTGTTCATGGAAAAAATCTCTGCAGCACGAAGTGCTTTTATAAAATAGCTTTTATACCCCGATGATGTTAAAAAAATGAAAAGCAATCCTTATATTTATATACATTACCATTTTTCAGTGTAGTCCACTGGATACTAAATACTAAATTCATTCCAGAATACTGATTTTGCGGGGGGGGGGGTAGTTTTCATATGACGTAATGGCTCAACAGCTCAAGTTTTACCAGCGATATATAAAGCTAATAGCTATTAGCTTTATATATCGCTGGTTTTACCAATAATTTACATTTGTGACCTGCGAAATTTCCATTAAAACACGTTGGCGTTTTATACATATCGTAACACCAGCAAAAACCAAGTCACTTACGTTTAATAATAAAACTGGCGGATCTAGAGGGGATATCGCGTTGCACCCCCCCTTTCAGTGAATTTGATATTAAGAAGTGAAGATGTAGCACTAATTTCTTTTAACATGGATTTAAATCAGTGGTGTGCTTTAGAAATGATGGTTTTAGTGTCTGAGATACAGAAAAAGGCGTCCTAAAACGATTAAAATTCAATTTTTTTTCTGGACCCTTCCTGCATTGCTCTTGTAATTGTGTTTACTGACTTGTGGATGATTAATTAGTCTGTCAATTTGGAATAAGAATCCTAACAAAATAACTATAATAGTCTGAGCTTTTAAAATTGAACATGTCATAGAAACATACGCTGGACCATGGGGAAAACTGATCAGGTTTTGGTCTGGGAACTAGAGTTTGCTCAATTTCAAAATATATATCGACGCCGGACTCGAGAGCATAAGACCTACTCCAGGAATCGTACTTTTAGTACGTTTGGAGGCTTTAATCAATTATCTGTGAGGTATTTTTGAAAGGACAAACACATCCTAACTCATTGCATGGAAGCTATAAAAAGGCTCTTAGGACTTGCAAAAAAGAAGAAAAAAAAACCGAGAGAACTCGATAACTCAGACCCCAGGCATAAAATTTGTCTCTTGTATAATTCGAAAATGTACCGATGAAAATACACCCCGAACCCCTAGCAATCAGCCAAAATGTCTGCTTAAATTTCCCTCGTTTCATGTTAAATTTTATATATGACTCTCTCTCTCTCTCCAAAGCGTAACTGGGAATGAATAAAATACTATATCTTTAATGCTTTCCAGTAAATAGTTTTTTAATTATTTTTCCTGAAACAGTGGGTCGGGGGTGGGGTGGGGTGGGGTGTTAATTTTGATCGGGCGCGGAATTCAATGTATTCGGTATTGTGGAAAAGAACGAATTAATGATATTATAAATAATAACAAATTTAGACCACATTTATAACATACACAATGCAAAATTGTATTATTTAAATGTACCACATACCTCGTAAGGTGCAAACATTTCGATTTAAAAAATCAAATAACTTATTTTGATTGGGTTCGGGATACCTATCGCAAACAAATATTGCAATGTGCAATGTTTGGGTTTGGATGAGGAGCGATTTATGAATAGCTGAAACAACTACAAAGCAGTGAAATGAAGAAGGACGACAAGTCAGAGTTTCAACGGCCTTATAAATTGGGTATTTACTAATTCAATGAACATCCACATCGTTTTAACCGTATTCAAATTGAATTGAAATACCCAAATACAATAGTCTACTGTAGTCCCAAGTTTTGGCAAGAAGAAAATAAATAAATGGGATAAAAATCACATTTTGAAGTTATACTGGTGCGGGATCTATTTTTGGACGAAAATCGAGGTTTTTACTGATTATCTTCAGTTCAACTTATAGAATTACTTTGAAATTTTTTATCACCATAGGTTACCTTTAGATGCAATATAATTTGATATGGTTGGTGGAAAATACGAAACAAAAAGTGAATTTAGCTTATTTAAAAAAACACAGTCTGAAAGCCGTAATCGTGATGCAGGAGGACCTGTAGTAGGACAGTAGTAGTATTTATGTTGAGCTGTTGACGTCACTTCCCTCCCAGCTTGATGGGCAGTGCAATAGAAAGATGAGCAATTACAATGTTGTAATGGAATTATTAATCGTAAATTTTTGTAACAGGTTTCATTTATTGTGTAAAGTCCGATGACGTATTAAAAATATCTGGAAAGATCTTGTTCATTTGCGTGTGAAGAGAAATGTCCAAAAATAGGCACTGTCCAAGAAAAGGTCCCGCACCAGTAACCATACAGTAAGATTTCTTGTCATTTTAATAATACACTTATATTAGATTAAAGTATATCGATGAAATGGAGTTCAGTTCACCGACTGTGTTCAGACTAAATTTACCCATTTTCAGATGTTGGTGAAATAAACTTTTAAGATTTCATAAATTTAAATTTCAGAGTGGTTTATTAGCTAAGCAGATTACCCAAAAAATCTTTCAGTAGGTGATGCAAGCATGAAATTTGGTATGAAACATCCTTAGGGACTATTTTATCAAAAAAGCACGTTAGCCACCTAAAAGCTAGAAATGGCGGCAATTTTTTTCAAGATGGCGGCCATACGGTATTCTTTATTTGGAAAACCTGGAGGTTCAAATGAAAATCGATCATTTAATACATTTAACATGTAAAAAGGCTTACAAATGGACACTAACAGGGTTAAAACTACAAAAGTCATACTATGTACAAATAAAACCATAGCCACCCTGTCTGGGTGGATAAGCCCTCCCCCCCCCCTTTTTTTTTTTTTTTTTTTTTTTTTTGTTGTTTTTCTAGTAGAGTCCGCAACAACTGCCCTGTAGGGCAATTTAATGATCACAATTACAGGAGCATAAAGCGGTGCAGGGCAAGGTCAGACGGAAGCATTTGCATCTGCCGTGGCACTCAGTTTTACATCCACACCTTGTCAATTGTTGGCAGCTCTCAGCAATTGGTGGCAATTTTGACCAAATAATTGTCCACATATCACCAATATTCCTCCAGCCCCAATCGCCTGGACTTTCATTTTCCATATTGCAGATCTCGGCTTGACTCCAGATACAACCTGCTTGATAAACCGCATGCTTTGTATGCTCGATAAGTGCACCGCGGGTTGAGGAGGAATAGAATCATATGTCCTCTGCTTCCGAGCAAACAAATCGAGTCTTGCATCATCAATACTAGCAGTGGGACTTGATCTATCATACATCATAATCACAAACATTTCCAATACATTCTGATCGTGTTCGTTTATCACTGGGGGATACTTGCTTAGCTTTGAAAACACACCTGTAGCATTGGGACAAACATCCCATGTCTGCCATGCAGTTTTCTTTCCCTTACCTCGAAAGGCAGAGACAACATCACATCCCGTGAACGCATGGAAGAACAACAAACCCTCCGACTTCTCAGCACCGATTTCTTTTATGGATATCATTGACTGGAATCCATCTTAGAGTCTTTCCTTGACCAAACTCTATCCAAAGTGTTTGTAGTCCTATGTTGATAAGATCAGGCAAGACATTCACGCTGATAACCAAAACATCTGTGTCGTTAGCTTTAATCATGATGGATTTTCTCCCTTCTCCTGCAGCATGTCTTGCATGTACAAAAAGTCGCGTATCGGCTTCCTCTGTGATTACATTTTGAGAGACCTTCAAGATTTACTGGCCTGTTGCAAACAACACTGTCTTCTATTGTAACATAAACAATATTTATTGTACAAAGTTCAATCACTTTCTCAGCTAGAAATTTGAACAGTTCTGTTTTATTTGTATTGTCTCTCATGAAATTCATCCAGTTTTTCGGAACACTACCTTTTTCTGACACCCTTCGTCTTGCTCCAAACCCTCGTTTTTTCCTCGTCTCAGCCTTTAAACTACTTGATTTGTAGACGTCAAACACAAGATCGAGTCTAGAATATGTTGAACAGAAGGATTGAACTTTTGGAACAAACTCCAGAATAGCATATTCTTCAAAGGTCTTGGAAATCTTTGGGTGGATGGAATTGACTAAAGCTGACCCATCGATAATAATTACTTCAGCATCTGGTTGTTTCTCAGGAAGTGTGACTTTGTCTTCAAGAATCTGTACCAGTTGAGATTTTTGACTTGGATACAGTCTGCCATTTTCACTTAGAGATGCCGGAGAAGAATGATTTTCGTGCTTGAAAAAATCGTTTAAAATCGCATTCACGTGACTGACATGAAATAAACAATTTAGAAAACAACTGACAGTCATCTTTAATATTCTTCTGCTTCAGTTCTTTTGACGATACTCCTGGCTGTTGACGAAAGAAATCAATATTGTTTCCTCTTAATTGGCTGATAAAATTTACAGTCTTGACCCTCTTCAAATCCTTTCAGAAACTCGTCAAAACTTGCTTTGCCCCTCTGGTAATGTTCAGATACCAAGACTGCAGCACTAGCATCAGCTACACTTTTGGTGTCCAGGGAAAGAAGTTCAGCCGTCTCCTCCATAAATGGATTTCCCATCTCATTCATAACAGAGTGAAGCTTCTGTACTCTTTCTATGAACGTCTTTTGGGCATGTTCGTTCTGTTCATGGTGCTGAACCTCTTCGTTGGTATCTTTCGCCCCACATAATGTTTCATATTGTCCCACCAGAAAACTGACCTCTGGACCTGCTACCATCCATCTTCTCAGAGCAGACGGATCCTCTGTTATGCCTACTGCACCTCCGTCACCTTTGATCACAGCATTGGATTGCTCATGCGCCTGATCTATTGCCAAAGCAGAGAAAGCACGACTTGATTTGTGAACCACAAATTTTTCCGCTTCTGAATTCAGCAGCCATTCGGGGGTGCATTTCCTCCAAACAAATCATATCTTTCAAGTGTATTGGAAGCCATCTCGCGTAATTTACATTGTTGTTGGCAAAGAAATATGGTATATCAACTCTTGTAGAGACTGTCGGTATAGCAAAAAGTCCGCTTCTCGAAAAGAACGTATCAGTGAAAATATTGACAACTCCATACGCAGGATCAAATTCCAAAACTGAAACTGTGGACTCTCCGCTTCACGTTTCTTCACCCAATCTTCTTTGGAAAGACTGCTCTCATTTCCCTCTGTGGTGTAATTTTCATATGCTCATTTAGTAAATTTGTACAAACAACAAGATGTTACCTGGTGTATTTGACGTGTTCGCGTAACACTTGAAGCAGACAAAAAAGATTCGGCTGTACCAGGTGTTGTTACACCAGACTCTACAAGAGCACCAGTCCAACCACTTTCCTGCAATAGTGAACCGATTGATTTAAATGCTGCCATCTCAATATGCAACCCTCCAAACATAATGATGAACTTGTCTTCACCATAACGTTCTGGCCAATGCCACTGAATTTGTTTGGCCGTTGCATAGATAGGCTGATCAGCAGCTATCACAGGAATCTGACCAGGGTTCAAAACAGAGACACAATATCACTAACTTCATCCATTACATGTCTGATTGTGGCAACAGAGTGTGCTTGATCGCAGAGTAAAGGTAACAAAGATGTTATGCTAACTTCAAAAGGGTGGCTTCTATTTTCAGATGCATGATGTGATGACCATGTTATATTGACTTCATGTTCGTTTACTGATCCAATGAGACTGACCTTTTGTAACCATTCATATTCTGGCTGAAGCTGTAAAGTTGAAACTGATACAGGACTAGCAACTCTGGAAGACATGGGCTGTTTGTCAGTGAAAAAAGCCGGTTGTATGTTGGTAAATGAATCCGGTAGTTCAGGAACTTTCTTAGCTTTGGAATTTACTGGTAATTTCTCCCCGCTCTTCACCTTTGTTATCTGATGTTGGGTGTTGAAAGATGGAAATACTAGTTCCATGAAATGATGTTGATGCAGACGTTGAAGATGGATTGTGGTCAATGTTATCCCATAGCGGCAGTGGTGAAAATATCCTTCCTGAGAATTGATGGACAAACAACACCTTCCATATTGAACTGGGAGACAGCTGCATCACCTAATTGAGCAGATATTTCAAGCACCCTATCATAAGAGATGCTAATACCGTGATCATGAAGCATTTCAACTAATACCTTTTTCCTGGTTTTTGAATAAGTTGACATTCCAATAAATACGGGAAATGGAGTCTCACGGTCTTTAGAATGCCTGAAAGTTTTAGTCCCCTCTCTGTATTTTGCGTAACAATTGTACTGAAGCAACTGTGCCATCGCTAAGTCTGTTTTTGAAGCACCAAATCTTAGCTGAGATTTTATATCAGCACCATGCTCAATCATGCTGACAAACTGTACAAGAAGAGATGGCAATGAATCTTCAATACACTTGTCATGGAAAGATCCTTGAAAAGGCATTTTATGTTCCACCATATGTTTCCGCAGTATCTTTGCTGCTTTTGCTACAGTCAGTGCCTCCGAATAGTCCATCGCCTGTGATAATGCTTTGCCGACGTCTTCCTTAAAGGCCAATAAAATATCCCTTCCTTTTTTATGAGCTTCTAGTCCAGGGATCTCTTCCAACAACATTTCCTTAAGTCTCGTGGAATTTACACTTGGTACCTCTATTCCCAATTGTACCAAACGTTGATTATAGAGACTCGCAAGATCAGCCAGACGAAAAACCATTGGACCGTCAGCACCTATTTTCGACTCAACAATATAGACAAGAAGCTCTGAAAAGACGATGGGATGGGCCTCCTTCTCTTTTGTTGACAAATTTTCTTGACTACTTTGACTTGAAAAATGAGCCCTCTCCCTATTGTAAAGGGCTGTGAGACAAGAACGGTGATATTTTAGTTCCTGTGCAACGACATCACCGCCACTTAATCTGGCCATCAGTCTAACGTCATTCAAATTTCTAGCACATTCGTTTAGTCGCTTATCTAAAGCCATCGTCATGGCATGACGAAGTTCAGATTTTGGAGCCTCTTTTTCACACAAAAAACATACCTTGTCTTCAAGCGAGCTCCTTCTACTTTTTGTTGGTACATTCTGGGCATCATCAGATATATTTGTTGCAGATCGCTTACGTGCCCTTTCAGTTTTACTATTGCTAAATGAAAGTCTACAGCTTTGGTGATATTTAGCTTTGTTTTCCTTTAGTGTTTCTTCTATGCCACCACCATGATCTAACCGATTAGGGTCCAATTTGATTGGCATCTGATGGATTGCATGGAAAAGAGGAATATTTCTTGCAATCATAATGTACCCATCATTATCTCTGTTCGTTTCGTATCGGTTTGGTGGAGATTTCAGATCTTCATCTTTATCAATCTGACAGAGACAACATTTACTCCAGTCTGTCTCTAAGTTTGATGACAATGGTGTCTCATCTGCCATTGTCAATAGTAAAAGGTCATAGATGTATCAATGTATATATATTGACTTTTTTCTTATCTAGAAACTGAAAATATTTAAGGTCGAGGGTTTATCCTTTTACCACCTTACATTATCAAAAGCACATTGAAATATGGGATACAACTAGGTTCATGGTGAATTTACCCCTACTCCTAGCCCGATCGTTCATTCCAACATTATTTAATTCCCGTGCGATCTGTACACCATCGGGTAAACAATTGCCCCCATTACCCTTGGCTCGGCTCTCCCGCACTGGCACACCCTGTCTATTCAGGTGCGGCTACCTTACTAATACTATTTTAACACCTTTATAAATGGATTATAAATAGTAGGGGCTCATAAGATAGCATTTTGGGACACTTTACATTACAACAAAAGTAAAGCTAATGTTGGACCCCATGCTGAGTTTCACAGCAGTGACATCACCAGTGTGCCCTGGTTGTGCTTCAACTGTCACTCTTTTAATTAAATATCTATTGAAGATCGAAACTGTATAAAATACGCCTTCAATAATAAATAGCACTGTTTTTATTCAATTCAGAACAAACGCGCAATAGAAATGCTGGGAATTGAACACTTACGCTACATTTTTCGGCGCCATTTTGAAACAAAATGGCCGGTATTTCACAACGTAATTATTAAAAAATGTCTTTCATCATGTTTGAAGTACAAAACAACCATGATTTACGAAAATATAAAACACAGATCAGTTTTCAAAAACAATGTAGGAAGGAATATGCAATAATTTGGTGTAGGTCGCCGCCATCTTGGAAAATGGCCGCCATATTGATTTTTTTGGGTGGCTAACGTGCTTTTTTTATTCAACTATGTTTGGACAATATATGTACCAAGTCTGATACTTGCATCACCAACTGAAAGATTTTTCCATATATGGACGTAATCTGCTGGGCTATATGTCAAGTTCTTAACACTAACATAGATGCTAAATGCATAAAATATTTTCAAATACAATTTTATCTATCTGAAAGATCAATCTAATTAAATATTATCTCTCACTGCTGCTGTTTTGATGTACACATACGCCAAATTTCTGCCCCGATTTTAAGCAATTTTTTTCCAAAAAAAGAGGCTTAAAATCAGGGCAGAAAGTTCGACCTAATGTACACACTGCTGCTTCCTGAGTTTTCTTTCTGTGTCACTCAAGATTTTTCTCTGAAACAGCTTTAGTGTTTTTGTTTTGCTTGATATATGTAAATTGCTTTAGTTTACGGTCTATGTCGCAGGAACATATCTAATTGTCATATCTTGCGAACTGAAGGAAATTTCATCTTTTCAATGGAATTCTGTTAATAGCTTCATTAATACAACAATCTTTTAAAACAGTTTTCCTTTTCCCTCTGTTGGAGATGGATTTCTGTTGAAAATGTCAAATTTTATAATAATTGTCCTCATACATGTGATTCTTTTAACGGGAGGAAAAATCTCCCTTTTTGGAGGTCCATTCCGTCCTTCCTGTCATGTTTCAGAATCTTCTGTCAGTCAGAAATTTCAAGTACCAAATATCAACCAGTTGATACTTTTACAGGTAAATAGCCTGTGGGCATGTTGAGGGTGTTAATGATTATATAACATCACCCTGTCCACTGATTGGCAGTTAATTTGTGATAAGACTAAGTCTAAGAGAGTGTGTGTATGTCATGTGACACACACTTGGATCATCGATGATTAGAAGCATGATACCAGCCATCAAAAATAGTTATTACAACATCTTACGGTCTCAAAAGATATTTGTAATGTACAGTAAAACCTGCTGTAGCGGCCACCTGTATATAAGGATAACCTGTTTATAAAGGCCAATTTTTTCAAGTCCCTTTACTGCATACTTCAACTAAATTGAACCTGTGTATAAGGGTCACCTGCATATAAAGGTCAATATTTTCTGGTCCCCTGGGTGGCCCCTATATACAGGTTTCACTGTACTTCAATAAACAAAATGATTATTTTATTTATGATCAAACATGCAAGGCATTTATCTCAAGGTCTAAATTGTCACAAAGCACATGTAATGGCAGACGTACTTCCTGAAGTAGCATAAGAAATGGAACCGGACTGGTATTTAAATTATGGAAACTTTTGTTTTTTTACATTATAAACAAAGTTGTTATCTATTATTCAACAGGTATACAGTTGGCTAAGTAATTAAACAAAACAAGGAAATCATTCAGTAGTTATAACATGCAAAAAAAAGATAATAAATGACAACAAAACATCAATAAAATTATCTACTAAAATCTCCAGTTATGAGACCAAATCTCTAGCTAAAAATTAAAAATCTTTGGTTGTGGCATAGCAGCTGAACTAATTTCTGTCACATGCATGTTCCCTGAAATGTGACTTTAAAGTACCGGTAAACTTAACTTAAAATGTTTTATAAGCTATACATAATTTTTTTTAATTAATACATACAATGACAATGTAGACCACATTACTTATTTGCCATCTATAATCCATATACAGAGTACTTACAATATCAAAAAAATGAAAAATTATTGACAGATTGCTTGAAAAATTGTGCATTGTATGTTTTACTTGAAAACATGTTTTTTTTACTAGCCCATCAGACTCTCTGCATCCGTGCTATCAACTTCGAGAAGAAAACATTAATTGTAAGTATTATATATATATATAAAATTTATATAAATTTATTACATGTACATAACTAAATCCATTCATGTATGGACATGTACAGCTAAGCTTGAAGGCATTATATATTTATGGGTTGTTATTAATAACAACCTATTATGGGTTTACTTCGACTTTTCGTCAAGGGCTATCCTGTTAGTAGTGAAGAGGTCATGGAGGTTGCATTTGTAAAATATAGTCCAACTCAAGAATTCAACTTTTACAGAAAAGTAAAATATTTTGGTGTAAATGAAATTAAATTTAGTTTGAATAATCATTAAATGAAATACCATATAATTCTACTTACTTCTGCCTTTCGAAATTAGCCAGTATGATTTGTAGTTAGGTTCAACAAAACTTCATCGATCTATTTATGAATATGGAATTCCACTATATAAGAGTCCAGTGATGTTGATCCTGCTTTGCAGTATTACTCTGCCATTCATCATATTGATATTGACAGCTCGAGCATACAGCGATTGTAAATAGAAATAATTACATATTGCTGATACCAACATGAAGCGAAATCAATTTCTATCGAAGTCTCAAGAATATGTATGTTTTCTATACCACAGAAAATAAAAGCAGAATGGAGGGTTTATCATCAAGTAGGAGGTGCTTGTTATGCAGATGGCGCGTGAAATTCATTACGAATAAGTTCTGGTCCATTTTTAAAACTATCAAATTAACGTGTTTGTCAACTAATCGCTATACATAACCTGCCTTAATGAGATTTCCTGTGCACATTTCCTTTATTTATGCACCCTATATGGTGATCACATGCCTTACATAACCAGCAACTGCTCAATTTCAGCAGACGGTCACTTGTATACTGTGTGTATTGATATCGCAAAGGGAGGTACCTCGAACATTGAATGTTACAATTTCCTGTTCCCGTTTCCACGGAAGTTGAGAAAAATCGCCATGTCCATTGTCGGGTGTTTACACAACAATTATCACAACTTTTGAAGTTAATCACGATTAGATTGGGATGTATAAACCTAAAACTTAGTGTAATTGGTCTGTTCATTATGGATTTCAAACAGAAACGATGTCTTCAACAAAAAACTCAGTTTTAGCTATTGCCAAAAGTGTTGATGTCTATAAGTGAAATTGGTGATAGATCGTTTTGCCATATCACGACTTTTGGCTCGAATTATGTTTGTGAAAAATGATTTCTTTAACAATAAACATTGTGCAGCTGTCTTTTTCACCCCGTAAAGTTATTTATATCAATTAATACAAGATAAAGAACGTTGTATGGTTGTTTATTTAGTCTAGGCAGAGTATATGTTCATGTACCACTGTAATAGTGTTTACGTTCGATATTACAAGCCCTAAATTTTGTTTTAAATCACAACCATTTTTCGATATGAAAGAAATTATTTTACCTGTTCACAGTGTCATGTTTGGTTTTAATTTAAGTGGGTTCCATTAATGCTCACGTTTTATTTTGAATTGAGTGTTAATGCACGGCAGACAATAGATTCTGCTTAAAGTTGGTGCGGAAGATACAACAAATAAAATTTAGAATGTTGATTTTTAATTTATTTAGAGGCTGGACATTGAATTTTTTTTTGGTTTTTAGATCTGTTTTAATTTGATTTATTTTCATTTCATATGTGTTAGATAGAAGTAGTTTGAATCCTGTGACTATTTTGCCAAAATAACAACCCATTTCAGTACTTTCAGTACTTTGATTCATTATTATTAATGAAACAATTGTTTATTATTCTATGCGTAGTTTAAAAGTATTATTTTTGTCATAGGAGGAGAGTTAAAAAAGTTTCTTGTCTTTTGAAAATATTTTTTTTCGTTTAATAATTGCTTATCGTAATGCAGAGGTCAACTACAATAAACATTTCCACCTGTCCTTTAGGACAGGTAGTATTGAAATCAACTTGACAGAATGAAAAAATTATGTCTGAAAATTAAGAGTAACATTTGTTTTGTGTTTAAACAAGTACATGTAATTTATCTTGAATTGATTTTTTTCTTTAACAGTTTCACATTTCTTGTCAGACAAGAGGGGTGTAATATTTACTTGAGTTGTCCAACTTAAAAATGAACAATTTGACAAATGTAGTTGTTAAGCCTTGTAATGTTAGCTTATAATGAATTGCTGAATCTACCTACATTGGAAAATGTATTTTGGCTGTTACAACTTGTGTTGTGAATCTGCAATACTGGTACATCTACCTCAATATATATACTGATTCATTTACATGTAAATGTCTAATAATGATACATGTACATGTATGTAAGTGGGAGAAAGATTATTGCTTGTCTGCCTTGCTTTTAGATTACTTTCAGGTATCTTTATTCTATGAAGCAGATCAGAAATAATATTAAAATTAACATATAGTTTTATTCTGATTGTTGACAGGGTTATGTAGAGCTTAACATTCATCCACTGAGGCAAGACCTGAGGAGAGTGAAGATCAATAGTAAACAGTGTCGTATCCTTGATCACATCCACCCATATATCCACCCATATATAGATAAAGTGCGTGGAAAAAATCTGGCTTGATAAATCCATTTTCTTGGATATTTTCCCTTTTGGTTATTCAGTTTTATATGATTTGAATTTTTGTTTCCCAAGTTCACCTATTTCTATGAAATTTATTATAGAATTTGTCTGTCAGGCAAATACATGTATCAAGTGATATATCGGTACACATATTGTTTTTACATACTCAGTGCTGGTTTCATACTGATTGATGTGAAAGGAAGGACTCATCTGCAGTAATTTAGCAATTTATGATCATGTGATTATTTATGTACATATGATTACTAAAGGCAATGTTTTGTTTTGTTGTTCTATCTCCTGCCCAGGGTTTCAATTGCTACAGCTAATGTGCCACAATTTTTTTTTACCTCTGCTATGGACTTGCAGTGATGCTGTGAGAATTTTTATATGCCATGCCTCCCATGACATTTGACTTCTGTTTAAACTCTTATTGATAAAGAGCCACTAATGGTGGTCTTGAGGTAAAGTGTCTGACTCACAAGTAGAAGGTCCTGGGTTTGATTCCCAGTATCCCGTCATATGGAAGACTTTTAAAATTATTTAAAGAAATCTGGACCCGGATGCACAGTACATAGTTAAATTTAACCTATGGTTTAACATTGGTAAACTTCAAGTTAAATTTAACAATACTGAAATTTAACACAGGGCCTTCTACTTTTGCATTGAATGTTCTAGTCTTGTTGCACCGATACAATTCAAGGATTTAATTAAATGTCTTTAACACAGTTTCCACGATATCTTATACTGAACGACAGTTAGAAATGATCATGTTTTGTGGCATTTTAAGGTTTAGTGGTGATGATTTTGTGGTTGCCAATTTTGAAATTGAATATTACATACAATAGAAACATTAGTTAAAGATTTCCTATAGTGCCAAGGGATATACCATGTTTCAGTCAATGAGAAGCATGAAGCCAAGTTCCTGTATAATGATCCGACATTAGAGATATGTCAAGGCGATGCTAAACAGTAAGTCAATATCTGCCTGTCTGTCAGTGTGTCTCCCTTTCTGTCTTAAAACACCACTCTACTATATCTCTGTCTCTATATTTTTATTTAGTACTTTAACAGCCACAAAATAACAGAAATGTTGTGACCCATTTACAAGTTATGCCAAAAGAAATGACTGTATCCTGCAGGTTATGATAGCAATAATAAAGACTTAAAAATGAAATTCATTGAGAACGAAAAGGTTACGTGATTTGTATTTGTCGTAACCTCCACGTAACCCGAACGATCGCTCCTATGTTATTTTGTGGTCTGCTTTAATTATCCTTTTCCCGAGTTAATGTATCTCTGTAATCACTTTCATCGTAATTATACATCTTGAATTTTAGGCGGAACCTGGACTATTTTCAAAACTGTCATTTGACGTCTATGAATGCAGTTGATGCTGACAGTGGCAACGGGGAACTTACAATAAGATTACCATCCGAGATATTTCCTACTGTAGCAGGTAAAACAATATGAATACCATCAGAGATACATCATACAGTAGTGGGTAAAACAATAAGATTACCATCAGAGATATATCATACAGTAGGGGTTAAACAACAAGATTACCATCAGAGATGTATTATACAGTAGCAGGTAAAACATAAAGATTACCATTAGAGATATATCATACAGTACGGGGTAAACATCAAGATTACCATCAGAGATATATCCTACAATAGTGGGTAAAACAATAAGATTACCATCAGAGATATATCATACAGTAGGGGGTGAACAGTAAGATTACCATCAGAGATCTATCATACAGTAGCTGGTAAACATTAAGATTACCATCAGAGATATATCATACAGTAGCAGGTAAAATATTAAGATTACCATCAGAGATATACAGTAGCGGGTTAAATATTAAGATTACCATCAGAGATATATCATACAGTAGCGGGTAAAATATTAAGATTACCATCAGAGATATATCATACAGTAGCAGGTAAAATATTAAGATTACCATCAGAGATATACAGTAGCGGGTAAAACATTATCATATATTGTGGAACCTATCATGAGATACCACTTCATCTGCCATGGAAATTGGGTCTCTCAAGATGTCATATTGAAAGAATTGTTTCACCAAGTGATTTTATGAATCTGGTCTTTCAAGACTGGTAAGTTGAAATTGAAAGGTGTATCACTTTCTGATTCACTTCTATTCTAGTATAAAACATAATCTTGACAATTTCAGCTTTTTATAATGTTTTGTACAGCAATTTGCAATTTATGCAAAGCCAACATTTTCACGGTCTTTTCTTGCCATGGCTTTTTTTTTTTCAGAATTGCGACCATTTAAATTATGTATAGAATTCTCAGTAGAACAACCAAAAGGAGGTGTCCATTTTGTGGTTCCAGATATGGAAGGAACATTGGCTGAAAGAGCAGCTCACCTTTTTAGCTATGGACACAGTAACTGCTCAAGGTAAGTGTCTAGTACACATGTACAGTAAAACCTGCTATAGCAGCCACCTCTATATAAGGATCACCTGTTTATAAAGGCCAGTTTTGAAACGTCCCTTGACTGCATACTTCAACTAAATTGAACCTGTGTATAAGGGTCACCTGCACATAAAGGTAAATATTCTCTGGTCCCTTGGGTGGCCCCTATATACAAGTTTTACTGTACTTACAAATATTTCAAGTTAACTTAAAGTTTTGATAAATACTCATGTACAAGTTAAACATTTTTACTCAAAATATTTGTTGATTTCTTCAACATTCATCCAAAATAGTGGTCTTGAAATCTGAAGCCAGATGCCTGAGACAGCCGTACTACTACTAGACACAGATGAGTTATGGGATGCATTATGTATGGTAACCCATCAACCCCAGAAAAACAATGGACTCTTCTGTAAATCAATGACTTAGACCAGTCCAAATGTGTCTTTAGGGATGAATGGGTTAATAGTGATAAAAATGGATACCCAGTTCTGGACATTATACAAAACATGTGTTGCATTTATATCTCTTAATAACACAATTATTAGTACACAGGTAAATAAATTTCAGTGTGTTGCATTTTTAAGATTTGGTGTCAGAAAGGGATGCAATATCAGCCTGTCTGATTTAGAAAGCAAAGTTGGCGATGCAACTTATCAATTGGGGTGACTTATCAGTTTATGAATATTTTTTACCTTAGATGGTAATTGGCTTTTTCCATTTTAATAGAGACGAAGCACAAAAAATCTGTGCCAAATATCAGCTACAACATTTACTTTGTATTTTTGTACATTTTTACATTAAGTGCTATATATCAACTGTGACACACACTTGGTGTTTTTGTTCATTTTTACCAGTAGTGCTTTATATCAACTGTGACACACACCTGATATTTTTGGACATCAATACATTGAGTGCTATATATTAACTATGGAACACACCTGATATTTTTGTACATTTTTACATTGAGTGCTATATATCAACTATGGCACACATGATATTTTTGTACATTTTTACATTGAGTGCTATATATCAACTATGGCACACATGATATTTTTGTACATTTTTACATTAAGTGCTGTATATCAACTGTGACACACACCTGATATTTTTGTACATTTTTACGTTAAGTGCTATATATCAACTGTGACACACATCTGAGGTTTTTGGACATCTATACATTGAGTGCTATATATCAACTATGGCACACATCTGATATTTTTGGACATCTATACATTGAGTGCTATATATTAACTATGACACACACCTGATGTTTTTGGACATCTATACATTGAGTGCTATATATCAACTATGGCACAAACCTTATATTTTTGGACATCTATACATTGAGTGCTATATATCAACTATGACACACATCTGATATTTTTGAATATCTATACATTGAGTGCTATATATCAGGTACCAAGTTTTTCTTTGTATTTTCAGACTGTGGTTTCCTTGTCTTGATACCTACTCGGAACCATGTACTTGGAAACTCGAAATTACTGTTGATAATGATATGACAGCTGTATCATGTGGCGACTTAATTGAAGTGGTGTCAACACCTGATAGGAAAAGGAAGACATTTCATTACTACTTGTCCCTACCAACAGCGGCTCCTAACATTGCAATAGCAGTTGGGTAGGTTGTGATCTGGATAATCGTTGATTGGTATTTTTACATTTTGTCTGATCATTTAGACTAGTGTATTAATTAGGTAATGAGTTAGCTTAACTGCTGAATGATTGCCTTTAGGTCTTAAATGATGGACAGAGATCTCCTAACCCGACCCAAACTCGTCCACAACGAGGCTTTACAGTAAATCTCAATTGATATGTCTCGTTCATTATTTTACAGTCCATTTGAGATTTTGGTTGATCCAAACATGCATGAAGTCACACATTTCTGTTTACCACACCTTAAGGAAATTCTGAAGCACTCTACCAGCAGTATACATCAGGTAAGTGGTCATGTACCATCTGAAATATACCTTTTTAGAGTTGTTCACTTCACTCTGGTTCATCATAATATTACACAGTTTCAGAGCAAAAAGTAGGTTATCATCACTTCCGGTTAAGCAAAATTATCGTATATATGACCTGGAATATGGATATCATGCAGTGATAGGTGCCATAATTGAAAAACAGCCCACGGGAAAGTGATGACACATCTTTACAAGAGAGAATATTTAACTAAACTTTATTTCTCGCAGATGAATCGAAACAAGCTATCACTGAATGTTGTCAATATGGATATATCATAACCCGAAATGACCTTGCCCGACCTTCTCTTGTGATCTTAATACAAACTACTCCATCAAGACTGAACAGAATGGAACAACTCGAAAATGGTCTATTGGTTATTCTGGGTCAGAGGTCATGCTTGTTTTAATGGCACACTCAACAATTTTTCAGTTACACTTTGGAGGCCAGTTTTTAAAGGGTGCAATTAGATAACCTGATTACAATCTTCCTGGAAAGAGACCACCAGCTTTCAGCAAATAAACTGACCAACTCTCTCACATAATAACCAGCTTAGGTTCCAGTGGGGTACAAACCTGTGCTGACCAGAGGTGAGGAACTTCATTATTTCTCTTACCACTCAGCCATTGAGGCCTCATCAGAAGACATGAAACATTTTACCAACATTTAATATAATTTCATCATGAAACATTGTACCATAGAACATTCAAGGCCTGAAGCCATGAAACATTTTATTAGTATTATACTCCATGTTGGTTTTTTATTAACCATTAGTACATAGGAGGTCAGAGTCATATGTGAATTTTGGGAAGCTTTTTGGGGGGTGCAATACAATGGGGGTTGGGGTAGCACCCTTCTTGATGCATTTTACAAGAATTGTTGAATAGGAGAGACATTAAAACAGTGGTAAGCTGTATTCCTTCAACAGGCCTTTTTCTGTCAATTTTTGGAAAATCAGTCTGTACACAATTTTTTTTCATAAAAAAAACACGTATTTTGCATTGGCCTCGTGGATACTATAGAAATAGGTCAGTTCAAGTTACATGCTTCAGTTTGTATAACCATTGATCCTGTATCATTTTTTTCTTTATCTTTTCAGGCTTTTGAATTCTATGAGGAGACATTGTCCTTCCGATATCCGTATTCATGTTACAAACAAGTGTTTGTTGATGAGAGTTATGAAGAGTCATCACCTTATGCCACCATGACCATATTTAGGTTTGTTTCAGGTTATGCTGTGCTAATAATCATCTCTTTATAAACACAGGTACAGGGACATGCCAAAAGTATTCCATCATTGTTAGTTTTTACTGTATAATTTTTATAAAACCACATTTTTTCAAAAGAATATTGTGAAGCCATTTCTTATCACATATCAATTGAACCCAATGATAAATTTTCTATTTGGTCTGTTTGGATCCATATTTTCTTATATTTCTATTTCCTGTCAGGAAAAAAAATGCTTTTCAGTAATACATTTTGGTTTGTTGTATGGTTATTTAGCTAGCGTTTTCGCAAACATACTGAAAAGGTTTGGGCAGATGATGTTAGCTTAGGGGAAAGTCAAAATGGCATCATCAAGATTAAGCAATAATTTCACAAGGAATATACACAAATGTGAATTATATTTAAAGTATTAAAACTCTGAGTTAACCATATGTATTGTATCAATTTGTGAGGTTTTTGGATGCCATTTTCTATGTACACAGTGACCTCTTATGGGGAGGAAATTTTCTCAAATAATTTTGGATTACTGAAAAAGATCTCAGCTATGGAAAACTTCCACTCTTATTGATGGATACACCAAGGGGTTAGCATCTTTGACATATATTTGTATAGGGATTTTCAGGTCAAAGGGTCATGGTGACTAATTGTGATGATGGTCTTTTTGACCACCACCGAGTGTTGTTAACTTTCAGACCTTCTCAAGTACCAATGAGCCAATATTAATTGGATTTGGCAGGAACCATTCTCATGTAAAGTCATATAAATTTTGCAAATCAAAAGGGGCATGGACCAATAGGGGATAAAAAGGGTAAAAAAAATTGGTACATCTTTCAAAGTCTTCTCAGGAACCAATTATCAGAATTCTTTCAAATTTAGTATACATGATTAATAAGCCAATATTAATCAATTTTGCAAATGAGAAAAAAAAAACCACAATATGTTGATAAAATGATCATTTTCCTTTCTAGCACTAACCTACTTCACTCTACAAGGGTCATTGACCAGACCATGTTATCTAGGAAGCTGATGGCAGGCGCAGTTGCACAACAGTTTTTTGGTACATTTATAACAATGCAGTCATGGTAAGATATGTTATATATAGGAATTAAATGAAATACGTGTATAGATCAATTTTCATTTATTTGTATAAAATAATGTAGATGCACAAAGCAACTTTCATCACCAAGTAACGTAACTCATTCACCCCTAAAGAGACACATTTGTACTGGCCTAAATGATAGAATTACAGAAGAGTCCATTGTTTTTTAGGGATTGATGAGTAAATGATTTTCTCTTTTCTATCTTACTAGACCAGTCTGTTTTGGTCTATGGGGTTGAAAGGATTAAATGTCATGCCCTGTATATAGATATAACGATTTATTATACCTTCTGTTAAAATCTCATAATCTGATTGGTTGAGAGAGATGTGAAAATGTTCACTGTCAACTGCTCAGTTAACAAAGATAAAGAAGCCAGGGTGACATTCCAAAAAATGTCACATGCGCTGACGTTATGCAAGTACAGTTCGTCCCAGTGAGCCAGGGTGACATTCCAAATAATGTCACATGTGCCAAATATTTGCCAACAGTTTGTCACAGTGAGAGATTTTCATCGTAGCCAAAACATTTGTAATCTATTTGTTTTGTATTTTTTAGCTTCCTGGTTAATTTTTGAGATGTAAAATATCTATGGTAATATGTCAAAGCAAACAAATATGACACTTGGTATAATGAAATAAATATTACATTCATGTGAGGGTGATATTGCATTTTTACCCCTCGGAAAGCATTTTCGACCTCGGCATCACCTCAGTCAACAATGATTCCTCGAGGTGAAAATATGCAATATCACCCTCTCATGAATGTAATATTTATATAATATATGTCGGTGAATGCACCTGTCTTTTCCTGTCCTTCAGATGAATAAATAAATCAATCAATCAAAATGTCACAATATTCCATGTCTGGTATGTTGTTCAGACATTTTTGTTAATTTATTTTTGACATAAAACGACTAGTGACAGTAATCTGGACTTCAGATATAACCGCATTTTATTTCTTGATCGATGCAAATACAATTAAATGGCTAGGTCAAATTTGAAGCAGTGCATTAAAAATTTGGATCCAAAATCAGATTACATAAGAACTCAAAAATGGTCTATTGAAAAATCAGACATGAAATAATTAAAAAGTACATCCTATTTATATATATATAAAAACAGTAATATTAATTGTCACACCTATTTCATCATCATAGCACAATCAAATTCCATATCCTGTAGATAGATATTAACAAATAAAATGTTACACCTTTTAGGCCAAGTAAAAAAATACTTCTGGTTCTCAGACACTGCCGCACGCAAAAAGAAATTGCTGATGAAACCATTTTATTCACATTTCATAAAAAAATCACCGCTGTGCGGCAAGTAAAAATGTCAGTCATTTCAAAAGGCTTAAGTTTCCAAAATGATCCATTTCCTTCTGTGTGTAGTTCAAAATGCATTTTTAAAACCCAATTAGAAACTAAAATAATTATTTTATTGACAATTCAACATGTAAATCTTTACCTCATGCCCGAAAATGTCAACACATCATATGTTTTCTGCTGTTGCTTGCAGTTTATGGAGGAAGTGGAAGTTAGGTTTTAAATGAAAGAACCGATACTAAACGGAACTGAATTTCAGGATGTGTTAAAATGATGATACATGTAACACTATATAGTATATAAAAGTTATTAAACCTGAATTAAATGTAGGTGAATGATAAAAGTAAAATTAGTTACTGTAAATAAAAGTTTTAATGAAATACATAAAAATGGATGGCCATTGTTTTCAAAAATGAAACCTTTGGAATTTGCATTGATTTTTAGACACATAGTAGTTACATTTTGTACAGCTTTGTAAAGCAGTAAAGATAATGATTGATGATAATTATAATGAGTGCATTTACAATTAATTTTCTTGTAGTTTCAAAACATTTTTATGTTTTGATAAATATATAGTCTTTTAGCTATTTTGTATTTTATATTTTTGTGGATATTTCAGTTTTAAAACCAAGTGAACAAGACAATCACACAACTTTTTGTTACAGTTTATTGAAGGTCTCAATAAAAGACATTTTTTTGTTACATAAAGTCGTCTTATTTTCTTGCCTTCAAGGTTTTTAAACAATAATTTGGTAATAAAAAATAAAAATAAAATACCTACCTACCTTGCCTATTTTGGAAGGCTAATTTTCTGAGAACCAGAATATTTTTTTTACATGGCCTTATACAGTACCAAGAATATTTCCCTTTTATGGTATCGATTGTAGATTACAAATGTATAATTTCTTACTATATCTTTCACGTCTTTCAGGTCAGATTCCTGGCTTCCAGTGGGAATCTCTGGTTATCTCTCTGGAATATTTGTGAAGAAAAAATTTGGCAACAATGAATACAGATATATGGTATCAAATGTAAGTTAACTTAAACTTATGGACATTATCTTGTTCTCCCTTTGTGTTTATACACATTAAGAGATTAATCTAAGGGAGTTAAGAGGTTACAATCTTTCATTTACCAAGTGTTGATAATTTTATGTCAAAACTATGGTTGTTCCTTTTGGAGATATAACTTTTCCCCTTTTTATATATACATATATGATGTCAGAGAAGTCCACAACTCTTTTCAGATCATGATTTGACTTTCAAAGAATCATTGAGCAAATTATCACTTAATATGTATATGTTATTGAATGTATATGCTAAAATATTTATGCCCGAGCTCTTGTCCTGGAAAAGGACTGAGCTTGCAAGGTCCTTCTTCCCGACAAGAATGAAGGCGTAAATATTTCATCATATATATTCAATGAACTTTTTATTGTATATCTTTGTCAGTGAGACAATGGTCATAATTTTACATATATATGTATTTCATTTCATTTATAAGAACATAAAATATTTGCGTAACGTGTCATCGTTATAGCACATATGAATGAATAGAACATAAAAGAAGTCACCTAACCTCAAAACTGGTCCCGGGCGTATATGGTAGGATATTGCACCTTTTCATCTAATGTCAAGTAAATTGAAAATACAAATATGATATTTTACTGATAAAGCAGAACTATTGCTTGGTAGATGTGCACCAAATGTTGTTAATTTCATAATCACTGATAGAAGAATGATTCCTGAATTGGGTCTCTTAGTTTAATGTTGAAAGTGCAGAAAATATGTAAAAATCTTCTCAATCTTAGAACCAGTTTTTTACTTTTAACCCAAGTGAACAATACAGGCTCGGAACAACCTTTAGTTTTCTATATTTTGTTTTTTTTTTTCTTATTTTACAGTCTTTAAAGGATGTTCAGACATATGAAAACAGAGTCGGAGGTATAGTATTAGATCCAACAAAGAGAGAATCAAATCATCATTTCTCTATCAGAAACCCACATACAATGTCTCCACAGTACAGAGAAGTTTTCTGCAAGAAGGCTTTCCTAGTCACAAGAATGTTGGAGCAAAGAATTGGGGAGCAGCTCTTAATTCAGGTTAGAAGAATTTTAGACAAGTGTTGGAATTAACAGTTGTCTTTGCCTTGAACATTTTCCTGTCTTTCGGATGAGACAGTAAAAACCAAGGTCCTGTTTCACCGTAGGTGTCGGCACGTTAAAGAACCCTCACTGCTCAATGGCCGTAAGTGCCAAAAGTAAGGGCCAAAATTTGAAGCCCTTCTACAGCATTTGGTGACGTCTCCCTATGAGTGAAAGATTCTTGAGTGGGACATTAAATAACAATACAACAACAACAAGCCTTGAACATTGGTATTTCTTCAGCATTCAGTATAATAAATATTCACCCTTCGGTCTAATAAACATTTAACCAAACATTCGCTCTCCGGTCTAATAAACATTTGCCCTCCAGTCTAATAAACATTCAACCAAACATTCTCCCCCTGGTGATATGTTTTTTCTGGGTTAATTAAATCTCCATATCTCCCAACTGGACAGTGATTGTTGGGTGTTGGTCAAGACATGATTGCATTTGGATCTCATTGTTAAGTCATGTAGGTCTTAAAAACCTGATTTGCATTCATCATAGAATCCTCTTTTTTTCAAGGTTTTATTTTATTAACATCTTAAATTTTTTTATTTCTAATTGTCATTTGTACAGGTGTTCAACAAGTTGCTGTCATTAGCGTACACAGGTGCACAGCAGAAATTCTTAGCAAATACTTGGGGAAATTTGTTGCTGTCTACAAACTCAGTAAGGAATATTTTTGTTATCAATTACAGTTTTATAAATGTCTCTTGTTGTTTTTTTTATTTTATTAAAATAACCTAGAAAAAAATACATTAAGAATATTTCTTTTTCATGTAATTGTACAGTTTAGTCAATTTTACAAAAGTTAAAGGAATAAAAAAAAATTATTCTGCGATTAGGCCAGAACTTTGATTGAAAAGGCTAAAAAGATATATTGCTATAGAAAATTTTAATGTATCATGCATATATTGCCTAGAATGAATGAAATATGTCGATGATTGACATTCCTGCCATCCGTGTAACAATACAAATGTTTACTCAGCCATTATTCACAATCGATTTTCTTTCACAAAAATGGCTTTATAACAATTTTTTGGACCTGGGATTTTTAAAAAAAGCATTTTATTTGTATAAAACGTCGAAATATTTTGAAACTTTTAATACAAACAAAACGGTCCATTTTGACAGCTTGTATGCCTTTGAAAGTTATAATTTAGCACTATTCTTGAAAACTGATATTTATTTCAATGTTTTTGTACTTTCAGTTCTTGAAAATTATTTCTACAGTAACAGGAAAAGACATTACACCATTTCTGGACATATGGATGTATCCTGTGTGAAATTTTATAATTGATTTAAATCCTAACAAAATACATCATTATTTTAGTAGAGTAAATGTTAGGATCATTATTAATATTATTACTTTATAGTGTACATTGAATTAGGTTTTTATGAGATGATTTTGAATTTCGTTTTACACCACATTCAACAAATTTTCAGTCATGTGGTTGCGGCCAGTTTTTTTAGAGGTGGAGGTGAAAACCTGGTTACAATGTACCGGGTAAGAGACCACCGGCCTTCCGCAAGTAAACTGGCAAACTTTCTCACAAAATCAGC
Source organism: Atrina japonica (assembly GCA_030159075.1). Classification (NCBI taxonomy): domain Eukaryota; kingdom Metazoa; phylum Mollusca; class Bivalvia; order Pterioida; family Pinnidae; genus Atrina; species Atrina japonica. The sequence goes on along the minus strand of BROG01000044.1, from coordinate 1,654,178 downwards.
CAGAATTTCAGCATGACTCAAACCCATGCTGACTAGAGGTGAGAGACTTCATGGTTTGACTCATTCACCCCTAATGACACATTTGGACTGGTCTAAGTCATTGATTTACTGAAGAGTTTCTATTTTCAGGGGTTGATGAGTTAAAGCATGATGCTCTAATGACTAGGCCACAGAACCCCCCCCATCATGAGATTTCTTATTGAAATAAGAAGAAACTTGATGGTGTAGCTTTAATTAGGCCTTATAATATGTCTTATTGGACTAAGAAGTCACTTGATGGTACTCATGTTACTTCCTGTATTATAATCCGTTTATTTCTTTAACTGAGAAAAAGCTCACAGAGTGGTTGTGCTAGATTTTTTGGTAACTTTGTGTTCAACAGGAAGAGAAATGTAGTTGAGTTGGAGCTGAAGCAAGATCTTAGTGCAAAAGGGGCACTCAAATATGTGGTAAGCACTGTCAACATGTTGTTTCTACTGTGATTTCTGATGCTGTACACATCAATATTTATACGCTTGGTTAAAATTTTGCACAGTTTATTTTCTTTGGTATCTACTTTACAAAAGATTTTAATGTATAAATGTAGGTTTAATTCCAATTTTATAGGTTCATGTCTAGGTAGATCCAAATGTGTACTTTCCAATGTAGGTAAATCCAGATTTACATTAACTACCGGGTATATATATATATATATATATATATATATATATACTCTGATTATGCACTCCAGCATTTCTAAAAACATTCCCGATTTTGAAACATTGTTTACTTTGCACATCTTTGATTTTCAGATAACGATCGTTCTGTTTTGTCTTACAGGGTCCTCTAACAGTGACAATTCAGGAATTAGATGGATCATTCAATCATAATTTTAAAATTGAAGAAAACAAAACAAAATTTGACATAACATGCCACTCAAAAAGTAGAAGGTAAGTAGCTGTCACTTTGACAGGAAATAGACGAGTTGCTGAAGTCAGTTGATTACATGTGTTTAAGTGGATTTTAATACTTCCATTGGACAGATTTTTACTGATGTCAGAATATTTAGTGTATAACTATGTAAAGCAGCATGTTAGGGATGAATACAGTGACAAAGTATATGACATGTAAGTCATAAACTGCAATTATACAGTGACAAAATATATGACATGTAAGTCATAAACTGCAATTATACAGTGACAAAATATATGACATTGTCATATACTGTCATTATACAGTGACAAAATATATGACATTAAGTCATGACTCAAACTTAGTGATGAAATATGTCTGTAATTAATGGATGTACTATACACAGTGACAAAAGATATAATGCTAAGTCATTATATACAGTGATAATATATATGACATCAAGTCATGTATTCATTATACACTGATACAATTGGACTTGAAGTTATAAACAGTCATTATACACAGTGACAAAAGATATGACACTAAGTCATAGACTTATTATATACAGTGACAAAATATGACATTAAGTTATAGACTCATTACACACAGTGACAAAATATATGACACTAAGTCATCAACTCTTTACACACAGTAACAAAATATATGACATTCAGTCATAAACTTATTATACAAAGTGACAAAAGATATGACACTAAGTCATTGACTCAAAATACACAGTGACAAAATATAACAATAAGTCATAAATGCATTATACACTGACAAAATATATGACATTAAAGCAATATGAGCTGTCGTAGGTGAAAAATTTTACATGCTCATTTTATGTGATATTCTATCTCATATATATTCCAAAAGAGACCATCTGGTGGTTAGAATAACAAATGCATGTGTAAAATTGCAACAATCTTGCCAAACGTAACCCGTAATATTAGTTATTTTTTGTCCGCCATACTTTGAGCATTGCAAATTAACTTACGGTAATTTTTTACGAAGATTACTGAGTGACCAATAAACATGTGCTATTTGCAATTAATATACATTCTATTCTTATTACCCTTTGCGTTTATTTTCGTACATCATCATTTCATACCTAAATCAGGCAAAGTTTGTCTTTTTCATAGTTTCAAAACATTCGTTTCTGAAATTGTCCATGTGCCTGGTATATCGGGTGAACTCGACCCATTTTTAACTCATCCCATCGCATTCTCGGTTTTATCATTCTTGACACATGTTAATGAACTGCCCAACTCCACCAGACAAGGCGACACTATTGTAAAACATGAAGTATGCAATTTCACAGTTATATTATTTTGATTTTAGTCAGCATTCAGGGTAACATTAAAGATCGGAAAAATTTCTTTTAGTAACCTGATATATTTAATCATATATTCATTTTTATTTAAAATGGCACTGAAAAGCATATATTTTACATAATACATGCACTTTCCAATAAAAATCACGTCCTGTATTTTAAAAATAAATATAAAACACATAAAAATCGGCCAACTTTAACATAGTCCGAGCACGTAAAGGACTGAGATCCCCAACCGAATTACGAAGTACATTTGATATGGCGAAAGAGTTTACCTGAAAGGTCATTGCATAGGGAATTTTTTAAGGTACAGGAAAACTTAAATTCTAATAAAACAAATAACTTCGAAAAGAAGATCTTTTATGACGTTTTACGTGTTTGATAATGTATTTGAACACACATTTTATCATATTCTCAACTATATGTCGGGGGACAAAAATAATCATTGTGACAGCTTATATCGCTTTAAGTCATAGACTGTCATTTATATTACTTTTTCATATTGACTATATAAAGATACGAGTGTTTACTGTTTATAGATTTAAAATACATGTTACCATGCAGCACAAGCACATTTTAGGTAAGCTGTGTTACTTGGTCTGACATGATGGATAAAACTTGAGTCTTAGATAAGGATACCCCCAGGTTTATCATATATGTATTTTGTTTCTTGTATTTACATATAATGGTTTTATTGTTACATAGCTATTATGACTTTACTTACAGATTACAACATGAAAAATGTCAACAATTAAATCAGTTGTATGTGACTTTAGTCTGTGTTATATCCTTGTTACATGATTGATTTAGTTTTTACGTTCGTATTATTGTTACTTGTTACATTATAGACTTTCTGTTTACACAGTTATTGTAGCTTGTTACATTACCAGTTGTTTACAGTTATTTTTAATTATTACATTATAGGCTCAATGTTTACATTCTTGTTATATTATATGCTCAGTGTTTACTTAAGCATTGGACTGCTGTTCATGATGAATTTGCCTTTGTCCAGTTGGCATTCATAAGCCCATGAATGCCAATTGAAAGCAGTTCAGTGCTTATATTTACTTATTTCTTATGTTTTCTGAGTTTTCTTTTTTTCGTTTTCTTTTTTTAAATTGGAATTCAAATTTCCATAAATAATGGGCAACCGTTCTTGTACGCACAACAGCCATTGGCAATTATGAGATGATGAACAACATTTTTTTTCGTAATTGTTATATAGTGCCAGTGCCAACAGATGGTCACTGAATTCTTGTAACTAGAGTTACTTCCCTTTGTTGTTTTATTTGTTCAGCCCATATCTAAGTTATTTCTTCTCCTAGGCTCATCATATTTGGTACTAGTATACATCTAAAGAAGATGAAGTTTCACATAAAAAAGTTTTGCATAAAAAATTATGTTCCTGACACTGTTATTCTTAGAGTTACTCACAGAAACTGATAATCTGTTGGGGAATCTGTGTCATTTTTATGCCCCCGGCCTGAAAGGTCCGTTGGGGGTATCTAGTGTATGGATCATCCGTCTGTTTGTCTGTCCGTAATTCCATCCCGTTTACATATAAAGTGCAATATTTCAAATTTAGATTGTGATACAGTAACCAAACTTAGACTGTAAGTTCATCTAAGGGTTGCTCACACTTCACTGACATCACATGCCCCTGGGGGTGGGGTAGGGTCAAAATATAGGACATTGAAATATTTAAAGTATACATATTATTTGCCAGCATAGAAATTTGTTGGGACCGAGGGCATTTATGTTTCACAAACACATCTTGTTCCATCCAAAATTATAGTTTCAAAAACCATACAATCACACAGCATTAGGTTTTATATACTTGTAAAATAGGCAGAACCTGCAAGTTTATTTCCATGCTTATTTCTTTTTATTATTATTATAGTTTATTTGTTTTTGTTTATTAGAAGAAAAAAACCCATTGTTTTGAACAGCATTTGATTGTCATATTTCCCACCAATATCCGGCCTGGCTCAGTCAGTAGCACGCTCGACTCTTGATCGTGAGGTCATGAATTCGAGTCCAGCCGGCAGCAGGTCAGATTCCTGTCCTTTGGATGAGACAGTAAAAACCGAGCTTCTGTGTCACAGTAGGTGTTGACACATTAAAGAACCCTCATTGCTCAATGGCCTTAAGTGCCAAGCTTAGGCTAAACTTTGAAGCCCTTCACCGGCATTTGGTGATATCTCCATATGAGTGAAAGATTCTTGAGTGGGATGTTAAACAACAATACAACCAATCAATCTCACAATATCATTTGCATCCATGTATTTTGTTTCATCATTTTAAGAAATTATTAGGTCACTATGACATGAATAGGCTACAAAATAAACAAATAATCTATTGACATTGGCATAAGTTTGAAATACTGTATTTTCTTATCAGAAAAACAAAATCATTTTTACCTTCGTCCTGTTGACTAAAATGAAAGCAAAAAAGGATATCCCATTCTGGGCTCGACACCATAAAACTTGAGAATTCACTCAAGTCTGAGAATATTCTCAAATTGGCTTTCTTAGCCAATTATATTTCAGGATTTGCACGTTTCAGTAAAAAATTGTAGACTTAAAAAATTCTTAAGTTTTGTAAATTTCAACAAACATTAAGATACTTTATGGTGTCTGATAGGCCTGTCTGATAGTTTACTTATCTGCTGTACACAATATTCTTTTGCAGAAACAAAAAGAAGAAAATTCCTTTGATGACAGGTGAAGAAGTTGACATGGATTTATCAGCAATGGAGTAAGTCTGACAAAATTTGTTTTTACAGAAATGTTAGGCATGTAGATCTGATAGAGAAAAGATAGGTGTAAATCTTGTATAGAGAGAGAAAAGATAGGTGTGTAAATCTCATACAGGTCATAGGTTTCAGAAGTGATAGATGTGTAAATCTCATAGGGGTATGATAGGTGTGTAAATCTAATACAGGTCATAGGTTTCAGAAATGATAGATGTGTAAATCTCATAGGGATATGATAGGTGTGTAAATCACATAGGGGTATGATAGGTGTGTAAATCTCATAGGGGTATGATAGGTGTGTTAATCTCATACAGGTCATAGGTTTCAGAAGTGATAGATGTGTAAATCTCAAAGAGGTATGATAGATGTGTAAATCTCAAAGGGGTATGATAGATGTGTAAATCTCAAAGGGGTATGATAGATGTGTAAATCTCATAGGGGTATGATAGATGTGTAAATCTCATAGGGGTATGATAGGTGTGTAAATCTCATACAGGTAATAGGTTTCAGAAGTGATAGGTGTGTAAATCTCAAAGAGGTATGTTAGGTGTGTAAATCTCATACAGGTCATAAGTTTCAGAAGTGATAGATGTGTAAATCTCATAGGGGTATGATACGTGTGTAAATCTCAAAGGGGTATGATAGGTGTGTAAATCTCATAAAGGTCATAGGTTTCAGAAATGATAGATGCGTAAATCTTTAAGGTAGGTGATATGTCAGATTGGTGTTAAAGATGATCTCATTAGTATCATGCCTAACATGGTTACCAATCAGACATGATACGTTTGTAAATCTAGTATAAAATTGCTGACATGCTCTCATTAATCTCCATACATTGATAAGATGTAAAACCAGGGCTCACTTGCTCAAGAATATTTTGAAGTCTAAAAACGTTCTTAATTTGGCCTGTTCAGCCAATCAGATTTCAGGATTAGTTGAAGAGGAGTAAAATTCTCACACTTATGTAATACTCAAGTTTTGAGCAGATAAGCCCAGTATGTTAGTTATACAGACAAACTTGTATATAGAGGCCACTCAAGGGAACAAGCAAAAGTAGCCATTATAGGCAGGTGGCCTTTATAAAGAGTTTTTTTTGTCATTATGAAAAAGTTAAAGGTTATGTTTAATTGGCCTTTATAGATAGATGCCCTTTATACAGAGGTGGCCTTTAATGCAGTTTTGACTGTATAGTTTTAAGTTTATGTTTTGTTTCAGTGCTGATTCTCCTGTCTTATGGTTGAGGGTCGACCCAGACATGAGTTTGCTTAGCCACGTGACCTGGGAACAACCAGATTACATGTGGCAATACCAACTCAAATTTGAAAGAGATGTTGTTGCCCAGAAGGAGGTATATTCATTTCTTTTTTCTTTCATCAAATTTTTGTTGTCTTGTTAAAAGTGTTGATAATTTTGTTAAAATATTGAAAGTATCTTTCAGAAAAGCTATATACTATCAGAAATTGTTGTTGTTATGTGCAAATAAATGTGTTTAGATAGAACTGTTCTTATATTTCTCTGTTAACAGTCTCTTTCATTAAAAAATTGTTAGAATCAGAAGAAATCATAGAGACCTGGCTAGATTAAGGCGACAGTGTGCCCCAGCAAATCCAGATTATGTTTTTTCGTAATTATTTTAAGTGTGGTGCTAAGACTTTGGACATTTCGTAAAATAGGCTCCTAGGTTGTTGTGAACAGATGATATTCATCTAAACCTGGACATTGCAGAACTTGTGTCTAAAGTGACATCTTGATAAGCAAAAGTTTGTATAGATACGGTTATTGTTGTTGTTGCATTCATTACATTTTTTTATTAACATGGTTACCTAACATTATCAGATATTACCGTACAGCAACATATGTTACCTAAGAGATACATAATTCATACGAAACATACAAGTTTTGTTATTTTCATATTCTATCCTGGTCCCGTGACATTTTAATGTCACTGAAGGACAGAATCACACAGGATGACATCAAACTTTGCATAGTAAAACTACCCAAGCTCAAGTGCTCTGAATACAGTACTATATACCTGGAAATTTTTGGCATATTTAAAAAGAAAGTGAAATTTTCAAGTAAAATATTTGAAGCGTGGACATACATGCCATCCATGAGATTAAGGGAAAATTTAAGATTTGGTGAATAAGTTTTCTTTCATAAAAGGGCGAAAATAACCAAGGGCAAAAGTTTCTCGGTATACAGTAATTATCTTTAAGTTTTTGGAAATAGAATTTGAACTTGATCAGAAATTAAATCTAGATTTCACATTCGTTATTATGATGACTTGTATCTTGCAGGCTATTGCAGCTTTGGTAAATTACCCAACAGCCTCGACCAGGAAAGCCCTAACAGACACCCTGGAAAATGAACATAGTTTTTACAGAATCCGAATGGAAGCTGCAAAGTGTCTAGCAATGGTATATTTGTACATTGAATTTGAATCTTACAAGTACAGTTGGTTTATCATAAACATTTAGATACAAAGACATAATGTATGCTGATTAATTGTAGTGTTATAACTACATGCATAAAGGTTACAGGTACTCTCTCAATTTAGAAGTGCTCTTTAAGTTTTAAAGGTACTCTTTTAGTTTAAAGGTGCTTTTTCAGTTTAAAGGTACTCTTTCAGTTTAAAGGTGCTTTTTCAGTTTAAAGGTGCTCTTTCAATTTAAAGGTCCTTTTTCAGTTTACAGTTGCTCTTTCAGAGTTTAAATTGTCAGCCCTTTTACAGAATTGTGTTAACCTTCTATTATAACTTTTTTTCTATCCTAAAAGAATTCTAAGTACTGACATATCATTCACTGCATTGATTTAAATAATTGCATCCACAGTTAAGATGACGAGATGTCAATTGCAACACCTGGCTTCCTTGTCCAGTTACCTCATCATCCCCGGAAAAACAATGGACTCTTCTGTAAATCAATGACTTGGACCAGCGCAAATGTGTCTTTAGGGGTAAATGGGTTAAAAGTGTCCAAAGTGTGTATTATTGACAATGTATTAATCGTGTTGATACATAATGATGTTTTATACAATTTTCAGATTGCTAACTCGATGGTTGGAAGCTGGACTGGTCCCCCTGCAATGATGACAATTTTCCGAAAGCTGTTTGGTTCACATTCCTGCCCTGCAATCATCAGACAAAATAGTTTTTCAAACTTTCAGCATTACTTCTTACTGAAGGTAAAATGTCCAGGATATGAAATGAATCTGTAATAATATAAGATATTATTTATTGTAACTTTCATCCTACATTAACATATATTTTTACTCACCATAAATCAACATAGGTGAATTTCTTACCTAATTTAAACTGGTGAATTACCATGTAATTCAAATTACATATACAGTGGAACCTGTCTTGCAAGACCACTCCTTCTGCCATTGAAATGTAGTCTTACAGGATTAGTGGTCTCTTAAAAGAGGTTTTATATGAAGAATTTCATAACTAAGTGGTTTTCAGAATGTGGTCTCATAAGACAGGTGGTCTCTAATGACAGGGATCTCTAAAGACAGGTTCCACTGTATTTCACCAAAAAAAATAAAAGAGAAGAAGAAGTAACAGCAAGATTTCCTGTATTATGTGTTTTTTATTTGATCAATTTCAGACTATTCCTTCAGCAATGGCAATGCTGAGGAACATACACACAATATGTCCACCAGAAGTGTTCAAGTTTATAATGGAGCTGTTTAAATACAATGATAACAGTAAAAACAAGGTAATGGCTTCAAATGATATTTTTATGTTGTTTTGCATACAATTTTTTTAATGATACTTGTGAGCAATACAAAAGTAATTCAGAATACTTGTAATGGAATGATTGTTTTGATAACCAAAACAGTGACGTATTAAGTCGGATCATTGACATCTTTGTTCAGGTTAGCACATCTGATTAGGTCAGCATTGCATTAATTCAGATCATTGACATCTTTGTTCAGGTTAGCACATCTGATTAGGTTAGCAATGCATTAGTTCAGATCATTGACATCTTTGTTCAGGTTAGCACATCTGATTAGGTTAGCAATGCATTAGTTCAGATCATTGACATCTTTGTTCAGGTTAGCACATCTGATTAGGTCAGCAATGCATTAGTTCAGATCAGTGACATCTTTGTTCAGGTTAGCACATCTGTTTGGATCAGAAATACATTAGTTCAGATCATTGACATCTTTGTTCAGGTAAGTACATCTGTTTGGATCAGAAATGCATTAGTTCAGATCATTGACATCTTTGTTCAGGTTAGCACATCTGATTAGGTTAGCAATGCATTAGTTCAGATCATTGACATCTTTGTTCAGGTTAGCACATCTGATTAGGTCAGCAATGCATTAGTTCAGAACAGTGACATCTTTGTTCAGGTTAGTACATCTGTTTGGATCAGAAATGCATTAGTTCAGATCATTGACATCTTTGTTCAGGTTAGTACATCTGATTAGGTCAGCAATGCATTAGTTCAGAGTAGTGAAATCTTTGTTCAGGTAAGTACATCTGTTTGGATAAAAAATGCATTAGTTTAAATCAGTGACATTTTTGTTCAGGTAACTACATCTATTTGGATCAGAAATGCATTAGTTCAAATCAGTGACATCTTTGTTCAGGTTACCGAAGTACATCTGTTAAATCAGTGACATTTTTGTTGAAATCAGTAGTACATTGTTTCAGTTCAGGATATTTCAGAGATATGATACATTCATTTAGATCAGCTATATGTCATTCATACTGATGATACATGAGTCATTCTGTTTGACGAGATTAAAGACAATAAGATGATTCATATTCACAAAAGTGTTCTAGCTTGTCATTTCTAAAATATCCAAATGGAAATTTTCACTCCTGTTTGATTTTCACCTTAATATGAGCAGGTGAATTTAAAATGAAGGCGAAATCTTCAGGCTAGATAATTGAAGTATGGGCATTCGTGACTTTTATGCGATTGGTAAGTTAGGGCAAATTTAAGACAGGGTGCTTATGTTATAAAAGGGCAAAAGTAACCAATGGGCATTGAGTAGAAAACCTGAACAAAAAATTAAATACATTGTAGGGCATCTAACAAGGACATCTTCTAAATATATATTTTTTTCAGACCTGTGTAGTGACTATGTGCTGTGGAACTTTTTGCCCCTGGTTATTTCAGCCTTTTAAAGACACACAACATTTACCCTGTTTTAAATTCGCCCTTAATCAACATAGTCTCATGGATGACATGTATGTTCATGCTATAATTATTCAACTTGAAAATGTCATTTTCATTTTAAATTTGCCCTCTCATTTAAGGACGAAAAATCATGAAAAATTAAGTGGGGGCGAAAATTTCCAGGAATACAGTATTTTACAGATCAATGTCATGATTATATTGTTTTACTTTCAGTATTCAGATAATTACTATCGTGCCGCATTGGTAGATGCTGCAGCGACAACTGTGACGCCTGCTATCACACTTATGGCTGTTACGGGGTATGTTGGCCAGTAATTTGTACCAGAGAGAGAATTAATTTGTAAATGAATTTTAAGATGAAATATGGATCGAAGGATGTTACAGCTGTTTTAAATATTTGAATAAATAATATTCTCCTTTAATTGTGATCAGTAACTTGCTACAAATTTTCTTCTCAAATTTAAAGATATTTTTACGTTTATATATTGTCAAATCCGCTTATAACAAAGTGGAAGGGGTGATATATTTAAACCTGTTTATAACCAGATTTTGTTAATTGGATTTATATAGAATAATGTAAAATATGCACAGAGAATAGATATACATGTATTCTTGTTATAATCGTAATATACAGTCTCGTTATAAGTGGAATTGACTACATATATAATCATATCTTATGATTGCATACAATCTCTGATATGAATGAAATGCAAATATTTTGTTTCCTTCAGTCAAGGTCCAAGCACTGACAGCATCTCGGCAGAAACCAAGCAAATTTTAGAAGAAATCACACGCTTTTTGAATCTTGAGAAATTGCTACCATGTTATCGACATACAGTGACTGTTAGGTATGATACAATCTGTTTCAATATTAATAGCTGTGTTACAAAAGTACATTCCTAATATAAGATGATACAGTATACATTTATGTTCCTGGTTGTAGCGTGATATAAAGGTTTGTTTACCTGTAGCAGTCATATTTTCCTGAGGGTGCAGTCCGAGGCCGACGAGGGAAAATTTGACTGTTGAGGTTAAACTAACCTTCATATCACACTACAACCAGGGACATAAATTGTTTACTATACCAAATTCAGCTGAATGTAAATAAAATAACAAGTTGAGTAATTATGTCAATATTTAAAGATTAATTAAATTATTTGATTTCATCTTTGTTTTACCTACTGAAAATATGATTTCTACTACTAAGAGTGATAACTCTTGATTGATATAGTAGCGAGATTCCAAGGGAGGAGCACATGCTCCAGGGTAATATTATGTTTTTCATTCCCTGGGGTGCGTGCTCCAGTGTAATATGATGTTTTGAAAACTGGTCATGTGATGTAATTCAGCAAATCATGTACAGTCAAACTTGCCTTAGCGACCCCCCTCATATAACGACTTCCTGTCCATAACGACCGTATTTTGACTGCCCCTTGAGAATAACTATAAATATGCCCTCTATATAGCGACCACCTGCCTTACGCGACCGGCGACCGCTGTATTTTGTCCGCCGGTGGTTGTCCTACTTGCGTATAGCGACTGCTTATACACTTACTACTCTTGGAAGGGAGATAACTCGTACATAATTCTCGCGGGACAATTCGAGACTTAATCAACAACATGGCGAAATACGCGAGGCTTCGACAGTCACAACACACCTGGAGGTGTCAATTAACGACCCGGATAGTAATTAGGCACTCGTACGTGCTCTATGACAGGGTGTTTTTACAACCAGAAACTATCAATCATCGCTGACTGATTGATCTTTTGTTTTCGATCATCAATTTATGACCAAAGTTTCCGGTGATGATTACTTAATCGGCGAAAGACTAAGACTTAAAAAGAAAAAAATTCAGAAAGGACACGCTTGTGACAAGGATTTTTTACGAACAGGAGCATTTAAATATCATCGCTGAATGATTGATTATTTGTTTTCTCGTATTCTGGAATGCTGTAACTAATCGAACATCACTTGATTAGCAAGTCAACATCTCAATCCAAAGAGTAAAATCGCCGGCGCTCATAGCATTGGATTACGTCTAATAAAATGATAATTAAATAAAATTCAACTACCTACATCTTTCTGTATATTCTTACACTTCTGATTCGTGTGACTTAACAACAAAGACCACCGACTTTGAGCACATTTAAGATATTTGTTTCAGTTTTAATAATGTGCCGTATCCTCGATGTACATGTATAATTCAATTACATCATAAATTAATTTAAATTTATTAAAACATTGAATTATTTCATTGTTATAATTTTTTTTATTATTTACATGTTATGCATGTATTAGCTACAGGGATTTTCTATGGACTATTTTTTGGGATGGTTACAGGACCCTTCCCAATGCAAAAATGGCTTGTATTTTCCCGAAAAAATGCAAATATTCCAAATTTGGATTTTTTTTTTTAAAAAAATGAATATTTTCCAGACCCTGGAGTTAAGAAAATCCCTTTAGTATTTAAATACAATATCCATTTAATCACTAAATGAAATATCTAACCATGGAAGAAATATGTAGTTGGAAATAATAATAAGCCATCTCCGATGCCTTGGATTTCATATCTCATGTGACCCTGTATATAAAGACCACCTGTCTATAAAGACCGTTTTTGTCATTTCCCCTAAGCAGTCTTTATATACAAGTTTGACTGTATATATATTGTAACAGAGACACATAGTGCCTCTGCATGGAATTGAACCGAGGACCTCTGGTTTACAAATCTGGTGCTTTACTGATCAAGCTAAAGGGGAAACCCCACTAGCTGAAGCTAGCTAACATCAACTTTAACACATTTCTAACTTCTCAACCAATTTGGCAGGAAATGTAATAGAGTCATGCTGCAAAAGGTTTGTGAATGAAAAGAGGCAAGTACTCATAGGGGTTCCAAAAAGGCAAAGAATTAGTACATCTTTAGAAAAATCTCATGAACCAATGATCAGCATATGTTACTGCAATCAGACATTTCACTCAGGTGACCATTAAGGCCTGATGGGCCATTTGTTTTGATAAATTGATGAGTGATATTTTTGTATCCACAGTTGCCTGAAAGCCATTAGAACTTTGCAGAAGTTTGGTCATTTGCCCAGTGATGTTATTTTCTTCAAAAGTTATGCTAAACATGGTATATTTAGGGATGTCAGACTGGCTGCCATTGAAGCTATTGTTGACTTCATTAAAAGTAAGAAAAAGATTAAATGTATGTCTGTGTGAGATGTCTTACAAGTGTGTGAGATGTCTTACAAGTGAGTGAAATGTCTTAAAATGTAAGGGAGGTGTCTTAAATAATGAGTGAGATGCCTTACAAATGAGGGAGTTATCTTACAATTGTGTGATATGTCTTACAAGTGTGTGATATGTCTTAAAAGTTAGGTAGATGTCTTAAAAATGAATGAGATGCCTTACAAGTGAGGGAGCTTTCTTACAACTGTGTGAGATGTCTTACAAGTTAAAATTAAAGTTAAAAATGATAAATTATTATCATAAACTTCACACATACATTGCTGTAGGTGGATTTTGCTCAGACAATCTGTAATCCTGAGATGATTTTTATTTTGACAGCTGAGTCTAGGCCAGAGGACTTATATTGGTTGTTGGAACTCATTGAACAGGATCCAGATCTTTTTGTAAGGTAAGTTAAGTTTATGTAATGTTGGATAGTGGAACCTGTCTTGAGAGACCACCCCATCAGCTGTTCAAATGTGGTCTCTTAAAACAGATGGTTATTTTACCAAGTGGTTCTGAGAATGTGGTTTCACAAGAGAGGTGGTCTCCTACATGAGCGATCAATCAAGACAGTTTTCTCAGTATACATTTATTAGGTGACATGTTTGTGATAAATTATAGTTTATTCAGGTAAGTTATAAGTATGAAATGAATTATATACCATAGGTTTATCAGGTTAAGTATTAGTTTTAATTAAGTTGTGGGTATTTAAGGTATAAATATCAATTCTAGTTTGCAACTTGCTCTTATAGGTCTTGCAGTATGTCATTTAACATAAGACAGGAGAATCAGCACTGAAACAAAACATAGACTTAAAGCTACTGTAAATCTGGAATTTTTGCGGGATTTTTTTTTTTTTGTGATACACAAGCTCTAAATGTATTCGTGAGATGATATTTTCGCAATTTCAAATGCCCATTCAATTAATCTGTTATCATACTTCAGTACGCGATAATTATAATTTCGCGAGTAAGAGCTTTTGCGAAATTACGTGTAAATAAAATTCTCCCAAATAAACCCAGATTTACAGTACCGTAATTTATCTAATTAAGGCGCTGCTCTAATTAAGGCGCCACCAAGACCAAAATTATGTTTATTTATTTTAATAAAGGCGCCCTTTGAAACGAAAAAAAAAATACCCCCCCCCCCCCAAAATGAAAATGAAACGTTCTTTGACAGCTTTAATGATAACATACAGTAAATAAATAAGACCAGACGATCTTTTAACCTTAGGACTATTAAATCATTACCGAATAGATTTTAGATACGAACAGAGACTGATTAGATCGACTCACAACATCTTCACTTCAGTCTTCAGCTTGAAAGCAGAACTTATTTTCCCTCGGGCAGTTATGTGAAAGAGTACAGTTCTAAGTTTAATCCGAGTTGTAAAGCGTCCATTATAATTGTTTTTGTAATACTGTCTTGACTTTGTTTAGTTTCAGACATTTATTTATTTGCCTTGGTATTTGATATATAGATTTCTAAACTTCGTGTCGGTGAATCAGCAGACATTAGGCAATACACTTTAGTCGGTACTTCGATCCCGTTTTCATAAACACGTGTTTTAACATTTCCGTATCGGCATTTTTAATTCAGCATTGTCAGTTACATAATTGATACCAAAAGTCATTATTGATTGTTTATTTAGGGCATGCCTATTAGTGGGCTGATTTACCAGCGAACAGGTACAAGCAGTTAGGAGATGGCAGCACAGGTTAAAGTCTATTTCTTGAATGTCTGACAAATTTTCGTACATTACCGGGATTTCATTTTCAATTTGAAAATCAGCTGATTTGATATAATTTTAACAATATGAATTTAAAGACTGGCTATTAATTACACCAGCATGATGATAAAGAAGAGTATTTATTATGACAAACTTGATTGATTATGGATCAGCACTCTTAAGAACAGAGTTAATTCCGAGTGACGGCGTGGACTCAAGAGTCGTTTTCATTTTTAGATAAATATAAACAACATAAAAGAAATGTTTATTCACAGAAAATCTTTCACTTTTTATAAATGTTTGTAGCTTATAATGATCTGGATTAATTAATACAAATAAATAAACAACATCTAGACCGTATTTATCATCGACATGTTTCATGGATATTTGAGGTTGATTTCAAACCCCAGTTCGACAAAACTCCAATTAAGGCGCCTTATCAACTGAAATTTAGTTTTTTGACACAAATTAAGGCGCCCATAAATCTGAAATACCCCAAAAAGGGCGCCTTAATTAGATAAATTACGGTATATAGTCAAACATGTATTAAAGGCCACCTCTGTATAAAGGACACCTGCATATAAAAGCCATTCAAACATAATCTTTGTTAACGTTTTTAATGAATAAACCTTTTTATAAAGGCCACTATGGCTACTTTTGCCTGTTTCATTGAGTGACCTTTATACACAAGTTTGACTTTATATACATTGTATATTCATTCAGATTCTGTTTCTGATTTTATTTCAATGTATATATGATTTGAATTTTTATTTCGATGTATATAGGATTGGAATTTAGCTTATTCTCTTTTATGATAAACTATGTTAAATCCAAAATGCATTAAAACAAAAAAACAATTGTGAAAAGAGAATGTTCCAAAACCTGATTGCATAGAGAGTTCAGATCAGATTTCGACTTTTTTTTGTCACATAATCTTACCATTTCTTTGTCTATCTTCATTGCAGGCATTATGCTTTAAAGCAGCTAGCCATCAACCCACCATTTCGGAGAATGGAGACAAGCACACTTCATACTCAGGGTTCAAAGACTGTGGAAATTGATGAAGTATTTTTATTTTTGTTATTATCACCCACAGTAGTCAATCACTGTCACTAATTCACACATTTTAGAGAGAATTTCATTGCCTCGTACACATTGACTCTCCCATAATACATATTCTTGTTGTTACTGTCCTCATATATGTGAATGTAAAAGAGAGGGCATGAATAAATCAAATAAATAGCACATTTTTGTTACACATAATATCTCTTAAGTTATGTAGCAGAGGATACATATAGAACTATGTTATCGTTTTGCCTTAGATAAGTTCTTTATTTGATAGTCTTCATGTCTCTTCATTTTCAGTTGTACATTTTCTCATGATAGTCGATTACGTTGTGATGTTGCTGACCTTTATTTTACTCTGTATGGACGCACCAGGCCAACTTGTCTGACAGTGCCAGAAGTAAGAAATGATGTACCATAGTATAATACATTTTCCTGTAATATTTTGATTATGTCTTCAAGATCAAATATCTGGTGATGTAATGGTCTGTTTGTCGTGTCCACAGCTGTAGTCTTCCTCATAATTTTGTGATCAAATAAGACAGTCTTCATATTTGTCAATAAAGGCCACTCAAGGGAAAAGGCAAAAGTAGCCATTATAGACAGGTGGCCGTCCTAAAGAGGTTTATTCATGATAAAAAAGTTAACAGGTTATACATGTATTTGAATGGCCTTTATAGACAGGTGCCCTTTATACAGAGGTGGTTTTAAATGCATAGTGGTCAACATCTTGTGGGTATTAGTAGATAGAAATTTCACTTGGTAGCAAAACGTTTTCCCCTGGAATCGTCTACACTAAGTTGCAACTGTACCACAAAACGAAAGTGACAAGTAGATCTAGCGAGTGTGAAGTTGAAGCTGACACTGATGTAAACTTTGAGGCAAACCAGGAGAATACACCTAGTCAACAACTCCAAAATATAGGAAAATGTTTATGAGTTATATAAATATTAATTGTAGGAAAATTTGTATTAATCTGAAATTTATTATTTTATCAGCTGATATGATCGGTACTGTATGTACCTGCCATTTTGTCCAAAGTATGCCTCAAATTTTGTCATGTGCTGATGAAAGTCACATGACAGAGGGCTGTAGAGGGATTTTGGAATTGATTATATTCATTGTCTTAAATGTATTTACTCTAATTCTCATTGATTGGCATGAATATAACTGTATTTTTTTTTTACAGAATATGGTAGTGCTGAACTTGAAAGATAAAAGAAACAAAATGAATCCAACAATTGTGCCAGATGAGATGGAGGTTTGTTTTGTTTAACAATCTAATTAAATTGGTCGTGCATTTAGAATTCTATTTTATAGGTTTTTTAGGTCAGTCATGTGCATTAATATGTTCCATTCCCTTTTGTTGAGGAGTGTCTGTGTGTATATGTGTTTATGTGCATGCATGTGTGTAGGTGTGTGTCTGTGTGTTTTCCAATAGAAGTATTGGTATGAATTACTTTTCTAATCTAATTTCTGAGCAAATTCACTGTATGTATACAGCAAAGTAAAACTGATAATCGTTACAGAATTTAGTCATAGTTATTACTTGTTAGTGATTTGTATTTCTATTTCTAATTGAACAGGAAATGTTTGAAGATGAAGAAATGCCAGATGTACCTGAGAACACCAGCAGTTTAGTTGACATTGAAAGTATCATCCCTGTCAAAGATGTCATAATGTCAACACTTGAAACAGGAACAAAGAGAAAATCGGAATCACCAATACCAGATGTTATGTCCCTTGGCGTCGTACCAGAGACATGCCCCGAAGGGATTTTTAATGAAGATAGTTCTTCTCAGTTCAAGAAAATGAAAATTAAGGTAAATTATTTGTGTTATTTCAGCAAGAATGAAATGGAAGAACAATGATTATTTACAAAAGTAAGGACATGATGGTAGATACTATTAATGTTTGCCCTAAAAATTACAGGATGACAAATTTTTATGTCAATCCTATGTGTTACACAATGATGAATGCTATCGTCCATTTTTAGTACCGTAACTTCCTGCGCATTGCTGGCTGCACCTTATAGCCTGCATTGACCTAAAATTCTTGTACTAATAAAAAGCATACCAGATAACCCCCATCGCTAGTTTGCCCACAGGTACAACACCCATATGTTAGGCCAAGCAAAAATATACTTCTGGTTCTCAGACACCGCCACGTGCAAAAAGAAATCGTCGATGAAACCATTTTATTCACATTTCATAAAAAAATCACCTCCGCGCGGCAAGTGAAAATGTCAGTCATTTCAAAAGGCTTAAGTTTCGAAAATGATCCATTTCCTTTTATTTGTAGTTCAAAATGCATTTCTAAAACCCAATTAGAAACTAAAATAATTATTTTATTGACAATTCAACATGTAAATCTTTACCTCATGCCCGAAAATGTCACAGAACACATCATGTGTTTTCTGCTGTTGCTTGCAGTTTATGGAGGAAGTGGAAGTTGGGTTTTAAACGAAAGAACCAATACCGAACAGAACTGAATTTCAGGATGTGTTAAAATGATGATACATGTAACACTATATAGTGTATAAAAGTTTTAAATCTGAATTAAATGTTGGTGAATGATAAAAGTAAAATTAGTTACTGTAAATAAAAGTTTTAATGAAATACATAAAAATGGATAGCTATTGTTTTCAAAAAAGAAACTTTTGGAATTTGCATTGATTTTTAGACACATAGTAGTAACATTACCAAAAAAAAAATAACACAAAGTGATTCTGATTCTTTCTACTTTGACTACTTGATGTACAATAACAAATAAGAGCTATACAAAGGCATAAAAAAATCTTATATTTCTATATATTTTGTGAAAATAATGTCAGGAACAGTGTGGTATGTATATACAAATGTTATGGTTGAATTAATCAATTGCAAGTTAATAATTGCCAAACTGGGTTTCTCGAGCAGTCATTTACACATGCTGAAATATATAGGAAAAAACAATTAAGAATTTTTATGCCAGTGTTAGACTATAGGCATAAAAAAATCTTATATTTCTATACATGTGTATAGTTTTTTTTTGTTATTGTATCAATGCAAGTGAATTTAAGTAGTCACAAAAAAGGAAAAGAAATTAAAAAAATAAGCTATTGTATATATCCTTTAAGTAGTAAAAAAGGACTGATCTAAATGTTGACAGGTGCCATACATATCTTCTGTTTTCTTTTTCAGGTGAAAGCTGAAGATGAATTATCAGTGCAAGCCCCACCATCAGTTTCAGTGTCCATAACCATGGATACCTCATGTAGGTTGAGTGAAGGATCTCTATCTCCACCACAGACATCAGATGTCACAGGTAAATTATCATTTTGTCCAAATATGCAAAATTATATCATATTATCAGTGGCACTTACATTCAATAGATGAAATTATAAGTGGTGTATACCATATGAAACACATTGCCTATAAACTCTGGGAATTTTTTTATCAAAGAGATTTTATTTCAATTGCGTCTTTTGGTTCATTTTTGGTATAATTGATGTTGAATTCTATTTCCTCAAAAACATATTTTAGGGAGAAAATACATAGTCAACTTCATTTGTAACACAGATGAAGGCAGTAAACCTCGTTATAGCTGGATTTCGGTTATTTAGATTAATATAGAATAATGAAAGAAATGCATGGGGAATAGATATACATGTATTCTTGTTATAACTGGTATCTCGTTATATACGATCTCGTTATAAGGGCAGTTGACTGTATTTAGTTTATAAATATTATGTTTGTTATTTCCCATTTTTAGGGGCCTCCTCTGTGGCTGGTGGTTAGAGCATCATGCTTTAATCACTTCTGGTCAGCACAGGTTCGAGTCCCCCTAGAACCTAACCTGATTTTCATAGGAAAGTTTGCCAGTTTATTTGGGGAAGGCCAGGGGGATCTCTCCCCGTGTACATTGTAACCGGGTTCTCTCCTTCACCATTTATTGGAAAAGCTTAATAGAATTGTTCTGTATTTTTATTATAGAGCCAGCGTTAGGACCGACATCATTTTCTGGCCTGATTCCAATGTCCTCTGTGCCGTCTAGTTCTTCGATTGTAATACCACCAATACCACCGGCCAGTAATGACGATTCTAATTCAAAAGGACATAAAGCCAAGAAAAAGAAGAAGAAAAATAAACACAAACATAAACATAAACACAAACATGAGAGATCTGATAAAGAGAAAGATCCATTAGAGAGAATAAAAGAAGGACACTATAGTTCCGGAAATAGCACAGTTACTTCCCCTGTGATTGCATCCAATATGGAGGCTCCAAGTTCACCTGAGTTTGAAGTCATTTGATAAAATCCTCATGGACAAAAATATTTGTTTCAAGAACAACTGGCATGCTTTACCCAAGCAACATTAAGATTTTACCACGTGATACAATCTAAATGCTTAGCCTAATTGACATCAAAGATTTTATTTTTTTCATTTTTGAATGCTTGCTTGTCATTAAGAAACTGTACTGACAGAAAGAGAGATACCAAATCGAAGGATGTTGTCACACATATAAATCTTGTAGACCTAATGATTATAAAAGTAGGCTTAGTTGATGCAGGCATGTTCCAACCAACATTTTCAATCATTTTCTGTGTCAGCTGTAGTCACTGACTGATAAAACTTGGTATATACAATCATGAGCTGTGACAGTGAAATGCAATACATGTATATGATTTTTGTGCTGTCTCTGTATACCATCCATTATCAAAAGCAAGTCCACTTTATCTGTCATTATCTGTACTATACAGAACAATTAAATACACTGTACAAGTGATGATTTTTAAATCTGACTTTGTCTTACTTTTGTTACTTTTAACTTCATTAACTTGTCAACCCCTGAAGTCACATTTGGACCTTCCCATGTCAAAGAATGGTTAAGTCCACTATCAGAATTTGGGGGTGTATGATTTAGAATCAAAATCACTCCTGAATTATGACAGTAGACCATAGGGGTTGATGAGTTAATATCTGAACCCATAAGTGTGATATTGTTAAAAAAAAAATGTAGTGTAGACCTACAGTTACTCTGGTAAATTTTTTTCTGTGGCTGTGGTATCTGAACGGTCAATATTTTCTGTCTTTTAATCGTTTACAAACTGCCATGACTATCTGAATTATTTTGCTTGTTCTATGTCTCATAAAAAACTTATCATACCCATGATTTGTAAATGGAATTCTCAGCTGTTTCCCTGTAGCAAAATAGGTCTTATTTTGCCTGTTTTGCTGAAAATATACACTCATAATTAAGATAACATTTATCAATTCATTAATAACATTCTTTGAATACAAACTACCAATAGACCATTTTCGAGTTGTCCGATTCCGTTCAGTTTTGTCACAATAGTTTATACTTAGACTACATGACATCATCTGAAAGTTGGGCAAGGTCGATTCAGATTATGTAATATTTTCATTGACGATATTTGGTGACATCTTATTTCACTTCATCTGCGAGGAATTAATTTTAGTTAAATTATTTCTCTTGTAAATATGGAAAGTGTCATCACTTTCCTGTAAACTAATTTTCAAATCTGGCACCTATTACTTCATGATATAAATATTCCTGGATAAACTACTTATCCGGAATATCATGATGCCCTACTTTGCTCTTTGAAACCACACTCTGTTATGACGAATTGTGATGTAACAAGACAACTTGAAAATGGTCTATTGGATAAGTTTGTGTCATGGAATTTTTCATCTAAAATTGCACATTTGATATGAATTTTTGCCGTCGATGTCCGAAGCTGTAAATTCTGTTATATCTACAGTAAATAACTTTACATACATTTGTTCTCAGCAAAATTCTGTCTGTATGTCACATTGTCAGAATGTTAACAGTCATTGTAAGGTGGACCGACTGTCACAATAGACCATTTTCAAGTTCTTACGTAACCTGTTTTTGGATTCCATTTTTTTTTTCAACTTTGTTAGCCCTAGCAAATTCTGGTATGTGTCTTTTTATTGGTCAAGAAATAAAATGCAGTTATATCTGAAGGCCAGATTATTGTCAATAGTCCTTTTATGTCAAAAACAAATTTGACATTAATGTCTGAACAATATAGCAGAAATGGAATATTATGACATTTGGATTTATTTAATGAAATTGAGCATCTGCTCAGGTGACCTATGTAAATAACATCAGTGGAAGTAGCATTGGCTAAAAGTCACATGATGGCAGCATGAAAAATCTAGAATAACGGACAATTTGAAAACTTGAAAAATCCCCTATTAGGTTAACGCACCACATTTGTGTCCATATCAGATGACTGTGATAAACAAGGAACAAACAGATAAAGCTGGAACCATTTATTTTGTTTGTTCTTGGTGGGATGAACATTTTACAAATTGAACAAGGAATGTTGACAACTAAGGTCAAAGTATCTTAACAAAAATTCAACAACATTAGTGGTTACATTATCGTAAAAATTCATCAACTCTCAAAATTTTAGTCAATTAACAAAATTTTGTGTTGTGAAAAAATATTAAACATGCTTTTAAATAACATGAGAACACATATGTACAATCTGTTCTGAACACTTAAACTAGAACAAGAACACATTTACAATCAGTTCTGAACACTCCACTATTACATCTGTAACAAGAACACATCTGTACATTCTGATTACTCCTTCAGCTGGCTTATATAAATTTAGTAATTGACGTCATAAGTAATTTCAGACAACGGATGCGTTGTTAACCTTGGGACAGATGATTGGATGAATCATCTTGGTGTAAGTGAGACAATTTGACAATGATAATAAGTAACAAACACCATTATGACATAAAAGAGTTTGAAGGACAAGTCCTTTACTGTAAACTAATTATTATACTCGTCATTTTTTATTCGCAAATGGTCATTTGAAAACAAATCCACGAAAAATAATTTTTGCAATTAAGTAGTTTTTTTTATTCATTTTGAAAGGTGTGTTTGTATCAAGTCGAAATTCTTACATCCACCCATACACTAGGTGAAATGCTACAGTTGGCAGTGCTTACACTTTATTCACCGTATGGTAGTAAGTAATCTTTTTTAATTTATGTCGAAAGGTATGTTTTGTATCAATTCGAAATTCTTACAACCACCCCTTCGTCAGGTAAAATGCTACCAGTATGTTTTTTTTTCAATTCGAAATTCTTACAACCACCCGTACACTAGGTAAAATGCTATCGTGAGCAGTACTTACGCCTTATTCACCGTATGGTAGTAAGTAATCTTTTTTATTTATTTTGAAAGGTATGGGTTTTTTTTCAATTCAAAATTCTTACAACCACCCGTACACTAGGTAAAATACTAACGTGAGTAGTACTTGCGCTTTATTCACAGTGTTATGTTTTTCATCGTGTCATTGGCTGTGTTGACAAAGAGATCAATAGCCGATATTCACCGACATTTTTAGAGACATCACTTTTTCAGTTTTAGAATATTTTTATCTAATAATGCGAAATAATTTTACTGTCAAAAAACATTTTGCTGTCTCTATACAGTGGAATCTGATTATGTCAAAATCGGATGAGTCGAAATTCTGGTTATGTCAAAGTTGAACGGCAGGTCATGATTATTTTACTATATATTTATACTACTTTAATTCCGGATATCTCAAAGTTTTTATCTTGAAATTTAGCTTATCTCAAAATATTTTTCTGGTCCGAAGTATTAAAATACTACAGAATTGCCACTAGTTAACTCGAAGTTACCATCTGCAATTGAAGGTTTACATTTTGTATGCAAAAATAATTCTTAAAATTACTTGTTTACCTGCAAAACATGGGACAATCAACTTCCTTTAACAAGCCAAGATGAAAGTGTAATTAATAATTGCTTAAATCCAATTTGAATTAAGCAGTACCCTGAGCAGGTTTATTTGTTGTCCAATAAGAAGAGAAAATATGTGAATTGAAAATTGTGGTTATCTCAAATTTCGGATATCTCTACATAAATGGGGCAGTCCTGTGAATTTTGAGATCGCAAGATTCCACTGTATATAGAACAAGTTTTTTATAGTTTTTTATAAAGTTTTTCTGCATTGTACATTTGTTAAATGTTTATTCGGGATCGAAATGTCGGGATCGGCATTCAGACAACAACAAATAATTACTTGACACTGCCAGTATAAATATCTGATTGCAGAGGTTGCTCTTGAAACTAGCGGATATTTATCACATGCGTATAATACTTGGTTTACAGTATTAATATGAGAATAACATGCTGCAATGAGACAGAACATAGACTTATAGAAAAGATTTCAATATCAATTACCATTGGTAAAAATAAATATCAAGAAATATGAGTTGTTTCGCCAATTCAGTGATGGGTCTAACTTGTTTTGTCGTATCTATTTAAACACTAAAATTTTTCTAATGTCTTCAGCAGACAAAAATTTTATTTTTTACGTTATGAAGAAACACTGGACAGGTGAGGACATAAACTGTTTAAAGGAGAATGTAGACTACATGTATTTAAGAGGTAGGCCTACTACTTACAGGTAAATTGTAAAGATCTTTATTACAATACTTTCAGTCAAATGACTTTATCCTTTTTTCTCCTAGTACCCTATAGAAGTACGAGGAGTAAATTGAACCTTCTAGAGTTCTTCGCCATCATTTTAAATTTGCCCTCTCATCTTAGGGCGAAAATTAAATGGGAGCAAATCTTTCCAGGTATGCAGCATTTTTTATATCGGACAATATTGACCACAATACTTGGGGTATACAACACTAACCACAAGATACTTGTGATACTAGAAATAACCAAAGTTATAGTAATCAATGGCATTAAGTATTTTTTGTAAGTTTTAAACATGCTATAAACCTGACAAAAATAAAACAATATTATTGCGCAAATGTGCTCACGTACATATATATATAGAAAATGATAACTATACAATTAATAATGTGAAAAAGTGCACCATTACGATGTAGTCGTCAAAAGTGTATATGTTCTTATATGTCAAGCTTATATGATCTTATACCTCAAGAGAAGTTAAATATGATCTTGTACTTCAAGATAAGCTAAATATGATCTTATACTTCAAGATAAGCTAAATATGATCTTATATTTCAAGATAATCTCTAAATGATGTCATATATGATCTTACATCTCAAGATAATCTGTATATGACAGATCATATCTGATCTTATATCTCAAGATAATCTTTAAATGACGAGTCATGATTTTACATCTCAAGAGATAATCTGCATACATGATCTTACGTCTCTGATAATCTGCGTATGGTCTTATTTTTCAGATGTATTTATAATCTGATGTCTGTTTACATAGTGCCAGAGATCAAACACAATTATTGGTATTTATCTTATCTGCAATATATCATTCTTCTTTTTCAATGAAACTTCATTTCATATCAGTGAATGATATTTATAGTATTTTAGAATACTTGACAATAAAAGTTCCTTTATATATATAAACACATGAAATAATATGAAAGTTAATGCTGATTAATCGATATAACTTGAAACAGCTGTCCTGGATCCGGAGGAGACAGATTGTCTAAGAATTTAAATCTACAGGAACATATTATCTGAACTGTCATTGTTCATCTCGTGACTAGACTGTTTAGCAGTCGTGGAATATGATATGCCATAATTTGAGGATAACATATATTTTGATATGAGATTCGGATTATCTAGCATCATCAACATATAAACATTTATTTTTCCTGACGGGATTATATTTTTGACATATGGTATATAATTAATCCACCACCATTCGTCTAATGCTGGGATTACTGCCGAAGAACGGAGATTATTTGTGTGCACCACTGAGAAATTGAGATCGCCAAATTCTGTACAAAAGATATAGCTGTCCTGAAAAATTGCTGTAAAATTTGTGGCATGAAATCACCTCTGAAATGTATAAACAAATAAAACAGATTATCTCAAATGTTCAATGTCAAATGATTTCAAAAATAAAAAAAAACATTGGACATAGTTATTCATTTCATTTCTAAAATAAAAAAAAACAACATTGGACATAGTTATTCATTTGCTTCTCAGTTGTAATACCCACTTAATCTAAGTTATTATATTTGAAAATTTTTAAGAATTATTTATGTTTTACTTTTATCATTTTCAATCCATTTGTTTCCTATCCATAGAAAATATGAAAATAATTGTGGAATTCAGAATTATTGATTAAAGAAACAAAATGTAAACAATTTTCAACACATGAATGGTCATACTGTTTACATTTTATATATTCAGAATATCATCAATGATTTATTTTCTATTTATATTGACTCGCCAACACAATATATATGGATAAATTCAGGTTAATTAAAGTAAAGGATTTAAGTTTTGTCGTTTTTTTTTAGACTATGAATACTACATCTAATTCAATGAATGTTGCTGAAATCACATTTTTAAGACCAATATTTTTACATGACTTAAATGACAGATAGATCATTGCACTGACTGACTGTTAGTCACGTGACATCTACCAACAGATGGTAATCAGTCATGATATGCAAAAGACCGTATTACATAGTACTGAGTTCGGAATTCACATTAACCTCAAAACTAAAACTGACTGAAATTTGGAAATGAATACGTATACTTACAATAATATTTCCTTTTCAATCCATTTATAGGAAAGTAAAAAATATTTGGCCAAATTGGCCCATATCCATGAGATGTAGTCTCGGAAAAAATCCCAAGATAACCAGATATAATTCCCTAAATTTGACCAAAACTCTGGAGATAAGGAGTAGACCTGTAAAACAGAGAATATTAAATAACTTTCAAATTCTTATATTTTCTGACATTAAATTTTCAGATTATTAATTTTCTGCTTTATGCCAGTCTTTTGTTTTCTTATTAGTGACCAAGGGTTTTCCCTTACGCATGATTTCTGCGCCTCTGACGCATAAAATCTTTTCAGGACGTAAAACATGAATATTAGTTAGTCCCTAAGGACATACAAAAACTCAATATGAAGAAAATAAACCATTCTAAGATGGGAACATTTTTACATGAACTACTTCCAACATCAAATGTATTGCCATCTGCAGTAGTAATCATTTGATGGACATGATGATTTGTACGCAATATATGTTCACATCCAAAAAATAGCCAGCAAGGCTTGTCTAGTACTTTATTGCTGTACTATATTCAATTGAAACTGAATTTTCTTGGAAAAATGAATTTTCTAAGATACAAAGTCCTTCAGTGCATTTGAAGGATGATAGTGTGGTAACTGATTTTGATATAGATAAGCAATAGGTAAATACTAGCTTACAAGTACATGTAGTGGAATCTGTCTTGAGAGACCACCCCATTTGCCTCCTAATTATGGTCTCTCAAAAGAGGTTCTACCACCTAAATGTGGTTTCTAAAAATAGGTTTTATTTAAAGGATTATTTAATTCAGTGGTTTTCAGAATGTGGTCTCAGAAGAAAGGTGGTCTTTTATAAGAGTGGTCACTCATGACAGCTTCTACTGTATCAAAAACATATGTCATATTTGTTATGGTACAATGAAGAAGATGACTGCATCTAATGATTGCTTCAATTGAAGATTGAAGGTTTACTTCTAGTATAATCTTCTTGTAGTAAATAAATGACTTGATAGAACAGCTTTTTAAAAAAAAATTAAATCAAATTTACACTTTAATGTCATCAAATCTTAATACTGTATACCTGAGAATTTTCGCCTCAGTTTAGTTTTTGTCACCTTTGCCCTTAGATGAGAGGGTAATTTTAAAATGAAGGCGAAATTTTCAAGCTGTACAGGTGAAGCATAGAAATTCATGCCATCCATAAGACTATAGTGATTAAGGGCGAATTTAAGATGATGTGAAAAGGTTTCCTGTCGCAATAGGGCGAAAATTTCCAGGTATACAATATTTTACAACTGTCATTATGAGAACAATTATATAGTGATCAAATTCAAAGCAGACTGGATGACTCACCTTGTCAGCTAATTGAAGTAGTTTTAAGTACATCCACTGGACGTAGGGTGATGATACCTCCATCACATAGGAGAATGCCATCACAAGCTTGGCAAAGACGAATTGAACATAGGGTGCAACGGCAGCATAAACTTTACCAGTGTACAATGGGACGTTGACGCTTAACCAACTGGAAGTAAAAACATACAGAGATATGTTATGTAGGACTACAGAGTTATCACCGTGCCACAGGAAATACGAAACAGAAATACAATACAGCAAAACTCTCTTGATAATTAAGAATACATTTCAATGAATACACATATTATGATTAAATCAATTTGTAGATTTGTATCAACAGCTTCAAATTATTTATTTAAGTAGTCCAACTTTCCTCTGATTAACATAACAGTAGTTTGTGTATAAATCTTACCTGAACGCTTTGCCCGTGTATACAGAAATTCTCTTCCACACTTGCTCGCTAAATGCGAGAACGCCATAATCTTCCAGGAACCGCATAGTTCTTGATGCTACAAAATAATGGAAATAACAGTGAAATAGGAAATTGACTAGTAATTTCATGCACTTGTTGCAAAGTATTAAGAATTTATTCTAATTGTCAAATCTTGTTTAAATTTTGGCATTATTAGCGAGATTGATGAGATTGCTAAAATTAAATCCTCATTAAAAATTTTGTTTATATGGTATATACTGACTGTAATTGAAGAACTGAACTAAAGGAAGCAAAGGACTCTTCGATAACGACACGGAATATGTGCATGTAAGATATAAACTGTACCTTTTACATTTGCGCTAGTGTAGATGTCAAATGCTACAATAGCAGTCACAGTGGAAATCAAGAAAAAGAAAATCCAGAACCAAGGAAACCTAGATTCTTCCATTTTCTGCAGCAGTTCCTGAAAAGATTAACCAAAATTTTAATGAAAGGCATACCTTTCACACCAAAGATAATAATAGATAAAAAAGATGAAAATATAGCATTAATATTTATGAATGACACAATTTTAAGTTTTCATCTCCTTCGCTCTTTCAGTTTATCAATTAACTGCTGGCTATTTTGTCACATTTGATTTTATTTGCTAGAACCTGTGTTGATAAAAGGGAGATAACCCATCCAGTCGGATGCTAATATTTGGTATGCTAAAACAGCAAATTGTTCTATCATTCATAAAAAAATGAGGTTTTATCTTCTTTTAAAAACTATCAGCAACTTCTTCTGTCATTCAAAAAAATCATGTTCAATTTTCTTTAAACACAACATACTTTTAGAGACTGAATGATAAAAAATGGTAAAATAACATAGTGCTTGATTCTCTCACACAAGTTGACTTCTTCAGGTACTACTAGCAGGGTCAGACTTAGCTTCTAGAATTACAATCCTTGTCTTTTTACCTTACAAACAGTAACACATTCACTGTAGCCATCTGAACTGTTTCTTCCTTGTGCAGCCAGTTCATCATTAGTGATGGAGAATGACCTTAGTGTACCCTGCAGTGGTTTCTTGTCCACTTTTGACCCTTGTTTATCCCAAGTGTCCAGCAAATACTGCATCAGTATACTGTAACAATAGAAATGATCATAAATCATATATCTTTATCATAAATTGACATGCCTCTAAGAATCTAAATTACAAAAAAAAACCATACATTTGATATATTATTTAAACTTGAGGGTTCAAGCAAATTGCTCTGCCCTGTCCTGTCTTTTTTTACAAGTTCCCCATCTTGCTCTACTCCTGATTTGTACATCCACATGATAACTCATACCATTTCTATGACTATTGCCTACTGTTTTGCTAATTGACATTTTAAAACTGAATGAATGCATTATAAGTGGCACTAAAGGTGGGGCTATAAAAATTAAAATAGAGTGGATTTTTGTGAACCCTAAATAAATTATCCCTTTTTCCTTGGAAAACTGGCCAAATAAATTTCTACCTGAAACACTGTGATGCATATTAGTATATAGCAATTTCATGAGAGACTGTTACAGGACTTTAGAAGTCAAATTGTACTTAGATTTAGTTAAAACATACAATAGTATTCATCTTGACTAAAAACTCATTAAGCCCCCTTTACACTGGATGAAGACTCTATTACCATCTCCATGATCTTAAAACGTCATAGCGGGATCATGAACAATCTTTAGTGTGAAGGCTATCACAACAATGCTATGCTTTCATTAAACATCTAAGTAAATTCTGAGCACGTTAAAAATTGTCATACATTACCACACCCTACCACTCATGATGCCGACCCCACTACTTTGCTAACATGCTTCCAAACACCTTGCCACTACCTTCCTTAATCTGGACAATTTTTTATATTGTAGTGCAGTCTTCAGTCAGTGTGAAGGGAATTTTAGTGAAAAAGTAACTATTGTTGACAAATACAAAATATCACCGAATTTTTTTTTGACTACCTTATATAGTTATCTGTTGACCATTTACTATCAGCAATATAACACCATAATATAACAACAAGAAAAATATGGCACATCACGGTTCTGTCTTAAACCAAAACAATTCTGTCTAGATTCCAAAATTGAGGGCATACAGGTAAAACAATTTACCTTGCTCTCATTCCATGCAGAACTATAGCTCCAAAATTTTAGAACCATAAATTTGCCTGTTATTCCTGCTCTGTTTGTAAATACATGCAAATTGATCATGGCAGAACTATACCTTGTTTAATTACTAGATTTCTGTTAATTACAAATATAACATTGACGTACCTTGATTGCTGCAGGTGTCTGGTGTACAGCTGACACCATACACTGAAGCACTGCTTGTCCAATATCAAACAATTCACAAGGCAAGGCAAGACCTGAAAAACGAGAAATATACTCCTGAATAGATCTTCACACATCTCAAAGTTTATTATATAATAAAATAAAAATATTCAGTATCCGATGCACTATCTTTCTATCTATCTATCCAAACATCCATCCTTCTATTTATCATCCATCTCTCTATCTATCCATCCATCCATCCGTAGATCCATTATCTGGTACAATATATGTGTACACGTAAACAAATCTAAAAGAAATTGTACTCAGAACTAACAAAACATGTCAACAAAAAGAATTACAATTCATCAAATCAGTGACTATCAAAAAACAGAATAATTTACTACCAGTATTAACTCATCAACCCCCGAGAAAAAATGAACTTGTCTATAAATCAATGACTTCAGCAAGTCCAAATGTGTCTTTAGGGGTACATGAGTTAATTGATAAATACAATTAGTCTTATTATACTTTATGGTTGTTTAATTTCATATTTTTTCAGAAAGGAACTTGTTCAGGGGTATTAAATTTCACACAAGATTGGTTACGAATTTGTCTTTCTGATACTTCATAAGTGTAAGGTATCATAATCACAGGTATTTAATTTTGCGGTATTTCATTTGACCTCGAATATAGAAAACTTAAATCCCCAATAAACAAAAGCAACAACAGAGTAGCAGAAACTTCCTACCAGAATTACTTCTATAGCTTAAAGTCACTTACCTCATTTTTCATGGCTCGTGGAGAAGAGGCAGTTGCTCTTGCTAGATACGACGGAAAAATATTTCTTGCAGCTGGTGCATTAGGTCCACTCAGAGCGATGCTCTTTTAAAAAAAAAAAAAAAAGAACATATAAGTTAATTTTTTAAACCAGGGTAAACCCAACAAAACACAAAATATGTCTGCATGTCTGCATATTTCAAAATATCCACAAACTGCTGTATTAAAAATAATACATTAAATATAAGACGTTCTACAGATTTTTGGCAAATTTTCTACAAAGCATAATACTTACAACACATCCATCGTTATGAAAAAAATTACATAAATAGAGATTCTACAACGAGTGTTAGTTGATTATCATGTTTATCTTACTTGAGTTAGTTAATTTTCAAATTTGTAAAGAACACGATTTTACTGAGTTAAACTCTCTCACAAAATCTGCTTAGGTTTCAGTTAGATTCAAAGTTGTGCTGACATGAGATGAGAGACTTCATGGTTTAGAGTGTGAGGATTTAACCACTTGGTCATGGAGGTCCTTCAGCACCATTTGTAAAACTGTACTGTCAATACACTTCCTGCCTGTACTACTGTCAATATTTACCTTAAACTTAGGATACAATGCCTGAAGCTTCTTTACAATATCATTTGGAAAGTGATGATCACCAAAAATCATGTCTAACAGGTAAAAATACTCTCTCATAGAGATTTCATTCTGCATCTTCTTCATATCATTAGCAGCACTGAAATGATTAATTTGAAGATTTTCAGTTTGTTTGTATACATCTGTATATAAAAAGAGCACATGTCATAGCATATTATCCTGGCAAAATGAGAATATTAAAACTTTTGTATTATACAAATTCTGATGGTTGAGGTTTAACTGTTTTAAAAAAAAAATAACAACACAAAGCAAAACTTTAAAAGAAAAAAAAATAATTTTGAGTTCAGCTGGGTTGGTCGAAGCACATATATGAACCTATAAAATTTTGGCCATATAAACAAATACCCAGAATGCATCACAAACTCAGTAGTGCATCTGTCCACTAGTCAGATGACTTTTAGGGATACTATTACACAAATCACCAGAACACTTAGCATTGATTGGTTAATCTAGATCTAAATGGCAACAGCAGTTTGAAAAAGATAATGGTATTCAAGTACACCTCGTGGAACCTCAAAAAAGTATGGAAGTTAAAATGCCATTAAACTAAGAATTGATTAAATTTTAAAGTAATACACACATACACACATTCACTTTCTCTCTCTCTTTCCATCAATACATACCTGAAAAGATTGTCCATGTAGTCCACACAAAATGGAGTTAATGATCTTGTCTTCAAAACAGTCAACATCACTTCCATCCATACTAAAATCATAAAAATCATATACATGTGTACTTCATCAGTTTTTAAAGAATATCAAATCAAATGTTCTTTATATCAGTTCCGATTTATCTATATATAAAAAAAAGATGATAAAACAGAGACTGATATTTGTTTGTAATTAACTCATTCACCCCTAAAGACACATTTGGACTGGTCTAAGTCATTGATTTACAAAAGAGTCCATTGTTTTTCTGGGGGTGATGAATTAAAGGTAACAAATCACATGACTGTGTGCCAGTATTCACTAACCTCTCAATCCACTTCTAGAATCCCTGTTACCACATTGTCCCAGGCACCACAAGATGGAGAGACATCTTGGAACCTTGTTTTGGTTGGTTGTCAGAAGCTCTGAATACTGAAATTACAATGCATCCAAAGTTGAATATTGTAATTGTAATATTAATGAAAAAATCCAAAGTTAAATATTGTAATTGTCATACTAATGAAATGATCTTATTATCCATGTATCATAAATTAGTTTTGCTTGATTCTATATATTATAACATGACTTAATTTTATTTGCTGGAGTTATATTGGTGTACCTAAAACATTGTATTACAGTGGAAACTGCCTTGACAGACTGCCCCATCTGTCACTGTTCCTCAAGATAGGTAGTCTCTTAAAAGAGGTTTTATTTAAAAGATTATTTATCCATGTGGTTTTCCGAAAGCGGTCTCATAAGACAGGTGGTCTTTAATGAGAATGGTCTTTCAAGACAGGTTCCACTGTATAAATGTAAATATATATATATATATATGTATATATATATGTGTGTGTGTGTATGTGTGTGTGTGGGAAATTCAAAAAAAAAAATTTCTTATTTTCTATTTTGTCTGTTACTTCATTAAAAAAAAAGTAGTTCCAGTAACTAGTACCTGAGCCGTCTTTGATAGAGCAATGGTTGGTTTTGCCTTCACTAGCAACTGAATGAAGATCCTGTATCCATAGGAAGAATTACCTGTGGTAAGAAAAATATTGAGCAAATAATTTACACAATGAGCACCTTAGTTACACAAATGTCACCTTGACGTATGACATAAATGATTACATACAGATACAGAAATGAAATGCATGTTACAGAATGTACCTGAGAGAGCACCTATAGTAAATTAGTTACACAAATGTCACCTTGACGTATGACATAAATGACTACACACAGATACAGAAATAAAATACATGTTACAGAATATACCTGAGAGAGCATCTATAGTTACACAAATGTCACCTTGACAGATGACATAAATACCCCTTGCCTGGCTGGGAAAATTGTAACTGTGAAGACCTGATATTTCTTCATTTTTTCCAAATTCAAAGTAAATTGCAATTCCAAGACCCAGGAAAAGACATATTACCTACCTTTTGTCATTTCACTAAGCATGGTGGTTATACTGTGGTACAGAAGATGTTCCAGAGTCTCTGTGGAGGCCTGTTTGATGACAGACATGATAATATCTTGACACTGCTTGTTGAGCTGATTCATTGGATAATCTGAAATGATCATTATCATATAATACCAGGTAAGTAATGAATCTTATCTTTAACCTGTTCACCCCTAAAGACACATTTGGACTGGTCTAAGCCTCTGATTTACCAAAGAATCCATTGTTTTTCAGGGGTTGACAATTTAAAATAAAAATACATGTTGGTAGGTCCAATTTTATCGTTATCATAGTGTTAATGAATGGGTATTTTCATATTGGCACTGTAACATGTTCGAGGCTTGTAATAATAGCCTGAGAATAGATGTATTGGCCTGAGGCAAATACAGCCTTCAGAGGGTCTTTTTTTTCAAACCAATGACAAAATTACAGGGACAATATGGAAACACCCATTTTTTTTTTTTTTAAATAAATTTTATTATGGTACATGGCCAGGGTTTTGACATCAACCCCTACAACTCCACCTGGCTAGGGAGTACGAGGATCTCATATGTCTCATATGTGAAACACCCATTTCTTAACACTTAGCACTTTTATTAACCAAACCAACAATGTATAATAGATGAAAAGTATAGTGTAAATGACTAAATACCATAAACTTCATTTTGTGAGTTAGCCACGCTCACTGCCAGAACGACTTTCTGACAGTAAACCATATGTAACTAAAATGTCACTGTATTGTAGGGATGACATAGTGAAGACCTGGCAAACTGTAAACAATATACACAAAACAGTTTGAATCTTTTCATTTCATATCATACCATCATTATTCTTTCATAATTCCCAAAATTGGTTTTAAAAATATTTATGATTGAGTTGTAGCATCAAACTGCCCTACATGACCCAAAACAAGCCCAACTCTAGACAAGTCAGTGTAAAATCCTGTACAGGAAGTTTGTACAATGGAACCTATCATGAAAGATCACCTTTCGTAGGAAACAACATTCTCAAAACCACTTGGTTTGATAATCCTTTAAAGAAAACCTCTTCTGAGACACTATCTATCTTGTAGGACCACATTTCAGTGGCAGATGGGGTGGTCTTTCAAGACAGGTTCTACTGTATATGGATAAATCATAAACATTCTGTGTACCTGGAGATCTTTGGCCCTGGTTATTTCCATCACTTACAACAGAAAATATAGTCACCCCATCTTAAATTTGTCCTAAACCACAATAGTCTTTTGGATGGCAGGAATGTCCATGCTTCAGTTATTTAGCAAAGATATTTTGCCTTCATTATGAATTCATTTTCTCATCTCAGGGCAAAAATGGCAAAATTTAAATGGGAGCAAAGGTTTCCAGGTACCGGCATACGGTACTTCTGAATTTAAATAAAGACAATGATTGAGTAGCCAACACTCATATTATACAAACCTTTAGGCTTGTTTTTCAAGGCAGGATCTGGCTCAGGACACTCTTCCAGATGAAGAGACAAAAGAGATGCCAAGTCCTTCAGCCATACTTCAATGTTTCCTGGAAAGCTGGACTGTGTTAATGCTAAAGCAGACTCAAGTTCTTCCTTGTTCACCTGTAAAAACAATTCATTCTAACATGTAAACTTCAATATGATATACGACATTTTCTGTTTTACTGAATACCTCTTTTGAAATAGAATATGGCTGTAATGATTTGACTTGTAAAATAAAATCGATGGCATTATGCATGTTAATTTCCACAACTGAAAAAACTGGAACACAATGGGACCCACAATACAATGGAAACAGACTATACATTTAAAACATCAAGGCAAAATTACAAAAATTTATCTCAATGTATTGATATAGATTAAATAAAACAAATTGCTTTATCTTCAATGTAGAAGTAATGTCAATTGAAATCGCCTGCATTAAGAATTTTATATTAGAATTTAAATAATTTATCATTAACCAGCAAAACAAGTCATAAACTTTACCTTTCGAACAGCCTCCTCGAAATCAGTTGATTTCTTCTTTTCTTGGTCGGCCTTTCCACTTTTCTTTTTCACCTGCACAGATTTTTTTCCTGTATTCGAGAAACCATTGGTCTTACTTGCATCCTTCACCTCAGATCTATTTTGGGCCATAGCCTGCTGCTTCTTCTCTTTCTCCAAGAATACATCAAACATGGTGGATGATTCTTTCAATGGAGCTGCAATATAAAAGAGTACACAATTTTTATTATTATAAATATATTTTTTCGTTTGTTTTATATTCCACAAAGAATTTTTCATTAAAATCATTATGGAGATGTCATAAGCTTTAGCTAAAGTGTCTCTTATTCTGACCTGTGCTATGGGCTGATGCCAAGCATTTAGGCCAGCAGGGTGAGAAGAAAAAAATGAAAAATCACTCATCCTATGGGATGAGTGATTTTGAAAACCACTCGTCCCTAGACACCTTCAGCTTGTTCCAATATTTTATAAACTTTTACGGAACCCTTAAGAGTAACTATTTCTCTGATATGGGACTTATAATTAATTAAAATGACAGTAAAGGTTTTTAAAAGTGTCCTATGCATGGAAAAAATTAGAATCTAAAAAGTAAGATGTTATAGATCTAGAAGAAAAAAATTACTTTTCACTGGAGATGAGTACCCAATTCTAACTACCCGTCCTCAAGCCATTTTCAGATGTCCAGGATGTGTAAATTTTTCTGGCCAGATATTGATTTTTTGCTTGAAGGAAGACCCGTTTACCTGTAACACCAACTGTGACATGGAACCTCAGTTTTAAGTCTCAGTCAAAAGACCTGTGACTTTCACTCCGTATGCTTGGCACTTGACTAAGGATCAGTGTCTAAAGGACCTGATACCAGAAGTAGAGCGAGGGACATTCTGCTTGCCAGTCATATGTTTTACCACTAGACCACCACAGGTGATTACTACAAATTTACAGCTCATCCATTCCGATAGGCAAAACTTTATGTCTTAATCACGATACATAGCTTTAGATCCATGTACAAATACAGGAAAACATTTCAAAACATCTATAATTTTATGTCAAATGTTAATGCTTTGTTATTTATTTAATCCATTATATATGTAACTTATGTAACCTATCAGCCTCTGAGCCACATGCTGACCAATTACATCATTCATTTATTATAAATAGGCTCTGTCGATGGTCTTTTTTTCTTTTCATTGTATGAATTATTTATTTAGTCTGCATACAGGTATGCCTTTATCTCAGGTCCTAGTGTCACCTGGGATAGAAAATAGCAGGGGTCTAGTAACCCATGGAGAGTAAAAACTGAGCTGGGCTAGTATATTTCAAAGTGTATTAGCCCAAGTGGCTACTGAAATTTTGGTGTTATATCTTGAATTTTCAGAAATTTCAATTGATATTCTTGTAAACTGAGTATATCTTGCTACATGTAGTTAGTGTATTAACTACTTTAAAATATGTTTCATAGGAAGATTTTTCATCACAGAGATCTTTCACTTTATGTCCATTATTATTTCTAACCAAATGTTAAACATTTCAGTTATTTCCAGAAATATAATTTTCCACCTATCCCCCCCCCCCACACACACACACACAAATACATACAGCACTTTGTATCTGGGTAGCTCAGTGATTAGCACACTCACTTCTCACCAATGCTACACGGGAGTGTGGGATGACATGGCTTTCACCAACTCAGATATAATAAATTTGCCCCTGTAAAAAATTCCTCTTCACAAGTCGACCTGACTCAGTCGGTTGTGTACTGGACTCTTGATCATGAGTTCGAGTCCAGCTGGCAGCAGGTTGGTTTCCTGTCCTTCGGATGAGACGGTAAAAACCAAGGTCCCATGTTACAGTAGGTGTCGGCACGTTTAAGAACCCTCACTGCTTAATGGCCACAAGTGCCGTGCATAGGCCAAAATTTAAAGCTCTTCACCGGCATTTGGTGACGTCTCCATATGAGTGAAGGATTCTTGAGTGGGATGTTTAACAATGATAAACAAAAAAACAAAAATGCTCCTTCAACCCAACATCTGAGCAAGTAAGAGACATTTATACAACTTGCTTACTTAACAGACCTACCAAATTTTATTTTCTTTTATTTTTGTTTTAATTATGGCTGAAAAAGGCATGTAAGGATGCTTAAATGCCTACATGTATAGGCCGAATTTTCTGCACCGATTTCACTAAAATCGGGGCAGAAAGTTCGACCTAAATGCCTATATTGACAAAATTCTATTGATATGTTGAATAAACTTTCTATGAAAGAAATACAAAATAAGAAAATAATTTTTATTTTTTGGACACACATATTGTGTGATGAGGACAGTGAAAGTCTGGCAAAGGATCCAACATAGCAGTGACTTCAGGTATTGTGACAAAAATCCACAAAATCCATTTAGCTGAGATGTTTATGCCGACTCACAAATTAAAGGATATTGGATTATCTATAATTTGCATTTACTCCAAATCCAGTTTAGATGTAAAATAGAATATAAAAGATATTTGAGTTTGAAGCCTATCAGTATCACATATCACACACCGGCATGTTATTATCACATGAATTTAAATGAACATAAATATAATTATTTAATGAAAATGGTCCAGTATAATTTAGTATTACATTTATTTCCAAATCCCTTAAACATGTATAACGTGATTTTGTAGAGTACAGATTGCATTGCTCAACGTTTACGCAATATGGCATCACAGTGTTATTCGTTACAATTAATGATGACGTTGACAGCCGGTAGCACCTGTGAACGGAAAAGTTTAAATGTGATTCACACTTACCCTGTTGCTCAATTCGAGGCATATTATCCACGAATTTCCTTTTCTCCGATTTCGATACCGGAGTAGGAATTTTACTTTTCTTGCCTTT
Source organism: Atrina japonica (assembly GCA_030159075.1). Classification (NCBI taxonomy): domain Eukaryota; kingdom Metazoa; phylum Mollusca; class Bivalvia; order Pterioida; family Pinnidae; genus Atrina; species Atrina japonica. The sequence goes on along the minus strand of BROG01000044.1, from coordinate 1,614,955 downwards.
TCCAACTACTTCCCAATGCGGTGTTGAATTTACGCTCGCCATCGTCTTGTCTTTCTTGCGTGCAATCGTGTAAAAAGCAGAACCGGAAATGTCACTTACAGAGAAAAGAGACCAAAACCGGTAACGGATTATGACAGCAATGCAAACGTAATCCGCATTACTCGAGTTGTAAATAAATAATAAATATAAACGAAGACGACAATGACGGCGATATTTATTTACAGATTTGCAAAGCGAGACTTACTATAAATGACGCAAATATTTATATAATGCTGTGTTGTGCTGAACTTTTGTAGAAATTATAATGTAAAATATTTATACCGTAATATTGTTTTTGAAACAATGTACAGGCAACATGTTCTAATTTGTAAATGTTTATCAAATAATTGTATGAAAAGAGTTTTGACAAATGGTGAATGTAGATCTACTTTGCAATTTCCTTATCCGAAATAGTAAGATATTTGGATTTCAGCAATGTTAATGTGCTACAAATTCTCTCAGTCGCAAAAATTTTGCAATGGTAATGCAATTAATAATGTTACATCAAAATTTATCAAAAATTCAAAATTTATTATACATGTATAACAGTATCAAAATTTGTCATTCTGTATCATTTTGCCCCAGAGTCTTCTTTTTCTACTGTCATTTCATACAATGGGGCCTATTTCGTTAAGAACTTTTCAGTCTTCTTACTCGTTTCATACCGTATTGCGTTCAGCACTGTTATTTTTTCTATGTTCTTACTTTATTGGCATACTATACCGTAGTGCACCAAGCACTGTTCTTATTTTATTGGTATTCTATAGCGTATTGAGTCCAATACTATTTTTATTATGTTCTTACTCTATTGGTGTTTTTCAACGTAGGCTATTGAGTCCAGCACTGTTCTTTTCTATGCTTTGGTATTATGTTTATAATATTTATATAACCATTAGGTCGTTCCCACTGCTGGTGGACCGTTTGAGTCCCCGAGGGTTTACATAAACCTAGTATCTGGTATTTCGGTTCCAGGTGATAATCTTATACTAAAGTGATATTTGGCACTGATAACACCATTTAAAATTCTAAATTCTTCTAAAGCTAAGATAGCCATTTTTTTTTTACAGTGGTTACTCTTAGACGGATTTTGGCTATACGTTTAGATATATTATTTGGCCTTGTCTGATACCACTTTCTCTTTAGAAAAACTATTTAAAATTGTAGCTCAACTGATGAAGTCTAATTGACAGAAACGATCGTCTTGAGCATTATAGCTTTGGTATTATGTTTATACTATTTATAACTGACATTCTACTGTAATGTTTTCAACAGTGTTCTTATGTTGTTCTAACACTATTAACGTCCTACAACAGTGTTTTTAATTGTGTTATATGTTCTTACATTTTACTCTAGCGTTTCCAGCACTGTTCTGACTTTGTTCCTACTTTATAGCAGTTCTATACCGTATTGCGTCCAGCACTGTCATTTTTGTTTTTACTTTATTGACATTCTATACCGTATTACGTTCAGCACTGTTGTTCTGTTTTATGTTCTTACATTATTGACATTCTACTCTAGCGTTCCCAGCACCGTTTTTACTGTTCTTACTTTATAGCAGTTCTATACCGTATTGCGTTCAGCACTGTTCTTTTTATTTTACTTTATAGCAGTTCTATACCGTATTACGTTCAGCACTGTTGTTCTGTTATATGCTCTTACATTAATGACATTCTACTCTAGCGTTTCCAGCACTGTTCTGACTTTGTTCCTACTGTATAACAGTTCTATACCGTATTGCGTCCAGCAATGTTGTTTTTGTTTTTACTTTATTGACATTTTATATCGTATTGTGTCCAGCACTGTTGTTCTGTTTTATGTTCTTACATTATTGACATTCTACTCTAGCGTTTCCAGCACTGTTCTTACTTAATAGCAGTTCTATACCGTATTGCGTCCAGCAATGTTGTTTTTGTTTTTACTTTATTGACATTTTATACCGTATTGCGTTCAGCACTGTTGTTCTATTTTGTGTTCTTACATTATTGACATTCTACTCTAGCGTTCACAGCACAGTTCTTACTTTATAGCAGTTCTACACCGTATTGCGTCCAACACTGTTGTTCTGTTTTATGTTCATACATTAATAACGCTGCTGATAAGGCAGCCATAGGCGCAGGATTAAGAATAATATATGTATGTTTCATTTATAATGACACAGGGATGCAGAACGAATAATTGTAATAGTGACATATTCTTCAAACAACAGTTACTCACAAAATGTTTTACTCCGGTAAAATATAAACCCATAATCACTGAACCGACACACTATAAAATATCGTCTGCTATTTACAGCCTGATGTAAAATCTGTAGCTTGAATGGACATTCGCTCAAATTTTTTAAGATGAAAACTTTTGATGTGGAAAATCCTCTTGTTATTTGATACTCAGCTAGACAAATGTATACATCAATATCTTCTTATGTTGTCTATCAAAACATCTGCACAAATCCCGAGAACAGTGCAGTAAAGATATACCATAGGATATGTGTGAAAGATAATTAAATAAAGGAATAAAGAAAGCAACAAAGATAAGCGCAGTTTGAATGTTTCGCGTGTCAAAAGCAAGACCGTGATAATCAATTCCCATATAAACTGTATAACCCTTCCTGAAGTTTTCCAAAACACTAAATGATACCTAAATATGAAACACTAATTCCTAAATATGAAACAGACCAAAGTACACGACTGCTTGATTTATAGGTAATTTCGGGGTTACAGTGAAAATAAAAATCTATTGATCTATCGAATAATTGCTGTTTTTTAATACTAAAATATTATGATGGGTAAAAAGCATAAAAGAGTTAGCAATAAGGAAATTCATAAAGCATTAGGCCTAAACAAAAACAAAGAGCCTATCGGAAAGGTAAACACGGAGATCTTGTAAATCCAGAAGTGGGACCACGTGTGATTGAGGAGCAAATAAATCCCATGTTACCATTGGTGGAAATCTGTAATGTATAAAACGATCGAATGGTTGACTGAGATATCATTTATTGCGTTGCCATTTACAGTCAAATATGTGATACGTTTGCAGATAGACGTATAAAAGTGTTTTTATTTGTGTAATACGCACCAGTCTTTCCAAGGTTATAATGTAAGTCTACGCGGGAAAAGACAACCGGTCTTCTGCAATATTTATATAATAAGTGATTATAAACTGATTTTTTTCTAATCTTGTAACACACAAATTTAACTTCTTTATAAAACATTAGCAAATCATACACGTATAATCAGAGACATAATATGTCTCTGGTATAATGATATATTTTATGCGTGTATTTTATACCTATTATTAGAGCCGGCCTGGCTCAGTCTGCTCTGGATCGTGAGATCGTGAGTTCGAGTCCCGCCGGCGGCAGGAGGTTGGTTTTCTGTCCTTCGGATGAGACAGTAAAACTAGAGGTCTCGTGTCACAGTAGATGTCGGCACGTTAAAGAGCCCACACTGCTCAATGGTCGTAAGTGCCGAGCATAGGCCAAAATTTGAAGCCCTTCACCGTCATTTGGTGACGTCTCCATATGAGTGAAATATTCTTGAGTGGGACATTAAACAACAATAAACAAACAAACAAACAAACAATATACCTATTATTATTCTTTTATACATAAAATCAGTATTACGTTGTGTGTGATGTTTAACTTTGTTATGAATGACCTTCATAAATACATTTACATTGTACACCGTTAATGCTATAGCCTCGAATGAACCGTGTTGTTTATAGTTTATTTTTCTATGTTAATCTTCTCATTTCAAGTGTTTATCGGTGACCCCAATATAACACCCGTGCTTCTCGTTCATCGTCCTGCTATCACTGATATTGACTCCTGTCGGAACGTTCTTAATTTCAGGTATTTAAAATACACATTGCAGTAGTATTGAAAAACCAACAAAATAACTTGTGAATTTTCTTTATATGTGTAATGTCCCGTAGATCTGGTTGCCATTCGTGATGTATGCGATCCAGTTTCAAGTTATCATGTAGGGCTGTGGTTGTTTATTGATGTACTTGAGGTGATCTGTTGTATCTGAAATCTGAGTATAATGCAACGATTTAAACACAGGTAGACCACGATTGATGGCTTATAAGGCGATATGCAAACGAGGAGAGTACCTAGCGGCAACGCTGTTTGCTTGTCATTCAAGCGTAGATACGAATGATTTCCGCCTGTATGTTTTTTTGTTTGTTTTCAGGTGCTGATCAAAATGGCTATAACTGTTGAATTTATCCAGTCATTCTTTTCAACATTAGTGTCACTGCAGACGTTTCCGTTATGTTGTGTTTATTTTATTATGACTGTACTGGCACCTGTGTGGCAGAAGATTACCTCCCCTGTGCAAATAAGACCAGTAAGTGTAATATAAATTTAATGATATTTATACATATACGAAAAAACCATTCTTGAATACGTCATCAACGTCGAGTTTGTTCAACCCTAAATTGATGATAAATCAACAGTTCTTAACTCTTGTATAAACTATACGACAAACGTAATAACTTCTTGTTCCTCCGAATTTCAACACACTTGGGTTGTAGTCCTCATATCCATTTATCGCTCGTTTCCTAAATGATCCGATTTTATAATGTCATTTCAAACTCAAATCTAAGGTTTCTCAAGTCTTTTCTTGCTAATCCCGAAATCTAATTTGCAGACCAAGCTGAGATGCGGGCCCAGGTGTGTTTCTATTTAAATATTTCTCTTTATTTAGATAGTTTTGAAAATCAAAGGACAACAAATGACGCAGTGACATCATATTTTTCATCAATTTGCCACATTAATATAGTAATACCTGGTGGTTAAATGTCCAATGCCTCGGATCATGCTCAACGTATGACCATCTTATATACTAAGTGAAAAGTTGACGTCACAATAATATGAAAAATCTCATTTAGATTCAACAATTCGCAAATTTTGTCTTGTTTGTCATTTTCGTGCATCAATAATCAAAATGTTTAATTACTTGTTTGATAATGGTTGTTGAATTATCGAGCTCTATACCTATTTTGACCAGAGGTTATACCTCTTATTTTAATTTGACTAAGTACGCCTGACGATTGATCTTTGTCGACAGTCGATGTATGATCCTCCATTGCATCTGATCCCACTTCTAAAATCCCCAGAGATCCGTGCTAATACGGTATTCACCAAACTTGTTTTTTGTCTTATACACAAAGCGGTAACCGTTAATCACAGCCATAATCAATCATCAGTAAACTACGAAGATATAACAGATGTTTTTATAATTAGTTAGCAGTAACTTAATCACAGCCTGTTTTTACTTCCCAATGACACGTGATCTCACCTCTGGATTGTCAGAGGTGCGTGTATAGCCAATTTTCACACGACATGCATACTGTCAGATGAACCTAAGAGATAAACTCTGTCAGGTGTTTTTATACTTAATTAGCAGTAACCAAATCACAGTCAAAATCAAATACCAATAACATACAAGGATACAACAGGTGTTTTTATACTCCGTATGATAAAGAATTTTTTTCTGTGTTTTGTAGATACTCATTATACACAACTTTCTATGCAGTATCGCCAGTCTCTACTGCTTTTGCGGATTCACGTTTGGACTCCAACAGAGTAATTCCGTCTTCCAGAAGGGAAATTCTGACTACCTCTTGCCATTCTATCGTCTTTACTGGATCACAAAGAATGTGGAACTGCTGGACACAGTCTTTATGATAGTGCGTCATAAGCAACGACAAATCAGTTTTCTCCATGTTTATCACCATAGTTCCGTCTTGTTGCTAAGTGACATTGCCTACCACCATTACCCTTGGCCAGCTTTAGCAATCTATCTGATGAATAACTCTTTTGTACACATTGTTTTGTACGCATATTACGGCTTAACCGCATTGTTCCCAGAAAAATCGTTTCCTTGGAAGAAGTTAATCACTCAGTTACAAATATTGCAATTTTTTGTTGGTTTGATTCATACTACCGTTGGTTATCTATATCATGCCTTTTGTATATACGGTATTTTCTATCAGTTGCTAATGACATTGCTATTTATGAATTTCTACTACATTAATTACCTCAAGTCGAGAAAGGGTAAAAAGCCACATTCTAGTTGAATATAAATATTGCAAATGTAAATTGTGTCTCGCTAACTGACGAAGGGCTACTTTAATTTTCTAATAATTCTTCTAAATTTCACATTCACTTTAAATTCGCTGTTTCATCTAAGGGCGAGAATGATTTCAAGGTAAACAGTATTATTTGTTGCTGGTATACAGTGTAATTCTAGAACCATTTTTCTCAATTTCTATGAAATCAATTATCCATTGCTGGGGTCAAATATGTGCTTGACAATAGCTTCTGGACCTGGTATTGCTCAGTTTGAAATGGAATTATGTTTGGATAAATATTTAAATGACGATTTTTTTAAACACAAGAATGATTTCTGAAAACTTACAATGTACCTGTCTCATGCATACTATTAAACTGTCTCTACTACCAAAGTTCAGAAACAGAGATGCAATACATGTAATTGTATTATAATTAGAATAAATTGTGTTTTATTTTAACTAAAGGTTTATAATCTAGTTTTGTAAATACGTTGGGCACAAATGTGTGTGTGTGTGTGTGTGTGTGTGTGTGTGTGTTTTATTTTAGACATAAAAGATTTAATTTTATTTTGTGTTATCAATTTTATGTTTATTTTTGTTCAAGAAAAGAACAAATAAAAAGAGTGGTAAACAAATAAAATACTCTAAAATATATTGACATTTTATTTTGTAGATAAAACCTCTACACAATATATAAAATACTTGACCTTTCAAGTGACATTGAAAATGAAGTACTGACATCTAACCGTCTCTTATTTCATTATTTCATTTTTTCTTTATTGATAGGTAGATAAAAAAAAGAATTAGAGATCTTTGTGATAATACAGAAACATATAATAGCCATGGAATAGTCATGTTTATTGATTTCACGACCGTAGTAAGGTATATACTCCACAGTTATACCACACCTTGCACGACGTCATCAAGTACATAGGGCACTTTTTCATTATGACGTCACAATTAAATAGCCCGTAAAAGTTTTCTGATTATGACGTCACAATCGAATGCTGTCAAATAGTGCTCAAGGAGAGCACAATGTCGGACATTTGGCGAAGAATGTTACTAAAGATTGTATTCTGGCGCACGACCATATACAGTGACACCTGGTCCTATCCCGCTTGGGTTTCACAATTGCCCATCTTTGTACCCAATTCGTCGTATTCAAATGCACAGTCAAACAGCAGTTGTGATGTATTCACAATACCATTGGGTTCGGTGATTGAAGTCTTTTTATTTTTTTTAGTACAATACTAAGTAATTCTGAATGCCATGCATCTATGTCGCAAGATATTAACATTCGAACGGCAATACTTTAACATTTCGTCTTGGATATAGAATGTTCCTTTAGTTTGTGTCTTGTGCTATATGACCAGTTCTTTTCTATCTTTAGAAGACATAAAGTTGCATCCGTGATACTGTGCCGGATAAGGACCCACATAACTTGGATTCTGTTAAGTGTTGAATAAGTTCCTTGAGACCCCAAAATTTGATAGTTTGCAAGTCAGTGTAGAAAATTGAAGAAATACAAAAATGTTAGATTAAGTTCCCTAGGGACTTGTACATACATGATTTTCGTACCGGTTGAAATAATTTTATATGGCCTAATGGAATGACGGTCAGTTAGAATATCCAGTATTGGATACAAATTGAAGCTTTTTCGCATTATGAGTGACTAATATTAAGTCTTTACAATGTTCGCTAGTGATGTAAGAACAAAAGGTTTAAGATGTATAATCTCTTTGAAAGACTAGCTCTCTAAAAGCACATGTTTCTTCACAAGATGAATTATGAATTTTTCTTTTTCCTTTCTGGAACATATTCCACAGCATCTAAAGCATGTTTTTTATTCTTAACTATTAACCTAGTTTAAACCATTTTTACAGTTAAATGTTTTTAACGGCGTGGTTTAAACCGTGCGGTTAAATGGTTAAAGAAAACCTCAACAGCAATCGAGAGAACGGTTAAGAAAGTTTAAGGTGTATTCTTTAGCATATTCAAACACAAACGTGTTTTCTCCCTTAAACATATTTATGGCCTGCGGCTAAAACGTGTTTCAGATTGTCTATAACCTTAAACAAGTTTTAATATAAAAACAGGCCTCTAATCAGAGAGGACATGTATCCCTGATAACATTGAATCATATCCCGACACGTTTCAAAATCATAGAAAATAAATTTCTTCGTGAATATCTATATATATATTTTTTTTTTTTGGATCCGTTGTGTTCGTCTTCGATATCGGTTATGTTGCTCTATAAAGTGTTATGAACAGAAGTTACATCTCCACTCATATCATGTTGTGGTTCTGGAAATCTCATAGAAAACGGTATGATTGATGACTTGACATTTTACATGGGTAATATCTTTCACATGGATATGATGGTGTTTCAAATTTTGTTTCGCGGTTTCATTTCTCTGTGTCTGTGGAAGCATACAAACGATCGACATAAACGACCGCTAGATCGGTACCCCATCGTCTCCGCTGTTGTTTTTTGTTGTTTAACGTCCCAGTCCAAAATCGTTCACTCATATGGAGACGTCACCAATGCAGGTGACCTATGCTCGGCACTTACGGCCATTGAACAGTGAGAGATCTTTAACGTGCCGACACCTACTGTGACACGGGACCTCGGTTTTTACTGTCTCATCAGAAGGACAGTCGTCTCCGTGGAATTATCATGTTGACACACGTCACATTACGACCGGTATTTATGTTGGGCTTTTTCTTTAATTCATCAACCCTTGAGAAACAATGACCTCTTCTACAATGGCTTAGGCAATTCCAAATGTGTCTTTAAGGGTGAATGAGTTACCGGTAAATGGTTTTAAACATTTGCGACAGAAATAAAATGCACTGAAAAAACTTGTATACTAGCAATACCATGCCAATGCTTCGCTTCCTCTGATTCCACGTGATATAAGTACAGTTAAATTGAATTGACTTAAATTCAATGGTGTTTTATGTCACACTCAACAATCTTTCAGTTTTATGGTGGTGGCCAGTTTGTAATGGTGGAGGAAAGAACCCGGATACAATGTACCTGGGATGAGACCACCGGCCTTCCGCAATAAAACTGACAAACTTTATCACAAAAATCAGCTTAGGTCCAAGAGGGACTCGAATACTTAAGGTATGTGGTCAATGAACTCCTCCGAACAATAACTTTTCAAATGGCTCTATGTCATTCAAGTACTTAGCAACTTCTGACATGACAGTGTCAGCGTTGAAAGTTTGTCAAGGCTGTGATGGAATGATGATTTGATTACTTAAGCAGAGGTGATTCTGCACCATCCGTCCCAAATCCGCATCATGACCCCTAACATGTGAAAAAACATCATTAAACATGTTGTGCAGATTTTGATAAATATCCAGTAATTTCTTGCCACACCATATTTTATTGAATTTTACTTTAGAGCTAAATGTAGTATTTGTGGCAAGATTCATTTTGAATTTTCTTGCATTTTTTTCGAAACAGGACATAGATGCATTCTGTTAAATGACCACATATTAATGTTGTATTTTTAAACAGGGAATAACAGCATTTTGTTCATAGATCGCATACTTAGTATTAATCTTGTGTTTTTAAACAAGAAATAATAGCAATGGTCAGTAAAATGTTCTCTTAATACCGTAAGCCATGCGACTAATGGCAATATCATATTTGTTGTGAAATGTGAAAATATTGACCAAACCCATAAAATTTACATGGATAAAAAGAAGTATATATGTACATAAAATATGTATGTTTATTTTAACAACACAAAAACAATACATGTAATTTCAATATAAAATCTGCATACACTCTATAGTCAAGTAATTGATTGATAGTTGTGACACTGATAATCAAATAAAATTAGTTGCTTGTCCACTAACATTAATCATAACCAGTTGTTAGTCCACTAACATTAATCATAACCAGTTGTTAGTCCATTTACATCAATCATAACCAGTTGTTAGTCCATTAACATCAATCATAACCAGTTGTTAGTCCATTAACATCAATCATAACCAGTTGTTTATCCACTAACATAAATCATAACCAGTTGTCAGTCCACTAACATCAATCATAATCAGTTGTCAGTCCACTAACATCAATCATAATCAGTTGTCAGTCCACTAACATTAATCATAACCAGTTGTTAGTCCACTAACATTAATCATAACCAGTTGTTAGTCCACTAACATAAATCATAACCAGTTGTTAGTCCATTAACATCAATCATAACCAGTTGTTAGTCCATTAACATCAATCATAACCAGTTGTTATTCCACTAACATAAATCATAACCAGTTGTTTGTCCACTAACATAAATCATAACCAGTTGTCAGTCCACTAACATCAATCATAATCAGTTCTCAGTCCACTAACATCAATCATAATCAGTTGTCAGTCCACTAACATCAATCATAATCAGTTGTTAGTCCACTAACATAAATCATAACCAGTTGTTTGTCCACTAACATAAATCATAACCAGTTGTTAATCCACTAACATAAATCATAACCAGTTGTTAGTCCACTAACATCAGTCATAACCAGTTGTTTGTCAACTAACATAAATCATAACCAGTTTTTAGTCCACTTACATAAATCATAACCAGTTGTTAGTCCACTAACATCAGTCATAACCAGTTGTTTGTCCACTAACATAAATTGTAACTAGTTGTTAGTCTACTAACATCAATCATAATCAGTTGTCAGTCCACTAACATCAATCATAATCAGTTGTTAGTCTACTAACATAAAAAGTACAACTATTATCGCATTAACATGTGAAGAATAAACAAAAATTCTGAGCAGGGAAATTGTATTAAATCGTTCATAAAAAATAACGAGGATAAAACTTGATTTTTTAAAAATTCAAATATCATGCATTGTGTGCTCTAGGTAAAGTAATATATCTTCTGTGTACCAACAAATCCAGTCGTATTTCGTAAATAATTTGTAAGTTGTGACATGGGAGCAAAATCTACGTGATCATAAAACACAGGTATAGCCAGAGTTGTAACAATAAACTCTTACTCATATCGTTACCGTCCAACCTACTGTAAATCTCGCAGATGAAGGCGGATTGCTAAATCTTGATTTGCTGGGACACACAGGAGTCGGATACTATTGATAGATCGAGTTGTACTTTTCAATCTTAATTCTTAGTCTAACTCAGCAATGCAAACTTTACTTTTTTTTAACAATGAATATTGGAAATAAATTGAAATGGATCAATGATACTGCTGGAAATATACAGCAGCTCATAAAAGATATTTGATGGTGAGTATAAATGCAATAAAGTCTATGTAGCACCAATAATAATAATATGGTTTTTGATCAAAGTAGTGTCAAATTGGCATGTACAGTCAAACTTGCATTAAAGGTCACCTCTGTATAAGGGGTGACCTGCCTATACAGGCCATTCAAACATAACCCTTGTTAACTTCTTTATAAAGAATAAACCTATTTATAAAAGTCAATTGTCTATAACAGCTACTTTTGCCTGTTCCCTTGAGTGGCCTTTATAGACAAGTTTGAATGTACATACAAAATACTTTAAAAAAAAATAATTCTACTCTTGTTTATGTATTGTACACTGTATTATGACCTAGATAGGAAGGTTTACAATTTTCAAAAACTATTATTATAAGTATCTAATTTTATAGATTTAATGATCAATATGAGGAAATGCCATCCAAATGGGTTACCAAAAATCCTTAAATAAATATGTAACATCCATTAACATCACTTGGTAAAGCTAGCTGCATTTTTACAACCTCATTTTCGATCTCTATGTATTTTAAAATCAATATCCTATATTGTAGCTATTGGAAAGAGATTCACATTTTATCAACAGAAAAAGAATTTAAAATCCTGACAATAAGTCAGGATAACAAAATTCAACACAATTCTATCAAATGCACATGCAAATAAGAAATTAAAAGAAAATAAAAATACTCCACATACCCGCAAAAAAAAAATAAGATTGTGAATTGATCCTATAAGGACTTTCATTGTAAAATAAATAATGATGATTATCTCTCCAAAAAAAAGAGATGAGATTACATGAACCTGACCACAATGATTTGTCATTTACAAATACCAGTATCATTAACAATACCAAAGTTATAGTTTTACAAAATGGGCCAAAACAAGATGTCTGTCAATAAGACTTCATCAGTTGAGCTCTGATTTAATATAAATGTATATTTCCAAAAGAAAAAGTGGTATCATACAAGGCTAAATGATCCATCTATATGTATTACTAAATCTGTCTAAAGGGCATCTGCTGTAAAAATGAATATCATAGCTTTTGAGAAGTTTAGAATTTAAACAGTGCTATCTTATTGAAATATTACTTTAGTATAAAATAATGTAATACAACAGCATTGTGAGATATCACTTTAAATACAGTAAAACCTGCCATAGCGGCCACCTCTATATAAGGATTACCTGTTTATAAAGGCCAGTTTTTTCAAGTCCCTTGACTTCATACTTCAACTAAATTGTGTATAAGGGTCACCTGCACATAAAGGTCAATATTTTCTGGTCCCCTCGGTGGCCCCTATATACAGGTTTTACTGTACTTCAAATGTTTCTTTATAAAACGATATACATTGTAAATACATTAAAAATATCTCCTGGACTGTAGATGTGTTATGTGAATAGGAAAATAACTAAGTAAATATTATGCTTTGAGAGGGAAAAACCACTTCACTGTCTAATTTGAGCAGCAATTTGTACATACTGTATGTGCATTTAAATTAGCGCACTCATATTTTAGCACTCTGAAGGGGTGCAGATACATATTATAGCTTTCCAGGTGTACTCAAACAGAGATTAGTTTGTTTAGTAATAAAATGGTCAACGATTAATTTCATAGTCTATTTATTGAAACAGACCATATTGTAATCATAACAGCACACACTAAACTACACAACAGAGATTATTTTGTACCGGTACTATAAATACCATATGTTTTGTCGTGTATGCAGAATGACAAATTTTGTAGTGCTGCACTTGAATTAGCGTAATGACTTGAGAGTGAAAGAATATTAGAATATCGCTAAACTATTAGTACACATACAGTATATCTGGATAGTTACAAACAAGAATTATATCCCTTTCATTACAAACAAATAATACAATACAATACAGTACAAATAAAATGATACAAACTGGATTTAAATGTTGATAATACCAGATGTGTTTTCATGGAGATATTCTAAATACCATAATAATTATGATATGTAGTAGAGAAAATGATATGTACATTACATAAGGATGATGTAATATAAAAAAGTGTGTGTGTTTATATAGATATTGTAATGTGACGGGGGTGCTGCACCATTTGACCTTACTGGGTCACATTACTTTATATAGCAGTGTACACCTACATTATTGCTGTTTTAAAATCCCACCAGGAATTTTAAAATTATTAGGAGATGTCACCAGATTTAAGTGAAGTGTCGCAAATTTTGACCTGTGCTATGGACTGATGCTAATGCAGTAAGGGTTCTTTTACTGTCCATGCCAGCGGGACCTAAGTTTTAAGTCTAATCCAAAATACCACTGACTTTTGCTTCATATACACTTGGTGAAGGAACATACAGTCACTACCATTTTTTTATATTCTTTAGAATGTCCAGGTTCTGGGAATCAAACCAAGGATATCGGACTTGTGAATTAAATCCTCCACCACTTAATCACCAGTTTCAGGATGTTTAATACAGCAATTATCATTGTACAGTTATGTAGATATATAAAAATAGTCATGTGATTATGTAAGTATGGGGAGTGATGTTGTAAAAAAGGTTACATGATTGATAAGTAGGAATTGTCATACAATTACATTAATTACACACATATATATATATATATATATATATATATATATATATATATATATATATATATATATATATATATATGTTGATTATATTTCAAGTTAGGCACTAACTTTTAAGGCTTGGTGTTATTAACATTACATCAAATAAATATAAACTCCAGCCATGCATATACAATGAAAAAAAATTAAACATAATATAAGAATCATTATTTGAAAGATGTATTAGTTTGGCTTTTATGTTCTTTCCTTCATTACCAGTAAAATGTCAATCTACTCCGAAGTTTTTATCTTTTGAATGAAGTGCAAATCCAAACTTAACTGGGTACATGTCGAACTCCATGTAGAAGTCATTTTTTGAGGAAGTTCTAGTCTCTTCTCAAGTGGGATAATTTTTTTTTATGAAATCAGTATCAGTGAATACTCTAATGGGCATAGGCGTCGGAACCGGGGGGCTAGGGGGGGGCTAAGCCCCCCCCCCCCCCCTTTTTTTGCAAAGACATATATTGGGGCTTAGCCCCCAGACGTTTCTGGCGTGTGTGTGTTTTAAGCTGGTTTAGCCCCCACCCCCCACTTTCAATTTGTTTCCGATGCCTATGATGGGTATTGTAAAAAATATCAAAAATCCAATTTTGGTAAATAAATGCAAGGTATTTAATTTTACACCAAACTTTCCCATATTTTCATAAATTTCTTAATTATTTAAATTTCAATTAAAATTCTGTAACTCTAAACCATCAAGTAATGATAATCTGAGACCTCAATCACATTGAATAATTTATGAAATATTTTACATACATACTGTCATCATTTGTATGTATTTTATTTGTATAATTGCCAAAAAAATGCCATAAAAGGGTTCAACACAACCACAAGCATCTATGAATTATCTCCCCATCCTTGAACTCTCTAGTTTGTAAATTTTACAGAGAATTGCAGAGTTGTTTATCATGGAGAATATGAAATGTCACTTTCCACATTTTACTGGTATTTTTTTTAAGAATAATCTCCAAATATTGATGATAACACACTTGCAATACCTATTTCACAGTGCGGTTAAATACATATATACATTTCAGCAGACTGCAGTGTCTGGAAGGAACCTATTTCCAAGGGTAAAAAGGTCTTGACTTTCACAATTACCTGGAATGGTTACTTATTTTACATTTTTAGCAGAGGAATATCAAACTTAAAGGTACTTTTAAAATAATTTTAGTAGCAGAAATAGTACAGTCTAACTTGTAATTATCTCTTTGCCCAGATGAATTATTGATGGTATATTGATGCATATATAAATCATGTGGAAACTGGTACATGTTAGCACAGGTGACAGGAGCTGGGTATGACGATATTTTCAATGGCTGAATGCTAAAAAAAAAGTGCACAGACCTGTAATTTTTTTCTCTCTTTGAGTTCATTTATTAATCCCTTTTAGTAATTTGTACCTGTGTAATGAAAAGCTTGTTATTTAAACTGAGCAGCGAGCATCCTTATATCAAGTAACAGCTGCAAAAGCACTATTTCCTTCAAATTTTGTGTATTTACACTGAGTGCTATTATTATTTGCCAAAATTGGATTTTTTATATTCTGTAGATATATGACCATGGTTTAAGAAAAAATAAATGGCACTAATATTTTCCCCACTTTAGAAAATACACAATATTAAAAATTGGTAAATTTCACCATTTTGGCAATTTGCCAAAACTAAGGATATTTGAACAGGTATAAGTGAGTATATAGGAAAAAAAATTAACTCAGTTATTAATATATTTTGACAGTTAAAATATAGTTTTACAACATTATCTTATCCAAAAAACTGTAACATGATGTTAAACACTGATATTTTGTCAGCTAAAATTGCTGAAATTGCCTAATTTTCAGGTGCATCTTAACCATAAATGACTGTATATAGGTGGCGCTTTATACAAAGACTCTAGCTGAATATTTTTAAAAAATATTTTGCACAAAGAGTAGTTGTCATGAAGGTATATTGTTTGCAAAATCTCAGCTCAATATGATAACATTGCATTTGGACCCTATTGCATGGTTTTCTGGCAGACTGGCTCTTAAAAACAGTACATAAGTCTTTAGCTGTGTTTTCCAAATAATTTTATTTTGTTTTTTTTTTACTAGAATCTACTTGGATTACTGTAGAATTACAAATAAGAGCTATACACAGGCATAAAAATTCTTATATTCCTGTATATTTTGTAACAATAAGGTCAAGTCCAGTGCTGTATACATATACAAATATTAAGGTCAAATTAATCTTTTGCAAATTAATGATTTCTAAACTGGGTTTCTCTAGCAATTTCCATAAACTATATAGGAATTTAAGAATCTTTATGCCTGTTTATATCTTTATTTTGTTATTATACATCAATCTAAGTAATAAAAAAGAGAGAAAAAATGTTTGGAGAAAACACAACTAATGCCCCTTTAAGACCAAAATCTACAACAAATATGTTTCAATACAGAACATTATATACATGTGTATGTATTTATATGTATAAATGTAAAGAGTAGAGAGAGAGTATGTAAAATGTACTCACACAAGTCGACAGGGTTTGATTATTTACCATAAATATGCAAGATTATGGAATTATTAATTTCCATTTCCTTAAGATATTTTGATTCTTAACTTGGCATTAAAATGTCTGAACATTTGTAATGTGTATTCAAAATCTACTAAGAAATGCAAATCTATTAAATCCTGTTGATTTAAAGTTTGAATCAGTTTTCCATCAAATATTATATAATTATCGACTTCTGAGTGGATGAATATTGTGTAATATTGACCTAAAAACCAATACTGACCAAGGTGATCACTCAAAAGTCCATAAATATTATATAAATATATAGATATATACTAATCCTACAATGTAAGTGACAATAAGAGTAATTTCAATAGTGTAAAACGGAATTTCCATATTCTGTTTTAAGAAATGATATTCACTGATTTTCCATGGTATATGTAGATATATTTTGAGAGGTATAATACTGGCTTATCCAATTAAAACCATTTATTTTTAATCAATATAATAATTAATTCTATGGCACAAAGACAACAAAAATTATTATCAAATTTAAATGCCTTATTAATTAGTTTTGAAAAAAAATGTAAAGACTTTATCATTAATATGAGAACTAAATGAAATGAAATACTGGTAATATCTACCGGTAGTGTAAATGGGAGGTTTAACCCATCTACCTCCAAAAATAATGGACTCTACTAAAGATCAATGACACAGATCAGTCTAAATGAGTCTTTAGGGGTGTATGAGTTAATGAAAGAGTCAATAAAACAGAGCACATGGGCAAGCAATAAGCAAAATACAGCACTAGGCATTGTGGAATTCACAAGCGATTAGCATGAGCTAGCACTAGGTGTTGTGGAATTCAATCAAAATTATAACTTCAAAATAAATTTTCTATCTATAACACATTTTCAACAACAAATTGGTAATGTACTACCGGGGTTCTTATTGGATATAAAAATAGATTGAAACTTTTGAGCTCATTAAAAATCACATATTAAAGTTACATGATAACAAAAATTGATTATAATTTTTGTACTTTGATAGTCTGTTTTGCAATGTTAATGAAGGTAAACATTATACCTGTACAAAATGGCAGACAAAGAAAGACAACCTCATAATACCTGTACAAGATCACATACAAGGAGGAGACCCCCATCATACTGTACAAAAATGACATAAAAGGAAGGACAACTCCATAATACCTGTACAAGATCACATATAAGGGAGGAGACCCCCATCATACTGTACAAAAATGACATAAAAGGAAGGACAACTCCATAATACCTGTACAAGATCACATATAAGGAGACCCCCATCATACCTGTACAAAAATGACATAAAAGGTGGGACAACTCCATAATACCTGTACAAGATTGCATACACAGGAGGAGACCCCCATCATACTTGTACAAAATGACATAAAAGGTACGGCAACTCCATAATACCTGTACAAGATCACATATAAGGAGGAGACCCCATCATACCTGTACAAAATGACATAAAAAATAGGACAACTCCATAACACCTGTACAAGATTACATACACAGGAGGAGACCCCAATCATACCTGTACAAAATGACATAGAAGGAAGGACAACTCCATAATACCTGTACAAGATTGCATACATGAGAGGAGACGCCCATTTTACCTATACATGATGTCATACAAGGAAGGACAACCACATAATAACTGTACAAGTTCACATACATGTGTAAGGGATGAATCAGGGGTGAATACAAGATAAAAAGTTAGAGGGGGCACTGGCCTAGAATATCTTCACCAAGTGGAGTGAGGTTTGAAAATTTTGGCAATTTGTTGTCAATTTCCACCATTTTATAGAAAAATTAAATGTTATGGTTATACACATTTTTTACTACTTTAGGTGTTGGGGGGAGGGAGGGGGGCACACCCACTGTGCCCTGCCTGAATCTACCCCTTGATTATACCTATACAAGAAGAACAACCCAATAATACCTGTATAAGTTCACATACCTTCCAACTGTATAAGTGTAAACAGATTTCTATATATCACCTCCAGATAATGATTTCACAGTACTTGTAATCACTTCCATTTCATAAAAAAAAAATTGTGTAAATTGGAGATGGGAATTGTTTCTGAATTCAAAATGGCTAAGTCAAAGAATTTTTTAAAAAATGTTCTCCACCAGTGCATATCTCCTTGCATATATCATCTCAATGGTAGGAAGAAAAAAGTTTCCACTACTTAAAAATATCAGTTTAGCCTATATAAGGAATTCTGTAACCCCAAATATTTGTGATAAGTGATGTCCTTGGTTAATTTTTGCCCCTGGTTAATTTTTGTCCCTAAATGATAGAAAATATATTCAGCAAAGATATGCAATGTAACTACCTATAGAATATTATATACAATAAAACCTGCTTTAGTGGCCACCTGTGTATAAAGACCACCTGGTCACAAAGACTGTTTTTTTTTTTTTTGCTGTCCCCAATAGTACCATTTGTGTACAAACCAACCTCTATACAAAGACAACCTCCCTATAAAAATTGCTTTTCTTGAGGTCATTATATACATGTTTCACTGTACAGTCAAACCTGTCTTGATTGACTACTCTCATGAGAGACCATCTGTCTTTTGAGACCACATTCTGAGATTCAATCAACCTATTCAATAATCTTTTATTGAATATTTTTGAATAATAATTTTTAAGGGACCACCTGTCTTGAGAGACCACAATTGAGTGGCAGATCAGGTGGTCTTTCAAGACCAGTTCCTATAAATATACGAGTATATTACCAGATTGTTGGCATCCAGAATATATGCTTAAAATGATTTCCCTGATAACAAATGATTAATGATTAAAAATATTTATGATGCGTGGGACTTTTTCTCTTTTTTGGGTCTGAGGTAGTTAAAGTAATAAAAATTCATAAATAATGTTGTCATTGTCATCCCATACAATATACCATATATACAAAAACCATGGTACAAATAACCTATGGTAGCATAGACTAAACCTATAAAAAATTGCAATATCTGTAGTTGAGTTATCAATTTCTTCCAAGGGAACGATTTCTCTGGAAACAAGGCGGTTAAACCGTAATATGCATATAAAACTATGTGTACAAAAGAGTTATTCATCAAATAAAGGGCTATGGCTGGCCATGGATACTGATGGTACGCAATGTCACTTAGCAACAAGATGGAACTATGGTGATAGACGTGGAGAAAGCTGATTTGTCGTTGTTTGTGACGCAAAATCATGAAGACCGTGTCCAGCAGTTCCACATTCTTTGTGATCCAGTAAAGACGATAGAATGGCAGGAGGTAATCAGAATTTCCCTTCTGGAAGATGGTATCACTCTGTTGTAGTCCGAACATGAATCCGAAAAAGCAGTAGAGACTGATGATACTGCATACGAAGTTGTGTATAATGAGTATCTACAAAACACAAAAAAACAACAACTCTCCAATATCATCCTGAGTATAAAAAAATCTTGTTATATTTTCCTAGGTTATTGATAAGTGATTTTTGGTAGGGATAAAAAATAAAACACCTGTTATATCCTCAAAATTTACTGAGTATTCATTGTGGCTGTGATTAAGTTACTGCTATTAAATATAAAAGTCCTATCAAAAGTATAAATACCGAAGTATTAACTGACAGAAGGTTCATGATACAACATACAAATCAGGTAAAATTGGACACACCATGGACCGCTGACAATCCTGGGAATTTCACTCTTCTGTATAGTTGTTTAATTTCATGGGGAGAAAATTCCGCGTTTTTCTGAATGGATCTTATTCATGGGTATTAAATTTTGTGCATGATTGGTTACGATTTTGTTTTCTGATATTCTTAAGTGTAAGGTATTTTATTCATGGGTATTTAATTTGTCGGAATTTTCAATGGCCGCGAATATAGCGATATTAAATCTCCCGCAAATAAAAACAATTATACATTACTTCAGCTCATTCTGATATCTGATTGGCCAAGCAGATGAAGTAAAGATTATTCTGAGACTTGGCAATAAAGTTAATGCTAATGTGGGCAGATGAACTTAAAATATATGATTATATATTTTGTTCAACTTACATGTAGTTTGGCTGATAGAATTATAATGATACAGTTCAATTGTTTTACTTTGCCTGAAGCTAGGGATTGAAGCAGAGACCAATTCTGGTCTAAAGCGATTGGTTCTGTTATATCAAGTTTGTCACTGGTTTAACTATGTATATTTTGTGCAATGAAATTCTTTCCCCGGCTTCTTTTTATTTTTTAATATGACTGGGTGTCTTGAGGTCTTCAATGAATATCACCACTGAAGCCTACAGTACTCATACCACATCTACTTGCCAGGGTCATATGTGTGCATAAGATTGCCATTCTTTTTATTTAAAAAAAATAGCTCATTGAAAGAAACTTGGACTTCAATTTTTGTTCTTTCACTATGTTGTGTATTAGTAAGTAGATATGGATAAGTAGGCCTATATACAAAGCAAAGAAAAATGTGAAAGAAAAAAAAAGTATAAAACACACCTGGGCCCACTTTTAATGAACTTCAGTATACTTAAAGCCTGGGAATTTCACACTACCTCAGCAAATTCTGTTATCTGATTGGCCAAACTGATCAAGTAAAAATTATTCTGAGACTTGACAATATTCTAAATTTAATAGTGTTAGATAATTTCCCCAAAATGCCATTGCTGATGGCTCATATTGCTTTGGGAACAAAACACTCAAGACACATAATAATCATTTGTGGATGGAAATACTATTTTTATCATTGCATGATGAAATACACTTACTGGTCGTATGTGCACAGGGGAGGTAACTCTCTGCCAGACTGGTGCCAACATGATCATTACAAGATAGATACAAAACAATGGAAATGTCTGTAATGACACGACCACTGTTAAAAATGTCTGCATCTGTGCAACTGTTATAGCCATTTTGATTTAATACCTGAAAAAAAATAAAACAACCATTTTTAACAAGGTTTAACAAGTTAGTCAACAAGATTATTTATCAGGATTGTGAAAAACTTATGGACTACAAGTATTACTGTTGCTTCGTCCTAAATCCTGATAATGTCCAATCAACACTCAACAAACTTTTAAATGTTGATTATACGTTTGTTTATATAAAATTAAACGTACAGTGAAACCTGTATATAGGGGTCACCCAAGGGACAAGATAATATTGGCCTTTATGTGCAGGTGACCCTTATACACAGGTTCAACTTAGTTGAAGTCAAGGGACCTGAAAAAACTGGCCTTTATAGACAGGTAATCCTTATATAGAGGTGGCTGCTAAAGCAGGTTTTACTGTATATAGCTACTTGTACATGTATCAAGTATATCTGTGTGCCCAAGCATAAATACAAAGTAAAAAATGCATCAGGATAACCAGATGAACATGAAACTTCATTTGTCCTTGAAAATGAATAGACTGAAGGTAACATTATAGCCTACAGCAACATTACAAACTAAATATGGTACAGCAATGTGATTTGTAAACTGAGCATTGTAGAGAAATGTCAAAAACTGAATATTGTAAAGTAACTTGATAAACTTGTACCTGTGACAAAAAATTGACATGACAAGACTGAATGGTAAGCAAACAATTATATTGCCTACAACAACATTAGCACATTGACAAACTGAAGATTTTACAGAAACATGACAAACTGAAGATTTTACAGAAACATGACACACTGAATGTTGTAAGCAATGTGACAAACTGAATATTGTACAGCAACACAACAAACTGAATATTTTATAGCACACAGACAAACTGAATATTGTATCAGCAACATGACAAACTGAATATTATACAGCAACATGACATACTAATATTTTATAGCACATTGACAAACTGAATGAGAATTTAACACAACACACGTCAGTCCCAGAATACCAACATGACAGATTTGGAACTACCGTATTTACATGTATGTGATTTACGGTCGCAATCTGTAAAGACAATTGATTACCAAATTTTGTACAGGATCAACACAATGGCCATCAAACTGCACAATGTAAAAGTAGAATCCGATATCAATTAGTTTGTAGCACAGTCGTGAAATATTTTCTCTACACAAGCACAAGATGTTACAAATTTCAAGTGTGCAACAATTTTAATGAAGTAGATATTTTATGTTCAAATTCAGTCTACTGCAACTAGTAAAAGTTTGACATGAGTTGACTAACTATCCAGATCAGAAACATTTATGTAGTGAATGCTTGTTTCAGATTTAGATATTCCTATTTATGAATTTTAACTGCAGAACAAACTGAGGTTGTTTATAAATTATTGACTTTGTAAGAGGCCCTTTTGTGTAAAGCCTCCTTTTTCTTCAAAGCTACTCACAAATACTCTGACTCATTTTAGATCTGTCCTCCCACATAACAATGATGATCATTCTAGCATCAATGACTTAATAGATAAAGATATCTATTCCCTTAGTTATATTAAAATTGATGACTATAAATGTTACATGTTGTAAGGTAGACATTTCAGATGCTTTTAAACAGCTCCCAATTTCCATCAGTGGCACCTCTTTTGTGTGAAATGGACAAACTGAATGTTGTTAAATATTAAGCAATAGACAAAGTTAAACGAATTACAGAATTCATTACTACAATTCTTTACTAGCAACTGAATCGGACATTTAAATTTTGCAATTGTTATATTGCCACAGTACAACATGAAACAGAATTAACATCTGCTGCAGACATGCAAACTGAATATGGTTTTGTATAGCATTCCATTGTGACAATTTAGGAACAGTGACAGTTTTAATGAGGGTTACACAATGTGTGCCGCTATTAATAATTTCGCTGTGTATAGCAAACATGTTCCTGGAAAACATGATTCTATAGCTGACAGTTTATCCCGTTTTCAATTGCAGAAGTTTCGGGAATTAGTTCCAGACGCATTAGATATTCAAAAGCATCTGAAATGTACTACCATCAGGTCATATTTATGTGGTATTCGCTTATATTATTTACATAAGAGTGGCTTCAACCCTTTAGAAAACTTTGCAGGAAAACCTCTTGAGAATTTAAAATCAGTTTTAGTAGGGTTAAAGAAAAAGCAAGCTCAATCTCAATTACCAAATGATCCTTTTAGGTGTGGAATCTCTATACCGACAAATTCTGGTATACCTCTGTCTAGAAAATTTTTCATTTCTCATGTTAAATGTATTTTAGCTAAACTAGGTTTTAATTGTGACCAATATAATGGTCATTCTTTTAGAAGTGGTGCTGCTACTTCAGCCCATAAAGCTCGTTTAGAGGATCATCTCATACAAACAATATTATTTGTGCTACTTTGTAAGCAGACTTTGTGTATTTGTACTGACAACAGGTGAAGTGGA
Source organism: Atrina japonica (assembly GCA_030159075.1). Classification (NCBI taxonomy): domain Eukaryota; kingdom Metazoa; phylum Mollusca; class Bivalvia; order Pterioida; family Pinnidae; genus Atrina; species Atrina japonica. The sequence continues at coordinate 1,591,104 of BROG01000044.1, read as the reverse complement.
TTTAATATCTTTCTTTTTTTTTATATTCTTATACACATATATCCTTTCCTTATCTGCAACTTGGGGCTACAGGTGCTTTGGGGCTACAACAGGTGCTTTGGGGCTACAGCTGCAAGCACCTGTATTTGGCTATTTCGATTTAAAATTTGTGTTACATTTTTGACAAATTTTCATATCAATTCCAAGTTTCAGAAATAATTGAGTTGTCAGACTTATGGAGAATTGCTGCCAGTATAAGCAGACATTAATGGTGTACTTGTACATGTGATCTTTTTGCCTGGTGTTTAATAACACTGTTTTTATGGTATAATCAGTTCTGGTAATAACTAATGTTCTGTTGCCAGCATGTTGGTGGTTGTTTCAATTTAGCAGTTTGTTACTTCCCATATGGAGTACTGGAGATTTATTGTTTGGTACTAGAATGAGTTTATAAAATAACAATTATTAGTATAATTGTGGTTTATTACGAAGCACCATCAGAAACATGTGGTAAGCTTAAGTATAGATATGTATAGTCATTATATAATAGTATCTTCACATGTAGGTCAAATGCACTACGTCATCAGTTTTCAGTTCTTTGTTCTAATGGTCGGCTGATGTTTTATGCTGCAATTCTAAGTTGTTAATTTCATTTTGCCACCATTGGGGACTTAAAGATTTGTGTTTTATAGCACTTATTTTGCATACATACACTTATTACTTAAATTTTCTTTATTTGACATTGCTCACAAACTGAATATTGTGCTTTATTTTGACACCATGCTCACGTATGGTAAATTTTCTTTAGCAACTCACGTTATGGTATTTTTCTTTATGACAAACTGGTAAAATTGTATATTTTTCTTAATTTGACACCATGCTCACGTATGGTAACACATTTTTTGCATATCAATTCCAATGTGACAGCTGCAAGCACCTGTATTTGGCTAATTTAAAATTTGTGTTACATTTTTGACAAATTTTCATATCAATTCCAAATATTTTTAATGCAGTTACAAGTCCCCCAGTTGCCATATTGTGATTTACAATAAATATGTATATATGTTAGCAACTTATGGAGAATTTACATGTGATCTTTTTGCCTGGTGTTTAATAACACTGTTTTTATGGTATAATCAGTTCTGGTAATAACTAATGTTCTGTTGCCAGCATGTTGGTGGTTGTTTCAATTTAGCAGTTTGTTACTTCCCATATGGAGTTAAATGTTAAATAATAGAAGATAGGGGCCCATGTCCCCAGACTGAAGTTGCCAGCTTAGACTTGAACTTATCATGTCTACAGTCAAAATATCTGTTTTCTCTTTTTTCTGATCTCATCCTTTTACATGTATATGTATGTGTGATGTATTTCACAAAGTTTGACCACTTGTAAAACATTTTCCAGGAAGTAATTATATTGTAGTTCTAGTAAAGATTTATAGAATCAATAAAAATAGATTGTAAATAAATGGCACTTCAAAATTTCAACATTATAGAACATATTTCCAGTATCATGTAAGATCACCTTTATTTTACCTGCTACCTGTATTTCACCTGATTCTTTCACCTTACCTAACCACATAAAACCTTGACTTAATGCTGATATTGCACTGCAATATATCTTATATAACGCACTCAAAGTAACATCCTTTTTTTTTTCGTCTGGTAATAGTTTTATAATTTTTATTCAGCAGGTGAAATATTCTGGTTTACCCATTTGTGAGGCTTGTATTATAATGATTAGAATTACAACAGGTATCGGTAAATTATCCATGGAAATTAACAGGTATGGAACACTTTTCAAATACAGTAAAATTCTGATGAGCTGAAATTCAAGGGACGACCATGAAAAGTTCAAAACATCAGGTTTTCAACTTTTGAATGGTAACTGAGTGTCATTCGATTTGTAAAAAATGTCGGAGGTTCTATAGGTGTATATGACCATTTTACAACCATAATAGTAATTACCTGCTACCTGTATTTCACCCGATTCTTTCACCTTAATTAATTATAATTACTGCTAAAATTGAATTCATTTTCTTAAATGAAAACTTTTCAGTATTTATGCAAAGAAGAATTGACAACAGGTAATTTAACACATTTAATTTTGACTTCCAATTATTTATAGGTATTTTTCGATATTTTTATAGAAAGAGACCAAAAATTTATTTGAAACATCAAAATATTCAACTCCTAAAAGTCTGAAGTATAAATTCATTATATGTAGCATTAAATAACAAAATTATTCAGGACTTTGTCAATAATTCAAAATATCCAGAAATTGGATTCACTTATGTTCGACACACCAAAGTTCTACTGTACATGTACATGTATTTGTCAAATACAGTTGCGATATACCTATCCAATAATTTTCCACCCACTGTCCGTAAGGCCGAAAAATATAAGTTAAAACCTCACTTAGAGTATATGTGAAATAAAACAAAAAATTGAAACGACACACATCACCTATACTTACATCTAACTCAATGGATTTTCTCAATGAATATGTGAATATAACTGTGACCTTGGTGTAACGACTCTTTCATCTTACCATGCCACAGATTTACAGGTAAAACCGTGAAATTTATATAAATAAACATGAAACAGGTGTGCATGATACATTGTTGAAGCTACTCCACTATAAATCAATCATAAAAAAACTACCTGGAAAAACTACCCTTTATCATGTAACAAAGAAACTAACACGTTCATATTATATTTAGCTCTCAATCATCAGGAAAATGTACATTTCATATTAAATTGCATGTGTATTTAAACGTGTAAAACGTATAGAATGAAATCCAAAACCTATCCTTGTGAGACTAGCTTACATCAGAACCTATTTACAAATTTACTAGTGTATATTGATTTATATCACAATATCTGCTAATTTGTAATCATACAAGTAACTGCTGATATGTTAAAGAAATGAGTAACCATGGTGACAGTGAGAGGAAGGAAGTGACCCCTTGATTCACAACAAAGAATAAATCACTTTCCACAGAATGTCCATTACATTTATTTAACATTTAAGACAAAGTCAATAAAGTTTACCAATAACGAAAAATAATCTCCTATATGTACATACATGTAGTTTTTTTAATAATGCAAAAATTCTTTTGAAACCATTAAAAATCACTCTGAGTCAAATAGAAGGCTAGTACAGTGAATCTGTCCATGAGAAACCATCCCATCTGCCACTATGTCACTAAAATGTGGTCTCTCAAAAGAGCTTTTCTGTTAAAGGATTATTTAATCAATTGGTTTTCAGAATGTGGTCTCATAAGACAGGTGGTCTTTCATAAGAGTGGTCTTTCAAGACTGGTTCCACTGTATTGATTCTGAGTAAGATTTGAGAAGATCTCTCTGGCGAGAAGTGAGTGCTCTGACCACTGGACAATGCAGACACCCTATAGGCTACATATAAGGATTTATTGCTTCAGATTCAAATGCTAAATCAATAGTCATCAAATAACATGATATAAGTATAATAAACTAATGTAACAATTTATTATGTAGTGCCTACTTAAAACGGGACAAGAGAAACCAATAAGATCATGATACTTGTACATTTACATGTATATACATATATACGCTTTTAAACCGATCTTTTGTAAATCACATCAAAACGGACAATGAATCAACAATCATGAAATGATTATATTTACATACCGACTGCAATTCCCTTCGTTGCAAGTATATAGAGTGGAATGTTTCATATTCTGGTAAACGCAGTCACGTGCCCCGAGTATTAACCACTTTACTTTTCAGCGTAAGAATACATGAACGAATCAATAAAGAATAGAATATCACATGTTTATTTCTTATCTATTTAATCATAAAAGCCATACATAAGGCCTATCACAAAACAAATAAAAATCACAGAAAGAAATCGGAAACACGAGACTACATCTGTAGCATATTGTACAGCCTACAGGCCCATATCGCGATATATCTAGGTCCACCATCTGACTTCACAGTTACAACAGAAAAAAGAAAGTAAGGCCTGGTGAAACTTTGTCAAGCATCTCTTGATAAACATGTCATGGAAAAAAATTCAATGTGCAGCACTTTGTGCTGCACAGATTTTTTTTCCATAATGCATTGCCATTATATTCGAATGAAGTCAAAAAAATGAAAAACAATCCTTAAATGAATGTCAGAAACTGAAATTCATCCTCACATTGTTAAGTGTTGTACACCATCAATGTGAAACATACTTTTCCCATGGTTGGATAAATCTGTATCAAGCAGTTATACTGCCTATTTTTTAATATATATATATAAGGACCTTGACCTTACAGGTGTGAAAATGACAATAACCAGGTGATACACCCTGTTACAGTGAATATTTTCACAAAGTTAGGGATTAATATCCTCAACATGTTGGTCTGATAAAAGGTCACATTCTAAATGCAAAATTTCCCAACTACATGTAACTATGTTCACTGTCCAGCTCACATTCAGTATGTCAACCAATGAGGATCTCACAACTTTAAGAACCACTCAATCAAAACTTCCATCTTTTTCAAATGTACACCATGTTGTCAGTGAATGAATAAATTTTTGTGTCTTTATTGTTATGAGTAAAATGACCATTGTTACTTTTCCCCTAATTTGGCCCATTGGGATGTAAAATTTCCATCTGAAAGGGCACAAGACCCTGTACAATACAGGGTCCATTAACCCTTGAAAGTTCTATTTACACATAAAGTGAAAACACATCTCAAGCTATAGGCAAATGTGAATGTTATACTTCATCCACCCATCCAATCCTCTAGAAGGATAGACAGACAACTAGCTACTGTACAAATGTATCTTATGTGTGTATAATTCTGTACATGTGATGCAATACATACATTAATACCTTACCTGAAAATACAGGTCTCAATTTGATTGATTTTACAATCTGATAATTATTTTTGTTATTGCCAGAGGAAATATACAAAGAATCTTAAGTAAAACATCACATTTTTATTTTCCAGTCCAATGATTTGCAATATATTTATGATGAAAAATACTACTACATTTAAACACAGAGAGAGAGAGAGAGAGAGGCAGAGACAGATAACAGATAAAGAGACAGACAGCAGATAAAAAGAGACGGTGACAGAGGGAGAGAGGGGGGACAGAGACAGATAAAGAGACAGACAGCAGATAAAAAGAGACGGAGACAGAAAGACAAATGATCCAGAAACAGATAGTGTTATGATTTAAGTACATGTACACTTTATCCTTGAAGGTCAAATAATGGGTCACCTGTCTGTCACATGTAGTATGTGATCTTTTTATTGTTCCTTGACAGTCTCTTGAAACCAGTTACTCTATATATTTAAACTTACCTGATTTACAGAAAATTCTTGTCCTAAATGATGTACTGCTGGTACATGTATAGTAAGGTGATTGTTTGTATATGTATATATAAGATGATTGCCTTGCCTTGAGTACATCCACTCACTGATCCTACTTCCTTACAGGCATTTACTCATTTGAACATCCTTGCCAACTACAAAACAAAAACAAAAAAACAGGAAATATTGAATAAACCATGATGAATAGGGATAATTTAAAATTATATATAAATCATATGGTGACTAACTTGCTACACAAGATAGGGATAATACAGTTAAGAATACACATGTGAGTTGTTTCCTGATTTTGTGTACATCAGAATTGGGTTTTTTCCCCTACATGTACATGTACATATGTATAAGTACACTGAAACCTGTATATAAAGAGCCCCTTAGGGACACAACATAACCAGTCTTTATAGGAAGGTGATCTTTATATGGAGATGGTCTTTATATAGAGGTTGATATGTACACAAATGGTGCTATTGGGTACAGCAAAAAACAGTTTTTGTGACCAGGTTGTCTTTATACACAGGTGGTTGCTAATGTAGGTTTTACTGTATGTGCACTACTAAAAACTGGTAGCCTTGGTGTAACTTAATCAAAGTACTGTAAGTACTGAAAGCCAGGCTTACAAATACAAATTGAATGATATTGCCTATTTTCATTTTGTTGGTGTTATTGACTCATCAATTCTCTCAAACTATGTTTTATTTCTTTATTCAAACATAGACCTATATCCATCTAAAAATTTTAAAATTTCATTCATACATTTATTTATTCATTTATACATGTAGCCTATCTAATTATTTGTATATCTTTCTATTTATTCATATATCTATTTATTTATCTACCTATTTATTTGTTTATCAATGTATTCATTATTTTATTTATTCATACATTTAATAATTTGACTCAGTCCATTAATTCATTTATTATTATCCAATAATAATCTGTTTCTTTGGACTGTTACACACACAATATCAGTGCATTTAGTACTTAACACAACAATTATTTACAATTTCATAATGACACAGATTGACATATTAAGAGTTTAACAATTAGGTTATAAAATATTTTTACCCATCGTATCCATTTAATACGAGCTTCAACGACTCGATTATTGTCTATTTAATTGTTCAAAAATCATATTTAAGATCCCAAAACATCTAAGCTTGGCTGTTGTTTGAGTTAGCAGTATGAAATCATATCAGATGCACTTGTCCACAATATAGTTTAGTTTCCTCTATTTACATTGGCATTGCTTTTTCCAGTGAAGTCTTGTTTGTTACGCCTACAAGTTCTAACAACACCAACTAGGACTAAACATGTCCTTATTCAAACAATAAATTTTAATATCATTTCAGAGTTATGCTAGTTGAACAATAAATCCGTAATATTTCGAGATTTCAAAATAGGCCTAGAATCTCTTCATTCTCATGTTGAAAAAGCTAGAATAAAGGTGCATTTCAGCTGTATTGATTACAAGTTTTACTTGCCGATTATTTCTTTTTTAGTATTCAAAAAAATATTTTTATCACCAAATGACAACTAGATTAAAACATAAACGTTGTATTAATATATTGAATAACAATTTATCGAACACATTTTTACAGTTAACTATTCTTAATTACAACATTTTGACCGGCATGATAACTTTTCCCGCATATAAGTCTTGACTGTTCTGCTTAGCACTCTCGATCAATAACACTGACAACTCTGTGTATTAGAGGTTGTCTGGCTCTTAGTATGCAGAAGAATACAAACAGCTTCCAATTTACTATACTGGTAATTTATGATAAGATGAAAATTCTGTATCTATAAAGGCCTAGATCGTGTTGAAACAACTGTATGAACAACATCCAAACATTTAATACACTTTTATCTACATTACATACATGCACTATATCATATTACACACACAATTTCATTTTCCGATGGTACTGAGGAGACCAAAAACATGCATAAAAACATAATTGCGCACAACTCGACAACTGCTATAGCCAGCTATCGCCTTTGGTGATATATTCCCGGCTAAAAACTACTGGCTTTGTCCTGAAACACCCACTAAACATGAAGCCCATGGGAAGGCCTTAAGGTGCTCACTCGGCATATTTGATCAATTACCAGTATGAAACTTTGCAACTGATATTTTTCTGTACACTTAAGTGTCTGTAACCTTGACCTTTGACCCCATAGATGACCTTGAAACTTTGCAACAATAATCCTTGGATAATGCCTTACTTTTTCATATATCTTTGTATACAAAGAAGTCAATCAGTCTGTTTGCTCTTCATTGAAACTGGGGTTTAGTCATTTTTTGCAAAAACTAAATAATTTATATATATATATATATATATATATATATATATTTACAGACATTATACTGTAAATATAAACAGTTTTCAAACCACATGGTTACCTAAAAATAGTCAATGTGTCCATTCACATGAGATGAATAGGCCTAACTTGTCACTCACTTACCATAATTCATGCAGACTGGTCTATAAGGGATCATCTTACAATTGCAAGTTAACATAGGTTTCAAGTTTACATTTTTTGTTTGTTTTATGTTGTTTTGCATCCAGCACGCCATGAATACTACTAATAAGATGAAATTATTTCAGTAACATAGTTTTGTGCATTATATTCAATGATGCAGACTTATACATGTAATTCTGATTTTTTTTCTGTTCATTAAAAATAATTATGAATTTATGATACAATGCCATGCCAGTCTACTGTCATATAGCCCAGAGTTTCTGATTTGCATACCTACATATGCATGAATCAGAAAGAATTATGGGTGCTGTATTATCAACTCTGCATTTACCCTTACAAACTTTTACAAAATTCTGTATTGCAGTAAATGGGTAAAAGTTTTGTTAGTACTCACAATTCAGTTATGTATAGTAAAATTAAAAACATTGCTATAAAATTCAAATCTGATGATTAAGTGAAATTTAAGAAATTTAACAAAACCCCAGTTTCAATAGGGAGCAAACGAACTATACATGTACTCCATGAAAAAACTGACTGCCATTGGTAAAACTGAAAACCCTATTAACTCTGTCCTGAACAATATTTACTTTTCAACAAATATTTGTACTTCTAATATTACATGTACAAAAATGCATAAACACACTATACAAATCAATTATTTACATTAACATATATCTCATTTCAATTTTCTCATATTTCTATAAAACAAGAGAAATAGCAAGCTTTGAGACACCTGTGTATACTTACATGTGTGCTATATTGCTGTTTATGTACTAGTGACGATCAGTATTAAAAAAAAAAAACAGATAAAAGTTCAGTGCGTGTGTCACCCAAGTACACTGTACATTGTATGGTACACTGTGTACCAAAAATAAACATCAAAGTCATTAACTTGGTGTTAAGACTGTTACAATACAGCTGCGTCATTACACACGTATAATAAGCTACAGACCGAGCATGCATGGCGATCGGTATCAGTACTAGCTAAAAGGTAGACATAGAGCTCTGCACACAATAAAAATCTAAAATTACAGATCCATAGTGTTTAAAATTAACATATTCAGAATCTTGATTCTCTTAAATAATGTACTAATGCTAAAATATTAACCCATTCATCCCTAAAGACACATTTGGACTGGTCTAAGTAATTGATTTACAGAAGAGTCCATTGTTTTTTCAGGGGTTGCTGATTTAATCTAAATCAATAATCTGCAAAATGTACAAGATGAGGACTCAATTCTACAATAAATGTAGTCACAGTAGTTTTCAAATTTTAACAGTATTCTCTTTGAGCCATTAATAACACCTGTTACCCCCTCCCTCCCTCCCACTGGGAATTTCGCTGGATATGTATTATTTGAAAGCTTATAAAAATGCTACAAAATGAGTCATGTTAGCACACTGGCAGATGCGGCTTTTAGGGGTTTGGGGCAAAAACCAAAGAAAATTAATAAAAATTGCTGAAAATTGGAAAAACCCAATTGAAACGTCATTTATGGTCTCTTTTTACTATGCAATTATTCATTGTATGATACATATCTTTAAATGATCAGAATGATCCATTAAACATCCATTGTGTATCAAATTTGGTATTTTGGTGTAAAAAAATAAATTTTTAGAATGAAAATCTGTGAAAAAATCAATTAGATTTTATGCCATTAATGTTCCCAGTTTTTACACTGTGTTTTTAGAGGTTATGTTTCTCTAGAAGTGTATAAGAAATGCTAAAAATTTAGCCAAGCTAGCACTCTAACCATTTTGGTGTTTATGAGTTTTAGGGTAAAACAATAATCTCTGAAAATTGGAAAACCAATCCTTCATTAGTGGTCTTTATTTGAAATACCAAAATTGGTTGTTTTTGTAGATATTTTAAATGAAGAGTACTGGCTCATTAAACAATCAGAGCATATCAAATGTGCTGTTTGGAGGTCAAAAACCAATTTGTTTAGCAGAAATCTGTGAATTTTTTTTAAAATTTAGACCACTAATAATGCCATTTTTTCCACAAAGGGTATTTTGGAGGGTATGATTTTTCAAAAGCCTATCAAAATTCTACAAAATGAGCTATGTTAGAACTTTGGGGTTTGGAAGTTTAGGAGTTTTGGAGCAAAACCAAGAAATTTTAACAGAAAGTGTTGAAAAATGGAAAACCTCTGGTTATACCCTTCAATTATAGTTTACATTTGTAATAAAGAAAAGAAGAAGATGGATCATGACAGATACCAAATTTTCATTGCAAAGGCTATTAATTGTTACATTTCTACTACAAAGGTCAGTTAGTATTCCTTTATTGTCCAATTGACATGTGATGGCGGGGCGGAATAACCTTTTGATTATCACATCAATGATTCTACTCACTTTTCAAATATGACAAGCTGCACGGGAAAAATGTTTATTCCTCACTGGATACTTTCTTATGTATCGTGACAAGTTAGGAATGATTACTGTAGTCAGTTTAATTTTAATGTTTCGCTTTATTAGCTTTAATTTAAACACGTCCAAGAGTTCACAAAACTCCACCCAGCCAGGTTGCATGTATATGGCTTTTATTATAGCTTGGATAAACTTTCAATATTAGTGTTCAATTACATGTTCCACTAATAAACTAGAAAATATATTTTTAAGCACTTTTATGGGCAACTTATTTAGCTGATATTTATAATTAGACCTCTTAGTTTTGTTCTGTTTATTCTTCTTCTTATTATTAGGCTTTCCACTTTCAGTGGAAAGACATCTTAGTTTTGTTCTGTTTATTCTTATTAGGGCTTTCCACTTTCCAGTGTATGTAAGTCAGCATGACATTCTCCAGAACTGTACACTTTTCCTACATCATTGGGTCAAAGGTCAAGGTCACAGAGGCCAAAACTGTATACTTTTTCAAGGTCAATGAGTCAAAGGTCAACGTCACAGTGACCAAAATGTGAAAATTTTTTTTCCGCAATATCTGGTGATAGACTTTACAGAGGAACATAAAACTTCTATCAGTTAGTCTCCTAAACTGTCTTTAGAACTGTATACTTATTCAAGGTCATAGAGTCAAAAGTCAAGGTCACAGAGACCAAAAAGTGAAATTTTATGTTCCACAATAACTGGTGACAGACTTAACACAGGAATATGAAACTTTTGTCAGTTAATCTCCTACAATTTCTGTAGAAGTCTATACTTTTTCAAGGTCATAGAGTCAAAGGTCAAGGTCAAAGAAACCAAAATGTGAAATTGTATGTACCGCTATAACTGGTGACGTACTTAACACAGAAACATAAAACTTCTGTCAGTTAGTCTCCTAGACTGTCTCTGTGTACTTTTTCAAGGTGATAGGGTCAAAGGTCAAGGTCACAGACCAAAACGTTAAATTTTATGTTCTGTGATAACTGGTGACAGACTTTACACAGGAGCATGAATCTTCTGTCAGTTAGTCTCCTAGACTTTCTCTAGAACTGTGTACTTTTTCAAGGTCATAGGGTCAAAGGTCAAGGTCACAGAGACCAAAACGTTAAAATTTATGTTCCGCAATATCTGGTGACAGACTTTACAGAGGAATATGAAACTTCTGTCAGTTAGTCTCCTAGACTTTCTCTAGAACTGTGTACTTTTTCAAGACACAGACCAAAAAGTAAAAATGTTCCACGATAACTGGTGATAGACTTAATACAGGAACATGAATCATCTGTCAGTTATTCTCCTACAATTTCTTTAGAACTGTATACTTTTTCAAGGTCATAGGGGTCAAAGGTCAAGGTTACAGAGTCAAAAACGTGAAATTTTATGTTCTGTGATAACTGGTGACAGACTTAACACAGGATCATGAATTTTCTGTCACTTTCTTTACAAAGAACTTATACCTTTCCATGGTGATAGGGTCAAAGGTCAAGGTCACAGAGACAAAAACGGGGAAATTTTATGTTCCACGATAACTGGTGACAGACTTAAAACAGGAACATGAAACTTGTGTCAATAAGTCAACATGACATTCTCCAGAACTGTATACTTTTCCGACGTCATTTGGTCAAAGGTCAAGGTCACAGAGGTCAAAACGTGAAATTTTATATACCGCGATAACTGGTGGCATACATGAAATAGGACCATAAAACTTCTGTCCATTTGTCCCCCAGACGTTCTCTAGAACTGTATACTTTTTCAAGGTCAATGAGTCAAATGTCAAAGTCACAGTGACCAAAATGTGAAAAAAAATTTCCACAATATCTGGTGATAGACTTTACAGAGGAACATGAAACTTCTATCAGTTAGTCTCCTAAACTGTCTTTAGAACTGTATACTTATTCAAGGTCATAGGGTCAAAGGTCAAGGTCACAGACCAAAAAGTGAAATTTTATGTTCCGCAATAACTGGTGACAGACTTAACACAGGAATATGAAACTTCTGTCAGTTAGTCTCCTACAATTTCTGTAGAACTCTATACTTTTGCAAGGTCATAGGGTCAAAGGTCAAGGTCAAAGAAACCAAAATGTGAAATTGTATATACCGCTATAACTGGTGAGGTACTTAACACAGAAACATAAAACTTCTGTCAGTTAGTCTCCTAGACTGTCTATGTGTACTTTTTCAAGGTGATAGGGTTAAAGGTCTAAGGTCACAGACCAAAATGTAGTGGTAAATTTTTGATGTTCTGTGATAACTGGTGACAGACTTTACACAGGAGCACGAATAAAATCTGTCAGTTAGTCTCCTGGGCTTTCTCTAGAAGTGCATACCTTTTCAAGGTCATAGGGGTCAAACGTCAAGGTCACAGAGACCAAAACGTGAAATTTTTATGTTTCGCGACAATTGGTGACAGACTTAACACAGGAACATGAAACTTCCGTCAGTTAATCTCCTAGACTGTCTCTAGAACTGTATACCTTTTCAAGGTTATAAGGTCAATGTCACAGAGACCAAAACGTGAAATGTTATGTTCCGCGATTACTGGTGACAAACTTAACACAGGAACATGAATCTTCTGTAGAAGAGTATACTTTTTCAAGGTCGTAGGATCAAAGGTCAAGGTCACAGTGGTCAAAATGTGTAATCTTATGTTATGCGATAACTGGTGACAGAACATGGAACTTATGTCAGTTAGTCTCTTTGACCTTCTGTAGAAGTGTATACTTTTCCAAGGTCATTGGGTAAAAGGTCAAGGTCACATTGGTTAAAACATGAAATTATATGTAATGGGATGACTGGTGACAGACTTAACAGAGAAACATAAAACTTATGTCAGTTAGTCTCCCTGACTGGCGTGAAATATAGATCAAGGACAAAAGACTTATCTTCGACATAACTGTCTTTTACATGGATTTTATGGAAAGCCCATGTCTTTTCTCTTGAAACAAAGTCTTGTTTTGTTTAATCATTAATCAGTTAGACATACAAGTGACATTTAAATTTCATTCACAGATTGATAATGAGTTTTCAATTTTCAGTGTCAAAATATCATAATTTCGTAAGTGATATGAAGTTCTTTTAACATGTACTTAATGTAGTTTTAGTTTTGTAAGGTCTAAATCTAAAGAAAAGGAGAGAGGGAGTGTTATTTTCTTTCTTTTGAAATTTTGACACTCTCGCATCTCCCTATTCAAACATCATGATCTGTGTATTGTTTTACATATTAGCGTCGTGTAGTTAGTTTTGAATAAAATAGTCGAGAAACTATATATGTTATGTTAGTGGTGTGTGTACCTTGATTTAATTCGTATAGTGGAACCCAATTCGAACGACTTGGTTTAAATCCGACATTCACTGAATCGGTAAGTACCTTCTACATTAAGTTTTTATGGTGCCAGACCCAGATGTCCAATTGCGGGCTGGCAGCTCCGTAAATCGAATTACAGGCTGAGAATTGCGGGCTGGCAGTTCCGTAAATCGAATTGCAGGCTGAGAATTCCCGGCTAGTGTTACACTGGTCGGACTCCGAGGTTAAATATTATCCAGTGAAATGTGACACCGATACTCTCTCGTAGATGGTGGCACTGACATAATGTTTCAGTACTCTTCCGTGTAATATCAATAGGAAAAAATACTCTCGTTGGTCCCGACACACTGACTCAGAAGTTTTCAATATCATCATGAACTATGAGTTAAATGTGCGACCTCTTTAACCCGATTTAAACTTGACTATTTTTTCCTATTCGGGTCATTGTTGTTTTCTCAATACTCTAGTTGACATGTGACTTCTCTCTGACGTCGCTAGGAGCTACAACCAGAATGACCTTTATAATGATAGAAAACCACAAGTTCAATAAATCAGGGTCCCTTTGTTTCCCCTTAAACTTTCCTGGAAACAATGATATTGACCACCAGGTGGTGTATGTGGTGGTGAAAAACTTCCACTGACTTTTGACCCATAAAATACTGATGTTTCTGCCTCGAGGTATAGAAGGGTGTTGAAAGTAAACCACTCGCCGTGGGCAGTGCGCTATATTAATTCATATATGTACCTCAAAAATCATATCAAAGTTCGTGATACTCAACAAAAACTATAAAAGGTGATGGTTACCAAAATAGCGCCCAGCATATTAACATCTAACAGCACTGTACTTGCCTCTGGCACATAAGCATGACATATCATCGATTTCAATCTTTTATTTTTGTAAGATTTGTTCTGTTTTAAAATGTTGAAATATATCACAACAATTATCTTGATACATGTGTCTATTATATTGTTTTTATTATTTCAGTTTTTCTGAAATTAATTCTTGTGTGTGTGTTAGTGTGTGTTTATAACTGCAAAATAATGCTTGTTTTAATCTTTTCAGTGAATTAAAATATCATCATTTTTCCAATGTCAAAAAACGATGATTGTTAGATAACAACATCTAATACAATTATGGCAGAAGGCCCTCAAAACATGTTGAATGCAGTTTGGAGACAGTTAAAGCGTATATAGAGGGGAGTATTATTTTCTTTCTCACAGAATTATTTTTTATATCAAAATGGGCGCATTTGACTCCACACGGGTTTGAATGAAACAGTTGCCGCTCGGAAAAAAGTAGCAAGATGACATCGGGAAGACATTGAGTACCTTAGGGCGAAATCAAGTGTAGTCGTGCTCCTTGCGGGAGTAGTTGCATAGGCGTGTCAATTGGTAATACGTACGGCTGTACCATCCATTTGGCACTTCAATTCTACCGTTCTTATTCTTTTCTGTTCTTATTTGCCGAAAATTAGGGAATTTTCAGTGGACGCCAGTACTTCTATCTCCACAAAGCCCTACTCAAACTGTTTTCAAACAGTTGCCCGCTCGGAAAAAAGTAGCAAGATGACATGGGGAAAGCCCTCCACCTAAGGGCGAAATCCGTGTAGTCGTGCTCCTTGCGGGAGTAGTTGCTTAGGCGGGGAATTGGTATTATGGCTGTATCCGTCCACTGGGTACTTCACTGTAATTCTTGTGAACATTTCTGCGTGAATCTTGGTTGACAGTGGTGGTTTTGTTGTGCGTTTCATTCACTACTCTTTCTTTTTTTTAGGGAATTGAAGTGGACGCATCTCCACACAGGTTTCAAACAGTTAGCAAGCGCCTCGGAAAAAAAGTAGCAAGATGACATGGGGAAGAAAACTCCACCTAAGGGGCGAAATCCGTGTAGTCGTGCTCCTTGCAGGACAGTAGTTGCTTAGGCGGGGAATTGGTATTATGGCTGTACCGTTTAAACCTGGGTACTTCACTGTAATTCTTGTGAACATTTCTGCGTGAATCTTGGTTGACAATGGTGGTTTGTTGAGAGTGCATTTCATTTCACTTACTCGTTCTTTTTTTTCAGTTCGGATTTTTTAGGGAATTGAAGTGGACACATCTCTTTGTCATTTTTCCCAATTTTTGGTTTCAAAACAGTTTGCCGCAAATAACCCGGAAAAAAATACCCAGCAAGATGACATGGGGCAAGACCTCCACCTAACGGGCGAAATCCGTGTAGTCGTGCTCCTTGCGGGAGTAGTTGCTTAGGCGGGGAATTGGTATTATGGCTGTACCGTCCACTGGGTACTTCACTGTAATTCTTGTGAACATTTCTGTGTGAATCTTGGTTGACAGTGGTGGTTTTGTTGTGCATTTCATTCACTACTCTTTCTTTTTTTTCAGTTCTTATTTTTTAGGGAATTGAAGTGGCAAAGGGGTAGTCACGAGCGGAACTCAACACAACTGCCCAAGTTTCAAAATGGCAGTTGCAGGGTCGGAAAAAGTAGCAAGATGACATGGGGAAGACCTCCACCTATGGGCGAAATCCGTGTAGTCGTGCTCCTTGCGGGAGTAGTTGCTTAGGCGGGGAATTGGTATTATTTTTTTTTTTATATTTATTTTATTTTTGAAAGTATTTGCAGTACAAATTACATCGAAATTTATAGTTTGACATATTGATTTACATTTGCATACAAACATTCTCCTCTCTATACAAGTATATTCACCTCATTTTCATACATATTTTATTTCTCTATATCTTAGGCTATATATATACATATATATTAATGTCTTTTTGTAAATTTGTACTGAGTTTGGGTAAAGGTAGAGAACTCTATCAGAGAAAAAAAAGAAAAAGAGGAGGATAGAGTCCCTGAAAGTGAAAGGAAGTCTAAAGTATTTTTTAATATTAAAGATGTTTGATATATTTTTTATAATGATGAAGCAGGAGTGAGGGGACTAACAAGAAATGTCTTAATTGTTAAAGGACATACTTTTAGTTAAAGAAAAAAAATATATTTACCCTGTCAAAAGTACCTCATATTTGTCTTTTAAAAACGCCTAGACAAGTAAAAAAAAAAAAAAAAAAAAAAAATTTAGACAGGGAGATTTCAAGTAAACTTTCCCATTTAGACCATTCAAGCTATTAAACAGTTGTTTGTATTTGTCCTCTTTACTATTAGAATATATTTTAGAGGTAAGTGTTATAGTGGTCCTTTATCAAAAGTCTCAGACATCTTATTGATAAAGGCTGCTGTAAACTCATCTTGTTTTAAGAGATGTGATGTTTTATAATTAACAAAAATTTTATTGTCAACAGTGTTGTATATCCCATTCAAAAATATTGAATAGACCAAATATAAAAGTTTCTTTGTTAAAGTTACTATGGAATATGAAGAGAATCTAATAAGCCACAAATATCATTCAAAAATTTTTGACCCACACTCACATTCCCACAGGGAATGTTCAATTGTTTCAATTTCTCTTTTACAGTCCTATTACCACAACCAAGGACTATTCACTAAACCAGCTCTATATAGGTAGGTTTTGTAGTTAAAATAGCTGCATATTTATTCTGTAACGCTAAGCCACTGTAAAGTAGATTGTGTTGTTACTTTAAAAGGAATTTTATATATATTTTTTATCCATGTAGTCGTCATTCATCAAAATCGAAAATTATTATCCCATTTTTTCTTCCAGAGAAAAAGTTACAGAATTGTTGTTAATTAGTAAATTGTATAAACGTTTTACCACCGCAGTTTGTTTTTTATCTGGATCATTTTTATGTTTACAGGTATATTAGGATTAGCAAAGTCCCCATTGCACCCATGGCTTATCACTTTGTTAATGTATTTATGGCACCCATTTTTGACAAGCATACCATAATACTGTAAGAAATTAGACTCCAATCTGAGCCATAGGCTTGGTTTTTTAGGTTCTTCCAGATTATAAAAAATGAGATTTTCATGATCTTTTATAAAATCATTTATGAAAATCACTCCATTATTAAACCATTCTTTATAAAAAATACTTTTATTATTAAAGGAGAAGGATTTATTAAACCATATTGGAATTTCTGCAACTGAATTTATGTAATTCATTTTGGTTTTCAAATTTTTCTGCTACTTTTATCCATACTTGAAAACATCCCTCCAAAAACATATTATCAAGTTTATTTTTTGTCATTTATTAATATAGTCACTACCACAGTTAGCTAGTTTGTATACATCAATATTTGTTTTTAGAATGTCTTGCCACTTACTAGAACCCTACAGTAAAACCTTTCGAATCCATGTTAATTTTAGAGATTCAATAAAAAGATGTAACGATGTATCATGTTAAGTCCCCCCTCTATATATTTCTTCACAACTATGTCTCTTTTGACTTTATTCAACTTTACTATCCCACAAAAAGTTGTATAGTTCAGTGTTAACCCTTTTTTAAGCAAAAATTTTCATTTGGATTTGGCTAAAGAGATATAAATAAAATGGTTAAATTGAGAACCATAATAAAGATTTTATGATTTGAACTTTGAACTATTGGAGTTAATCTTCTTTCTATTCCAAGATTTTGATAATTGATTTCAGTTTCTCCGTACTAGTTTTTTATCATAGTTTATTTTTGGAAATTCTGTGAAGGTCTACATTAAAATCAATGCCTAAGATAGTAAAAGATTCATTTCGAAATCCATAGCAGCAGCACTGTAATTCTTTTGAACATCTAACAGCACTTGGTACTAACATGGCACATTGTGCATGACATCACTATCATCTTTCTTTTTCAATCTTTTATTTAGGGAATTGTAAGATTTGTTCTGTTTTTTCAAAATGTTGAAAAAATATCACAATGAAAGACCTCCACCTGATACATGTGTCTATTATATTGTTTTTTATTAATTTATTATATGTTTTTCTCCAAATTAATTCTTGTGTGTGTTGTTAGTGTGTGTTTTGTAACTGCAAAATAATGCTTGTTTTAATCTTTTTTAGTGAATTGAAGTGGACGCCAACTAAAACAGGTTTCATCATTTTTCAGTGTCAAAAAAGATGAATGGGGAAGACCTCCACCTAAGGGCGAAATCCGTAATACAATATTGAAGGCCCTCAAAACATTGTGCAGTTTGGAGCAGTTAAAGGTTATTATAGGGGAGTATTATTTTCTTTCTCATAGAATTATTTATTATATCAAAATGGGCGCATCTCCACACGGGTTTCAAACAGTTGCCGCTCGGAAAAAAGTAGCAAGATGACATGGGGAAGACCTCCACCTTAGGGCGAAATCAGTGTAGTCGTGCTCCTTGCGGGAGTAGTTGCTTAGGCGTGGAATTGGTAATACGTACGGCTGTACCATCCATTTGGCACTTCAATTCTCCGTTCTTATTCTTTTCAGTTCTTATTTTTTAGGGAATTGAAGTGGACGCATCTCCACACAGGTTTCAAACAGTTGCCGCTCGGAAAAAAGTAGCAAGATGACATGGGGAAGACCTCCACCTAAGGGCGAAATCCGTGTAGTCGTGCTCCTTGCGGGAGTAGTTGCTTAGGCGGGGAATTGGTATTATGGCTGTACCATCCATAGGGCACTTCACTGTAATTCTCATTTCTCATTCTCATTGAACATTTCTGCGTGAATCATGGTTGACAGTGGTGGTTTTGTCGAACATTTTATTCATTTGCCCGTTCTCAATTATTTATTTTTGAAATATGTTTTCGTAATTTTAAAGTTTAATTCTGTTTATACATTGACTGATATTTTAATCTACCATTTTCGTTCTCGCTAACTTAAAATATTTTGATATTTCTTTTTCTTACAGATAGTTAAATACATGTACAGGCAAGTATAAATTTTTGCAATATGCATGTTGTTCCTCGTCACTTCCTTATGCATGTGTTGCAATTTTTTATGAACTGGAATGGTGTTTAGGATAATTTATATATTAATACTTGTTGTCATGATCAAAATTTTGAATTGCATCCACCCGGCGGTAATTCAAAATTTAGAACACGACACAAGGGAATTTATTCCTCATGGTTCATTGTAACACGAAATAATGAATAACAAAATATTAAATAAAAATTAAAAAAATAATAAATAAAAGTAAAAAGTTTTGGAATTTGGATAATTGAAATTTGAATTTTGCTTGTTAATTTTTTTAAACCCAGGATCTTTCATTTATATGGACATAAATTTTTGTCCTGTGCTATAGACAGGCGCCAATCCAGTGATGGTTCTTTTCCGTGCTAGGCCTTCCACACGAGTGTGAAGGTAGCCCGCAATTCGATTTACGAAACGGCCAGTCTGCAATTCTTAGCCTGCAATTCGACCTCTGGGTGTGTTCAAAATAGGTTCTTGATGAACTTCATCAAACTTTCCTCAATTTGCAGGCCCGTGGCAATAGAATGCATCTTGTGGAATCACAGAGAGAAAATGACATTTTATTACTAGTAGCACAAATCATGATGATCACAAAGCGGGAGGTACCTCATTTCGAGACTCTTTGTCATAGTCTTCTAAGGGTAATTCTTTCACTCATATGGAGACGTCACCAAATGCCGGTGAAGGGCTTCAAATTTAGGCCTATGGTACTTGGTACTCCACACGCATAAATACGGGAGGAACTCAACCAGCCACACAAATACTGGTAAACACATCTTGTTCCATTTTCCGCAAACAGAAAGTCATTCGGATGCATGTTTAGAAAATAATAAACCCGAGGTGTTCTGATCAAAATTCCCGCTTCCTTTGTTTGAATTCAAAATCTTTCATAATAAATTTTCTGTAACGGTCAGTCATATCAGCGATATAAAAAGCTAGTATGAACAGATATTTTGTATATAATAATGAGTTTCTCTAGGCTTTCTCTAGACCTGTATACTTTTCCAAGGTCATAAGGTCAAAGGTGAAGGCCACAGACCAAAAAGTGAAATATCATGTTCCGCGATAACTGGTGACAGACTTAACACAGGAACATGAAACTTCTGTCCGGTAGTCTCCTGGACTTCCTCTAGAAGTTTATACCTTTCCAAGGTCACAGGGTCAAAGGTCAAGGTCACAGAGACCAAAATGTAAAATTTTGTTCGAGGATAACTGGTGACAGACTTAACTCAGGTGCATGAATCTTCTGTCAGTCATTCTCCTAGGCTTTCTCTAGACCTGTATACTTTTCCAAGGTCATAAGGTCAAAGGGAGGCCACAGACCAAAAAGTGAAATATCATGTTCCGCGATAACTGGTGACAGACTTAGCACAGGAACATGAATCTTCTGTCAGTTGATCCCCTAGACTTTCTCTAGAAGTGTATTACATTTCAAGGTTATAGGGTCAAAGGTCATGGTCACAGAGACCACAACGTGAAAATTTATGTTCCGCAATAACTGGTGACAGACTTAACACAGGAGCATGAATCTTCTACCAGTTCGTCTTCTGTGCTTTTTTTAGAAGTGCATACCTTTTCAAGGTCATAGGGTCAAAGGTCAAGGTCAGAGTGACCAACGTGAAATTTTATGTTCTGCGATAACTGGTGAGACTTAAAACAGGAACATGAAACTTTTGTCTGTTAGTCTAGGAGACTTTCTCAAGAACTGTATATTTTTTCAAGGTCATAGAGTCAAATGTCAAGGTCACAGGTACGAAAACGTTAAATTTTATGTTCCGCAATAACTGTCTTAACACAAGAACATGAAACTTTTGTCAGTTAGTCTCTTTGACTTTCTGTAGAAGTGTATACTTTTCCAAGGTCATTGGGATTAATTGGTCAAAATCATAAGTAATGATAATTGGTGACATTAACAAGGAAAAACATGAATTTTTTCATCATAAGTAATGGGTGCTAATTGGTGATTTTTATAAGCAGACTTAACAGGAGGAACAAAAAAACTTATGTCACCTGTAGTCTCCCTGACTTGTGTGAAACATAGATCAAGGACAAAAGACTTTGTTATTTTTTCATGGCTTTTACTCCAAAACTCCTAAACTCCCCAACGATCAGAGTGCTAACATGGCTCATTTTGTTGCATTTTTATAAGCTTTCAGAAAAACATACACTCCAAAATGGAACCTGTCTTGAGAGACCTCTGTCATAAAAGACCACCTGTATTTTGAGATCACATTCTAAAATACCAACTTATACAGACCAAAAGAGTTTCAGTGGTCAATATGGGTTATGGCCTCCTACCAAGACAGGTTCCACTGTATTTCATGCAATCTTATTATTTTAATATTAGTCTTTCCTTTTATTTAAAAAAAAATCTTAAAAATGACTAAAAAGGAAATGACTGACAAAAGTACATCGTTACATGTAACAGTATTGTATATCCTGAAGGGACTTTATTCCATATACTGATATCCGTAACTCATTCACCTCTACAGACACATTTTGACTGGTCTAAATAATTGATTTACAGCAATTAACAGTCCTGTTTGTATCTCTAGCTATTATATAGATATAAACTTATTTGGCTCAGTGAAATACAGGTATAAATAATCTTAATGTCAACACCCTCAATCTCTACATAGGTATGATTTAATTTATTAGAAAAAAAGATGTAAATTTGAACTCTAGATCAGTCAAATTTTAATAGATCCATTTACATCACTGCTTAATGTAATAATATTTTATCTACTGTAATATCAATACATCTCAATTTATTCTGTTAAACTTCAAAACCTCCATACAAAATGCATTTAAATACAATGGTGGAGAGGAGAGTATTGTAACAGTCATAAATGTAGGCAGATTAACTGTCTAGTCCATCAGCTAGCTTTTGTGGCTGGACGGTTAGCGTTTATATTAAGTTAAGCAAAAGTGAGCATGGTCAGCATCTGCTCTGCTCATTACATCTACAGATAGGTCAAAAACATTTTCACACACCAAAACAATATCTTAAAATCTGGGCAGGATTTCCACTGAACATAAAATAGGTTATATTAGACTATATATATATCAAATTGTTGCAACAAAATTAACTTATCATCCCCTGAAAACAATGGACTCTTCCATCAATCAATGACATAAATTAGACCAGCCCAAATGTGTCTTTATGGGTGAATGAGTAAATGGACTTTCAGAGCATAACATCAAATAAATCCTTAGAAATAAAATAAGATGAGACGACAAGATACAGATCATTCCTCCAGTCAACACTGAATTAAAACAAACATTTGAATTATATGACAATCTCTTACATCAAATGTAACACACCTGTAGTAGGTGTACTCGGCTACTTCATACATGTAGATAGAGCATGTATTGAACATGAAATTTTTGTTCCTTTGTTGATTTATATGACAAGTAATATACTGTATGCTACCCAATAAGTGCTCCATGTCCCATTACAAATGGGTAAGTGCTACTCGACTTATATTTTAGATTTACTCACCTTTTTTTACACATGATCAAGAATTTTTCTAGCTGATTGGAGAGGAGATGTGGACCAGGAAAATGCAAGTAACAGTTTATCTCTAGGATCCACCCCACCTACCCCAGCAACAGAAATATGTTGATAGGTGCCCTCAATAATAACTACAAAAACTTTACCACCATGCCTTATAGAATAAATAACTAATAGGGGCCAGCCCCTTTTTTTCATTTTTTTAGTACCCTGGGCACTTATTGTGTCAAATGCAATGGCATTAGTTTAAATATTGTATTTTCCTGTTCAAAAAACATCTCTTTTACAGTTAGACTTGGATATATAATATTTTTTTATGTTTAAGGCATGTATGATTATTTTTATGTATTTATCTGCTCTACTTTTCAGATTTTATTTCGATAAACTTTTCCTTCTACTTTAAGTTTCATGTATATGTACAGTCAAAACTTGTCATGCTGAGATTGGTTATCTCGATTTACCCGCTTGAATCGAGATCAAGCACCAGTCCTGGCAAATTTCCTTCTATATCTTACTAAAATAAAACCTGATAAAACTCTAATGTCGATGTTGAAACATGGTCCTGATGCTTCATTTCAATGAGAAAATGACCATTTATCCCCAGGTTAATATTTTTAGATCATCATTAAATTATGTTGAAGATATGGCTAGTGCTGAACAACAATGCCTTCTGTATCGTTTTTTTTTTTTTTTTTTTTTTTTTTTTTTTTTTTACTACATACAATGAATAAATATTTTCACAAAAAATTCTTGTTTTTTTTGTTTTTTTGTAATATCAGTAGCCATTTTATCTCGATTTATTTTGCTTGGTCCAGACCACTTTGACATAACAAGGTTTGACAGTATTTTATCTTTTCAACTGATATCATACTAAATACAAATTTGAGAAATTATAACTTCTATCTTGTCAATCACTTAACATTGCAATTAATGAACAAACTTAATAATGAATATGAAACTTTCTATGATAAAATTCAAATTATTAATTATTGACAAGAAACCGCATACAGTGGGACCTGTCTTATGAGACCACTGTCATAGAAGATTGCCTGTCTTGTGAGACCATATTCCGAAAACCACTTACATAACTATGTGGTTAACCCTGTACTGTAGCATATTTCAGTCCTTGACCTGTATATATCCTAACTGTCAGTTCAACTTACTTTATAATCTCTTACGACTCACCTGCACTGTAGCAATAGTGTATATATCCAACCTACACAGAGACTGAGAGAGATACAGGTCAGCAATGGCAACATTTAAAATCTACCGCGAACTTACTAGAACTACAGTACCGGCGACTACCGGTAAACTGAAAGTTGAAACGACTATAAAAAAAATAGGCTCTGTCTTTCAGAATAATTGATATTGCTAAATGCATCATCCATATCATAAAAACAATTAATTTACACACCTTGGTATCGGCTAACAATCAAAATATACCATACGTCCACAGCAATATGTTGCCGTTCTGTGTTTATTTACTCCGATTTCCCACAGTCTCGGGCTCAACTGTACGATATGGACACGCCCACTTTAAGGGAGTCATAATTAAATGATTTAGTTATTTTGTTAATGTTCTTTGAATATTTATTTCCTGATTCAATTAAAGACACTTTTGTCTGAATCACGCTCATGATTATACATAAACAGGAAAGTTCCTGTTCTATTTACCGGATAACTGTACTCTGATTATTTATTCTTTGAAGACTCTTCGTTTGTTTACATACAAAAATTAATTTGGTCTCCCTAAACATTTTACGAATCTAAAAATGAAAAATCGAAATGAAAAAATCTAGCGCATCATATCTACGACAACATGCAGAATCTGGACAGTACGGTTAAACTATTAAGATAATAGCGCAATTTTTGTTGAAAACTATGATATGAAATATGCATAAACACATAGACATTAAAGAGGATTAGCTGTGTTATTTTTTCAATTTTTTTCTTTCTTTCTTCCTACATAGATTGATATACAATAACAAAAAGAGATATACATACAAATTCTTAGTTCCCATGTATTTTGTAAAAATTTCATGAGAACCTTAGTTTGGACCTTATTTTCACAAAATAAATAGGAATATAAGATTTTATGTGTCTAGCTCTTATTTGTTGTTGTAATCAAGTACAAGTAGTGAGAGTAGAAAAAAATAGACACAATTTCATTTGATAAACACAACTAATGCCCCTTTGAATGAAAATGATATATTTGCCATACATAAAATAACATGAACGTTTGATTGTCATTTAAAAAAAACAAACCCATTATTTTCCAAGAGTGTCGGACAAAAGGGGCATCGGAGGCACATCCCCTACTTTTGAGACGGGGGGACAGGTATGTAGTTTTATATACTCTTCTTTCCCTGTTAGTCATCATTTCGGTAAAGAAATTTTCGTTTTCTTTTCCTCAGCTTGTATGAATATGGAAATTTAATTGTAAACATGGCAAATTTTGCATTGTTTCAAAATATCTTACCAATTATTTACACATTACATGTGTGTAGGCATAGGTACCGGGGCGGCCAGGGGTGCCCCCTCCCCACACTTTCTCACATACAATTTTTAAAAAATACATTATCAACACGCTTGGAATCCAGAAAAAAAAAGTGCTTCCCAGAAATTTAAAAAATCCAAAATTTTCTGATGTCCCTCATCATGCTCATGCATTTGTGTTTGCTGATACTCAATTTATTTTTGATAAATGATACGCATGTCAAAATGCAATTTTTGGCCGGAATAAAAACGAGTCGCAATGTGATAATTAACTCTCTGGGGTTTAATAATTGGGCATTTATGGGAAGCGTACCCTGGACCACTGGGAAATGGCGTCTTTGTGTCTGGAAGCTCAGTAGAGGATACCTCATTGGGCTTCCGAATAAAACCATCTACGATATTTTTAGCGATAAAAATGTCATAATTCAATGTATGGAGGATACTGGGCCAAAATTCTGTCCCGATCTTGAGTCCCTTTTTTCTGATCCAACCTTCTTTTTAGAAGGATCGATAAAGTAAAGTGGTTTACTAACGGATTGCTATGCGTATTTTCGCGTCGAACGTAGAAAAAAGGGATTCCAAATTATAAAAAAAATAATATCTGAAAGATGCGTAAAACCCTACCCCTAATGAAATATTGCCTCACAATTAATCCAACACTTAGGAATATGTGCTGTGCTGTGATGAGAGAGAGAGAGAGAGAGAGAGAGAGACGCCGAAATTTGATAAAATGGGTGTAAATCCTTTCATTTCTATTAAAGTCGAAAAATTAAGACAAATTTCCAAAAATTTCTGCGCCTCGCCCCCCCCCCCCCCCCCCCCCGGGGCGACTTTATTTAAGATTTACACCACTCACTCCAACTTGAAATTATCAGTCTACTATTGATTGAATCATGACTCTACTATTTATGAAGTATGCATTGCCTGAACAATTTTAATTTAAGTTTAAATATCAATTTTTAAAGTATAAACAAGTTAAATTAATGTCACCAGCCTCAAACCTGACCCCTTTTAAAACCATCTTTGGATTTACTTCCTACACCACTGCATAAAGAACACCCCCTAAAAAAGTTACGCCCCTCTTTGAAATTTTCTGGATCCGCCCCTATAATCCATTCTCAATATTTTGAAAGGTTGTGCCCCCTTCCCACTTTTCTGGACCAAGCTACGCCACTGTTTTCTGTCTGGTTTCAACTCAGCGGAGAGTGTTCGACATGACACGTACCATGTGAAACTTTTGATTCATGCTGTAAAGCCCACTGTATAGCCCACATTGTCCTCTAATCCGTGTAATGGACAAAAGCGTACAAGATATCCCGCTATCGATGATAACAGATATGCCAACAAACATGATTTGAAACAAATAACGGGGACATCCCGATAGTCCGACGGTTCGATAGTCCGACGGTTCGCATACCTGAGCACTATCCATGCATGTTCAGTCAGAAGCCAGTGCGGCCATATTTGATAAGTAGAAAACTAGTTGCTTCCCGTCAAGTTTCGATGAACTCGCTGCAGAGGAGAAGCAGTGTCACCACGCAATTTGTAATAACGACACAATTTGTATAAAAAATTTCAAAATCAGAGAATTATTTTAAAAATAGGGGAAAATGTTTGGGATGACCGTCTTAAGACACAATTTGACCAATTTAATGGAGAAAAGATGGTTTGAACCCAATAAGATGGCTTTTAAAAAGTTATTACAAATTGCGTGGTGACAAAGCAGACACTGCGTCAAATATTTAAGTGACTTTTTGTTCTGTTTAATCCTCTTGATAGCCATGAGATTTAACTGTCGGACTATCGGACCGTCGGACTATCGGACCGTCGGACTATCGACATGTCACCCAAATAACAAGTACACTGCCTGATCTAATGCACCCATGCACCATATAGAGCCAAAATTTAGGAATTTTTGTGTATGTATATGCAGCGATATATAAAGCTAATAGCTTTATATATCGCTGGTATATGTATATAATTTCTTGCTTGGTCGACTGGTTTTTATTTGAATACTATATTTGAATAGATAAAATGAATATATTTCAGATGGCGTAATTTCCTATAATAGATCTCGCTACGAAAATGCGATAGGAATAAATCATTTCGGTCTGATCGGTGTCACAAAAGAAAAACCTACAGACCTTATATGAACGGGTTTTTATTTAAATTTCAAATCGGAATAGCTAAGTAGCCATACTTCATAATGATACCTAGTATTGTAAGATTTAAAAACGTGACAGAAATGAATTAGCCTACACTTCCTGGTGGGAAAATTACGGAAGCGTAATCAACGATAATTTTTTTCATATAAAACTGACACAGCGATGTATCGCTGACAGACATAATAGCTAAACTGAAATACGAACGAATTCATCGTAAAATATACAATAAAAGTTTCAAGAAGTACAAGAAGACAATATAATAAACTTTGGTGGCAAGAAAAAAAAATCTAAATCTATATCGGACTCGAAATGGTGAAATAGTAAGAGGGTTTCTTTTGCGTTTTGTATTTATTAGGATCTAAATATATATTTATCAGACCGATACGGAAATAGTGCGTGGTGCACATGCGCAATATCTTAAATCCACGAATGCAGAATGGACTATATCAGAAAATACCTTAGTACCCCACAGAGTGGAGGACAGCCCTCTGGCGCCGAAACGGTATATCACTTACGTCAGAAAAAAATATCCAAAACAAAAACAACTTACAAAATTATTTATATGCAAATACTGACCATTTTCTCTGCATTCAGTCTTTCAGACAGAGTCTGTAGTGAATTTACCGGCGACCCCCCCCCTTTCGGCGTCTGTCGGTGTCAGTTTCACCTTTACTGTACACTAAATACAGGTCTACTGGACTTCGCTGCACTGCTGTTTATATCTTGACAGTTATACAGTCGTGTAAAGGATGCATGCACTGCAATGCCATTGTCCATAGACATAGATAAATTTTCCAGATTTTATCACTAGATTGAACATAAACAATTGTCAAATACATTATCTGATGTGGTGCACAGTATCGCTATGTCATCTAATTCAGCGCGTCGTCAAATTCTCTACTTTATGCTCAATTCACTATGTATACCAGCGATATCTAAAACCGAACTGTCGTGACTTTTGCATAATTAACATATATATTCCTCCTTTTATGAAAGCTGAAGGGAATAATGTTATAGCAAACATAAAATCGTGTAGACGGTGCGACGCAATGCAACAGAATTATTCATCCGCGCTACCATTGTGCTATCTGAAATTTCTGGGGGAGAACACTGACATATACAGATGGATTCCAAAATATCTGCATACATTTTATTTATACTCTTTCATGAACCTCTGCGAAAACTTGTTGAAATTTCACAAATAACCTCTCTCTTTTCCTGTCTGTCTCAAACATTTATGAAATATTTAATGTGTCCTCATTTACAATTATTTTCATTATAATTTGTACAGAAAATGATGGACTGCACAATGACATCAGTACTTACATGCAAGAGAACGATATTTCGTTTCCCAACTTGATGCCAGACAAATTTCCAATAAATTAAAATAATCTAAAAAGGGTAGAGTCGGTAAACAGCAAACAGAGAATATTTTATGTCTGGCTCTATACACTTTCCACTCGGGATCTCTGATAATGACCTACATTTACAATGTCTTCAAAGTAATGTATGCTCATGGTAACAAATATAATGTTTAATAGATGAAGCGTGCAGAATTTGACGACTTTGATAAGGTTGAGGAGACCTATGGGTATCGGGTTTTAAACCATAATGTTATTGTTGATTCAGCACACACAGTAATAAAATATGTATAAACTAATTAATGAAAGATGACTTCAGGTGTAAACAAGAAAAATAAATTTTTCAAGTAGCATAATTTATTGATACAATGTTTAGAGCTTAGAGGCACAGAATAGGCCGACAGTATTTTACTGGTTCGCGACCAGTTACCATGAAGTACCAGTTATCTTGATTTTCCTGTTTGTACAAGAACACACACATTTCCCCCAACATGCCAGCGGTGGTGCACTTTAAGACATCCGAATTTCAAGTTTTTGTTTGTAACAAATTATCTCATTCTGTGTCCCCGTTTTAAAAAAATTATGAAATACATTAACGGTCAATAAAATGTTGGCTTACCCATAGATAGTTTTATTTGTGTTTACCCAGCATTTGTCAGAATGTTAAAACAAAAGCATTAGCACACACCAGGGAGAAATCACTCTATCCTGACACTGACAGGTTGAATGGCCTAAAAGTACAAAGACAAGTAAAATTATTAAGTTACATATAATGCAGTCATTATCAGTTTGAGAAAAGATTAATCGAAATGATTTCAACTCAAACTTCACTTACTTCATCAATCTCTGGCAGCATTCAGTCAAGTTTTACAAATCTGAGGTGAAAATATCCTTACTGGTAGTTCAAATTGTAATGGTGAAGATAGGGATTCATAAACAATTACGATAAATATCAATTTAGCATCATTTAGGGTATCAAAGATCAAAATAATTGTATTTGAGATTTATAATAACTGTTTTGTGTACTATTTCCTTACAGGTAGAAAGACTTGTTGATCGTGTTCAGTCTTCCACATTACTCGACGATCGCAGAGATGCCGTCAGAGCACTTAAAGCTATGTCCAAGGTAAAAGGAAATTAATTTCTTAATAAAATAGGCCAACAAAATAATATCATAGGCATAGGTTCTCACTTTCATCCCCACCTTCCCAAAAAAAGAAGACTTTGGATAGGTATGGTACAAGCTACCATACCTGTAGGTAAAAACATTTGTTTACCGCTAAAGAAACCAGCATATGATATCATTCAGTATACCATATTCAGTGTTTTCAACATGGGGTGATGAGAGGCCGAATTGACCGCTTAGAAATGAAATTTGGTCACTTAGAAATCCTGCAGCTATCATAAGTGATGGGTTTTGAAACTAAACCCTAGTGGGATGGGGACTCCTTCATTCCAAAAGTGAAATGTTATTGAAAACCTACAATCGACCTATAAGTACCCATTGCACTAAAAAAAATAGGGAAAAGGTGGTGGGACCAATTAAGAGACAAATTGATGTAAAATAATTTATTTTTTATATAAGGCACAGTGGTAAAGTTGTTATAGTTATTACAGAGGACACCTATCAACATTCTTCTGTTGTTGGATGTGGGGAGGGGGGTGGCTAAAGATAAATTATTACATGTCATATGTTTTTCTGGTCAACATCTCCTCCTGAACCGGCTAGAAAAGATTTTGAATCCTGTGTAAAAAAGATGAGTAAATTGGTACTATAGGGGAGGGACTCGTATAGGGACATGGATGCTTAATGGGTAGAATACAATAAATGTAATTGACGTGTATGATTAATGAAAACTTCTTTCTTTTGCACGCAAACTGTTAAACATATCACAATGCTTCTGCATTGCATCAGTCCATTAATCACAAGGTAATAATAATCAAATTTGTTTTAAAAATGGATTGCATATACCAGCAAGACCAGTTTTGTTTTCATTGGCAGTCAAAAACTCAAAATTAGAAAATATACATGCTCCTAACTTAAGTACATATATGTACACACACATATTGGCTTAAGATATTATATATGCATTCATTATTTTCTGTGAATTACATAATGGAGTACATGAATGGGCATGTTTCTAGTGTCTACCAAATCTAGGACATTGCATTGTATACATTAGTTTGGTAGGCCTGGAAGTAATCGAGGATTCATTATAAGTGAAAGTTACATGCAGCCAATTAAATACAGGAAAGAAAAAAGTATTGTAAGCAATATAATCATTTTCCAGTTTATGAATAAAATTTCATTTGATACAGTATCAAATACCTTAGCTATAGATACACACACACACAGTGGCAAACACATATTCTTCATTCTATTTTTTTGGTTTTAAGAAATTCCGTCTGGAAGTTGGGACACAGGCTATGGATATTCTTGTACAGACATTGGAGAGTGACAGGTACATGCTCTTGTTTATTTGTTTGTTTGTTTGTTTTATGATCTGATTTAGGGTCATCATTTATGAAAATATATTTCACAAATGTGAGGGCTTTTATAAAGTTTTAATATGATGATAACTACATATCTAGGTTATCTGAATCCAAAACTAGTCTAATTATTTCCATCCCAGAATTGTTATTTAAACTTCAAATTGGAGAATATTTGTTACTCTGGACAATTTTCTACATAACATTGATGTCAAAAGACTTCATAACTGACTGTCAAATTGTAATTCTATTTTTTATTTATTATCACTAAAATCTTAAAACTGATAAAGAGAAAACATGAAGACTAATCAGTGTGTTGATGATATCAGTTTATTATCACCAATCAGCAAGCACATTCTTTTTGCTTAAAACTACATGTATTATAAAACCCACTCAATTCACCATGGATCCTGTGGATTTGAAAATGAATATGCTAGTTGCCTATAGTGGACCAGGAGAGTAAATGACAAGGGAATAAATCAAAATCATGGATTTGTATGGATGGGAAAATTGATAAAGCTGTTTAAATGTAAACCCTAAATGTATATTTTATGAAACCAACTGATGTGTTCTTTTATGTACTCAGGAGTGATGCTGAGATAACAGGATATGCGTTGGATACTCTTTGTAATGTAATGTCAAATGAGCCATCAGAAGATGGTAAGTATAGAAACATCCATACTCTGTTTGACCCAGGATATTAGCGCTACCACTGACTAAGCTGGGTTATTTCGCTTGAATCTTGATGATCAATTGACATTAGGTACGGTACTAGCCAAGAGATTGTTCGCTTCATTTTTTTTTATGCCCCTGGCCTGAAAGGTCTGCTGGGGGCATCAAGTGTTTGGATCGTCTGTTTGTCATGCTGTCTATAATTCCGTCCCACTTACATATAAAGTGCAATATTTAAAGTTTGGCTTGTGATACAGTAACCAAACTTAGACTGTATGTTCATCTAAGGGTTGCTCACACTTCAATGACATCACATGCCCCTGGGGTGGGGTGGGGTCAAAATGTAAGACATTGCAATATTTAAAGTTTGGATTGTGATGCAGTTGGGAACGGGGGCATTTGTGTTTCACAAACACATCTCGTTTCTGAAAATATTTTGTCCAATCAGATAAGGCTTTACAGCATCATTTCAGGTAAAGTTTTGTTAATAAGATAAAGGAAAACCCACACCCCTGTAAATGTGTCTTTAGGGGTGAATGAGTTCATGAGATTAAATTGATAGTGCCTAGATCCAAGTGAAGTAACCCATGGCATTCAGGGGCAGAGCATATTCCCTGGGTTAGACGGAAGATGTGATCATACATTCTATATCCCAAAATAGTATTGCTATGTAATGTTTGTAATTATCATTTATTTTAATTAATTATTGATAGTCTGTTCAAAGAGTTTTATTGTTTTGTTTAGTTAATCTTGTTTACTTCCCAAGCTTTGTTTGTAATTTTAACAAATGTGTTAAAATGTGGTATTGTAGACAAGATATTTAGGGAGTCCGGTTAGCACAGTGGTTAGCGCACTCGCGTCTCACCAATCCGACCCGGGTTCGATCCTTGTATTGGACAGGGGAGTATGTGAGATGGTATGGCGGTCGCCAGGTCGGACACGTGGGTTTTCTTCGGGTATTCTGGGGTCCTCCCACAGCAAGCACCCCATAACGCCAACATCAGAGCCAACGAGAGACATTTATATAAGTTGTTTTAAACTTGTTTTGTTAATCGTTGTAAAATAAATGTTTAAACTTAAATGGGCAAGATATTTTAAATACATTATCATGTAATTAGCTCATCAGCCTGTGTATCCCATAATGCAGCTGTAGAAGTCTTATTATGATTCTTTTTTCAGATGATGAGTCAAATGTACCAGACAATGTGCCGGATGATTTAGGAGCGCAGTTTACAGAAATATTCACAAAGAAAAACGAAAATGTTTCACTTCTGTTGTCTTTATTAGAGGTTTGTACTATCTGTTGTAAGAACAGATTTCTAAATCATATGAATATAAAAGAAGGAAGATAAGACAATCTCAATATACACTTCCTACTTCTTTAGTCAAAATTGCAGGTACATCATAGTTTACTACCAGTATCGTAAAATCCATACATCCTGGCAGGGTGGAGTCTAATAAACCCTTTCTTGACCTGGAAAAAGGTCAGGTTCAGTGTGGTATGCATATACATATAGTAAGGTTGAGTTATTCAGTTGCTAGTGAATAATTGACAAACTGGCTTTCTCAAGCAATTTTCACAAAATATATCGGAATTTAAGAATTTTTATGCCTGTGTATATCTCTTTTTTGTTATTGTATATCAATCTAAGTAGTAAATGGAAAGATTTGAAATAAAAACCCACAGTTAATGCCCCTTTAAATTTTAGGTTATTCATTAAAATTGCTGTGGTAAGAGTGATTGTTCCTATCGTCATCACACATACAGTTATCCAGTTGGTAATAAAACAGAGCTGGTCTGATTCAGTTGGTAGCACGCTCGACTCTTGATTGCGAGAACATGAGTTCGAGTCCATCTGGTGGCAGGTCGGATTCCTGTCCTTCGGATGAGACGGTAAAAACTGAGGTCTCAGTAGGTGTTGGCACATTTAAGAACCCTCACTGTTCAATGGCCGTAAGTGCCAAGCATAGGCCAAACTTTGAAGCCCTTCACCAGCATTGTTGACGTCTCCATATGAGTGAAGGATTCTTGAGTGGGACGTTAAACAACAATACAACCAACAAAAAAGGTAATAAAACACATTTCCTGTGACGCCTGTCATTACCGAAATGCAAGTAGAATAGACTGTATAACAATTAGAATGCAAAGTTTGTAATAGACTTTTGTCGGAATTATTTGAATTGGTTATAAACTACATGTATATTTTTTTCTGTAATTACAGGAGTATGACTTCCATGTACGATGGCCAACTGTTAAACTTCTAACAATTCTACTAACAAACAAGGGTAAAGACCTTCAAGAAGCCATACTTGTGAGTCCTATGGGAGTATCGAAACTGATGGACCTACTATCTGACAGTCGAGAAATAATACGCAATGATGTGAGTGAATAATTCTGTTGGTGAAATTTATATCCATAATATGTTAATTGACTCAATGAATAATTCTTGCACAGTTTATCATGGTTGAAAAGGCAACATACACATTGTTTTAAAACAAAACAAAAAACCAGAAAAAGAATATTTTAATCCCACAGAGATCGGCCACATCTATGACACCAGTTTGTCTAATTACCCTAATGTCTATGATGAATTAAAGTACACAGCATTAATATTGTAAACAAATCATATGATACATTTTTATGATTTTTTTTTTCTATCGAAAGAAATGTGAATTATTTAGATATAAAAAC
The DNA here is from genome assembly GCA_030159075.1 of Atrina japonica. Taxonomy (NCBI): domain Eukaryota; kingdom Metazoa; phylum Mollusca; class Bivalvia; order Pterioida; family Pinnidae; genus Atrina; species Atrina japonica. Next base: position 1,556,344 of record BROG01000044.1, on the reverse strand, counting down.
AAGCAAAGTCTTAGCTCGTCATAAGATATTTTTAGAATATTTAAATACTAGTCCTCACTTTTAATTTTCATACATATAATCTGACTGTTATTGCAGGCTTTGTTACTTCTTACGCAACTGACCAAAAATAATGCCAACATACAGAAAATCGTAGCATTTGAGAATGCATTTGAGCGATTACTTGATATTGTCAGAGATGAAGGCAATAGTGATGGAGGTATGTTTAATGATGAATTTATTTTGTGAATATACAGTCAAACTTGTATATAAAAACCGCTCGGGGGAATTACAAAAATGGTCTTTATAGACGGTGGTCTTTATATAAAGGGTCACATGTACACAAGATATTATGAAATCCAAAGGATTAGAGATGACCTTCATTATTTCCAACTACATGTTTCTTCCCTGATTAGATATTCCATTTAGTAAATGTACATTGTAATATTAAAGGAATTTTCCTACCTCCAAATTCTGGACCCAGGATCTGGAAAATTTGGAAAATATACATTTTTTTTTTAATACCAAATTGGGAATTTTTGCATATTTTTGGGAAAATACAAGCCATTTTTGAATTGGGAAGGGTCCTGTAATCGGACCCAAAATAGGCATAGGAATAATCCCTGTACTAATACATGTACAACATTTAAATAATGAGAATAAGAAATAATTCAATGTTTTAATTAATTTTAATTAATTTATAACAAATTTGTATTATTTACATCGCGGATACTTCATGATGCAGCACATTATTAAAACTGGGACAAATCTCGTAAAAATTGCTTAAAGTTGGTGATATGTGTTGTTAAGTCACACAGATGTGTAAGGATAGACAGAAAGTTGTAGATAGATGAATTTTATTTAATTTTCATTTTATTAGATATAATCCGGTGCAACGAGTGCCCGTGATTTTACTCTGGATTGAGATAGACTTGCTTATCAAGTGATGTTCCATAAGATAAGATGTAAGATAATTACCACATTGCATTCCTGAATACAAGAAAACAAAACATCAATCCTTCATCCATGATATTTAAATGCTCCTGTTTGTAAAGACACCTTGTCACAAAGCGTGTCCTTTTTTATTTTTAGTCTTAGTCTTTCGCTGATTAAGTAATCATCACCGGAAACTTAGGTCTACAATTGACAATCAAAAACAAAACATCAATCAGTCAGCGATGATTGTTAGGTCCTGGTTGTAAAAACACCCTGTAAAAAAGCACGTCTGAGTGTCTAATTACCACTTGGGGCGCTAATTGACACCTCCAGGTGTATTGTGACTAACAAAACATCGTGTATTGAGCCATGTTGTTGATTAGCTCTCGTAATATCCCACTAGAATTATCTTTGAGTTATTTTCACTTCCACCAGTAAGCAGTCGCTAAACACAAGTTAGATAACTACCGGCGGGCGAAATAAAGTTGTCGCTGGTCACGTAGGGCAGGTGCTCGCTATGTAAGGGGCAAATATATAGTAATTCTCAAGGGGCGGTCCAAAAAGGGTCGTTATGGACATGGAGTCGTTATATGAGGGCGGTCGCTAAGGCAAATTTGACTGTAGACTGTTGTGCAATTTGTCCAGGTCAACATGATGTCTCAAGTATCATGATCCATTATTTAGTATTATTTTATAACTCAAAATAAATAATTTCTTTATATATTAAGATAAAAAAAAATAATCAACTACAACACGTGAGGACAAGATAGGATATTTTAAGTTTGTATTAAATATGAGATATATTAATTTGTAAGATTAACATCCGTGTAACAGTTATTGAAAAGAGCACTTAACACTCTGTCTTTATTTTTTCTTACTGGACATTGGTGCCAGTACAGATAAGAAATCTGCTAGCCTGTCCTTTCATTTACTGGCCACTGATCAGCGGACCAGTGCTAATTTCGAGCCCTGTGATCACTTGGACTCTTTGACACCAGTCTCTACCTCCACAGATTTTAATATCTTAAGAGCAATGGTCATGCATGCTACATCTTTGTCTATACATTGTCCTGGTTGTAGAGAGACATGACAATTTATTTACCCAAGGCATGCCATATTGGAGGACAATTAATTGTTTATTATACCAACATATATAATCAAGAAAGTCAAGCTTCAGGAAGGTGAAAATGCTGTCTGTTGTGATCTATCATTTTTGTTAAGGTTTGTGTTCTGAACGTGTCGGAGAGTTCTGTATCACAAACAACAGCTCTGTCTACAACCCACAAGGGGGTCTGCATGGGGGAGATTTGATAGGGAGACTCAGTGTTTTGTTGCCCTGGTATGTGGCCCATTACAAATGGTAAACATTTTGAATTTTTTCATTGAACCAACACTTTAGTATCTTAAACTTATCAAAGGAACTGTAGACACATATTTTTAACTATTGCAGGCATTGTGGTTGAGGATTGCTTACTGCTGCTAACAAACTTGCTGAAAAATAACACATCCAACCAAAACTTCTTCCGAGAGAGCAGCTATATCCAGCGTCTGACACCTTATTTTGACTTGTCAACAGAACATACACACTCACAAGCTGGCTGGTCAGCACAAAAAGTTACCAATATTCACCTGATGTTACAGGTATGTTGTTCTTCACCTGATTTTACAGTTGTGTTGTTATTCGTCTGATTTTACAGGTGTGACAGTATTCACCTAATGTTACAGGTATGCTGTTGTTCATCTGATTTTTAGACCACCATCCACAGATGGTGGGCTGTTCAAATTGCCCTGCGTCCGTGGTATGTCGATCCGTCAAAGTTCCCCTTGAGGTCTAGTTGTGCATATTGCATTTTCAGAGAGACAGAATCCAATATGGCCGACAGGTGGCCATCTTGGATTTTGACCAATGCATATAACATTTTCAGAGAGATTGGATTCCAACATGGCTGACAGGTGGCCATCTTGGATTTTGACAATGGAAGTATGTTACCTCTATTTCTCAGTAAGTACTGAAGGGATCTTGTTTAGAATTGACATGAAGTTTCCTTTTGAGGTCTAATTGGGCATTTTTAGCCCATCATCAACAGATGGTGGGCTATTCAAATCGTCCTGCATTATTGCAGTTTCAGAGAGATCAGAATCTAATGTGGCTGACAAGGGACCATCTTGGATTTTGTTATCGCTACTTCTCAGAAAGGACTGAAGGGATCTCCTTGAAATTTGACATGAAGGAAGGGATCTCCTTGAAATTTGGCATGCAGGTTCCCCTTGAGGTCTAGTTTTGCAATTTACATTTTCAGAGAGATTGGAATCCAACATTGCCAACAGGTGGCCATCTTGGATTTTGACAATGGAAGTATGTTACCTCTATTTCTCAGTATCTACTGAAGGGATCTTGTTTAGATTTGACATGAAGTTTCCTTTTGAGGTCTAATTGGGCATTTTTAGCCCATCATCAACAGATGATGGGCTATTCAAATTGCCCTGCATTATTGCATTTTCAGAGAGATCAGAATTTATTGTGGCTGACAAGGGACCATCTCGGATTTTGTTATCGCTGCTTCTTAGAAAGGACTGAAGGGATCTCTTTGAAATTTGACATGAAGGTTCCCCCTCAAGGTCTAGTTGTGCATTTTACATTTTCAGAGAGATCGGAATCCATCATGGCAGACAGGTGGCCATCTTGGATTTTGACCAAAGGAAGTTTGTTACCGCTTCTACTCAGAAAAGAACAGTCTGTCATAGGTCAGACATAGAACATTCCATGGTGGGTGCCAAGATCCCTCTGGGATCTCTTGTTCATATATAGTCATGTTGCATATATCATGAATTAACACAGAATTATATATTTTTTGGCTTTTTTTTGTATTTTTGTTCTGCTACTTACAACATTGTATTGCCTCTTACAGCTTGTCAGAGCATTAGTTTCACCTAACAACCCACAACAACAAACCACAGCTTGTCAGAGAACCATGTTCCAGTGTGGTAGGTGATCTCTATACACAGTAAATTTCACCATCAGTTCTCTGTTTGTATTTTGTCACTACAATTTTTTTTAAAACAACTATGGGTATATCTGTTTGTTATCATTGTGGTGTTCATTTGTTCATATACTCATGGTCTGACAGCTTTCTATCACCCTTCAACTCATCAACTCCTAGGGTCACATTTGGACCTGCCCATTTCAAAGAATGGTTAAGTCCACTGTCTGAATTCAGGGATGTATGCTTTCGAATAAAAATTTTATTATAATTTTACTTGCAATATGAACTTGTTCATCCCTGATTTATGATAGTAGACCATATTGTTTATTGATTTGGGCAAGTCTAAATGTGACCACAAGGGTTGACTGGTCACATATTGTGTAGTACTAGCTCATACTCAGTAGAATATTGTAGAATACTTCAACACCAACAATAAGGAAACTGATTAGTGATACTCCTCTCTTTGTTCTTTATTCGGGGCCTCCATGGCCCAGTGGTTAGAGTGGCACACTTTGAACCACTTCTGGTTAGTGCAGGTTTCGAGCCCCGCTGGATCCTAAAATGATTTTTGTGATAAGGTTTGCCAGTTTACTTGTGGAAGGCTGGTGGCCTCTTCCCAGGTACATTGTAATCGGGTTCTCTCCTCCACCATTAAAAACTGGCCACCACCATATAAATTGAAAACTATTCGAAATCAAGTCAAATCAAATTGTTCTTATTCTCCTTAGTTATGTCATATTAATCACAAATTTTATATTTTAGAAACATTGATTTTGTGATTTGTTTGTGACCTTATTTTCGTGATACACAAAAAAATGATGTTTTAATGATGCCCTAATCTTAAATATAATTAAATTTGGATTACTAATTCTGTGTTGAATTCCAAGTATATTCAAAGATAGATTTATAATATATCACTGTTGCAGGTTTGTTACAACAGCTGTGTACCATTTTGATGGCCAGTGGAGTTCCTGCTGATGTTTTAACTGAGGTATGTAAAGTCTGAATGTTAGTACAGTGGAATCTGCCTTGAAAGACCACCTGTCCTTTGAGACCACAGTTTGAAAACCACTTAGATAAATAATCTTTAAAAAAAAAATGCTTTTGAGAGACCACCTGTCTTGAGAGACCACCTTTCAGTGGTTGATGGGTGGTCTCTCAAGCCAGGGACCACTGTACTCTATATGTAAGTCGATGTATGGAGTAAGAATTACTTAAATAGCTATGTTCATTTAAAGAGAAAATGATATATCATATCTAGATGTGGTGAATGAAGTGTTTTAGCAGAAAGTGGGATCATACAATATTGAGCTGTGAATGTTTCATCTGGTTTTTAGATACCGATAGTATTTATTTTGAGTTATGCCATTGTCGCATATATGAATAGCGCAATATAAGGCAATTAAAATTTATACTTCTAAGAATAATCTATTATGATTTCTTTTGATTGTGTTAGACACTATTTTCCTGACATCAACTGACAATGTATATTTCAGACTATAAATACAGTATCAGAAATTATACGTGGCAACTTGCATAACCAGGAATACTTCGCGTCTGTGATGGCACCTTCGAATCCACCAAGGTAAGTAATTTATAACTACTTTGTTATACATTTCTGATGTTAAAATCTTTGTTTTAAAAATAAAATAATCTTATATTGTTCAAAATTGAATTTATAATTTTGACATATTACTTTTTCTAAATTAATGATTGATTTTTTTTTTTTGGTGATATTATTTGACCATGTACACGTTGCTTAGAGGTTGTCTTTGATAATTAAATGATTATCTTAATTCTCATATCTCTACAATATAGGAAATGACGTAAACAAGACGATTCGAATATGCTGGATTTATATTTTGATTCATTGAATCTTTGTCACATGTTCCATTTTTACAGACCAGCCATAGTAGTGTTGTTGATGTCGATGGTGAACGAGAAACAACCATTCACTCTACGTTGTGCCGTTCTCTACTGTTTCCAATCTTTCCTGTACAAAAATGAAGTTGGTCAGTCACAGATTGTACAGACGTTATTACCTACTTCCTCAGATGGTAAGTGTCGACATTTGAGGAACGTATACCTGCAATTTTTTGCCCCTTATTTTTGCCATTTTCTGACAGAAAATATTATCATCCCGTCTTAAAGTCGCCGTAATCATCACAGTTTCATGGATGCCGCATATGTCTATGCTTAAATTATTTAGCTTGGAATTTTTGCTCTCTCATCTGAGAAAGAAAATGGTGAAAATTGAATGGGTGGGAAATATCCAGGTGTACAATATTTGGATCATCTAGATTATTTTTTTTCAGAGATTTCTTCTGTCATGTCGATGGTCATCTTGTTGTTAAGAATCACAGATACAACTGGCTGTACAGAGTTACTAATTATGCCAGCAAATAATTTATGATTAGAGAAAAAAGATTTTTTTTTGTACGTGTCCCTCGGAAATATTTTAGTTATATAATGTCGTTAACTCTGTTCTTTTTGTATTTTTTATCTGTAGCTCCTGTTATTTTGTATTTTTGTCTATAACTCCTTTTTTAAAATCTTTCACAGTAAATACTATAACAGCTGGCCAACTCCTGTGTGGTGGACTTTTTAGTGGTGACTCTCTGTCTAACTGGTTTGCATCTGTTGCTATGTTACACGCCATTGAAGAAAATGAGACGCAGAAAGAACAGCTTTTACGTGTGCAGTTAGCAACCAGTCTTGGCAGTCCACCAGTATCGTTATTGCAACAGTGTTGCAACATTTTAGCACAGGTTGGTATCCATATCGCAATATTATAGCAAAGTTTTGTTATCGCAGTTCACTGCTTGTAGTTGATTTTGTACAGTTATATTTCCATTACATGTACTATGCAAATTCTTGTTTAGCCTGGACCGATAAATTTTGTTGTTCTATGGGGTCAAAAGCCTGTAGTATTAATTACCTTGTGTTTCCTTTCTTAGTAGATACTTATGTACAATTAAGTGTTATATTTATTTTACTTTGTGGGTTAATATTCACATGGTTCTACTACATTCAATTTCCTGAATCATGAATTACTTCTTATTCTCTGTGTTAGCATTTGCAGTTCAATTTTCCGTACATAAAATTCAATGGTTTCCAGATACTCCTGAAGAAAGAATAGATACTGTTTGATCTTTATAAGTGAAACTCTTATTAACTCATCAATCCCTGAAAAACAATGGACTCTTCTGTAAATAACTGACTTAGACCAGTCCAAATGTGTCTTTAGGGTTGAATGAGTTAACTATTAACAATGCTAACATAATTTATATCTAAATCACAAACTTTTATGAAGTCTAAACTTCCAACAGCTTTTCTTTGCTGTCCATAAAGTTAAGATCCTTTTCACATATATATATATATATATATATATATATATATATATATATATATATACAGTAAAACCTGTATATAGGGGTCACTTAAGGGACTGACTGATTTTGGCCCCTATAGACAGGTGGTCCCTATATAGAGGGTCGGCCATGATGGTTTAAGTGTACCAAAATTTTTTCTATATTGATATGAGCATGTCTTGCAAACTGACCATACATGTACATATGCAATAATAACCACATGTCCAAATGTGTACCATATACATGCATATATAAATAAATCAACATACACAAAAATGCAGTTAAAAATGTAACTAATTTATTAAATTCCAACAAAATTTCAACGTTTTCTCTTAAATTAAAGAAATCGATTTGTACCTTGTAAATAAAACGCTAATTTCCTATTGTTTTACTGAGTTGAGTAACTGCATTCGAAAGGCAAAAAGCCACATGGTAATTGCTATAATTATAGACTCATGTAGGATGTGGGCCTGACACGATTTCGTTTAATCTTAAGTCGCACATCGAAAGCCATCTCTTTGTTTAAATTATCCAATTAACCAATTACGTACCCTCCAGGTGTATACCTCACCTGGAGATTTTGTTTATACAAGCTCTAGTGTACAAATATAAGTCCCTATAATAAACAAAGTCGTCTCGCTTCAAAGTGTAACATCAATTGAATGGATCTAAGTGAGATCCGAATCACCGAAAGCACGCTATATGTAAACGAATGCTTCGAAAGAAGTAGCAAGAATAACTTGATTTATTTGACCTCATGGTTCAAGTGGAATGGCCGCTATAACTTCGCTGGGCCGTAAATTAGTGACCGTGACTAGCAGGTGACCGCTATGTAGAGGGACAGCTTATATAGTAAAATACAATGGGGATACTTCAGTCTGACTGCTAAGAGCAGGGTCGCGCTATAAACAGGTGACCGCTATGGCAGTTTTTACTGTATTATATATATATATATATATATATATATAAATATATATATGACACATTGCATTTATCTATTACAGGGAGGAAAATTTCAGACGAGAGTAGGCCTTCTGATGATGTTATGTGGATGGTTAGCAGACAGTCCCATAGCTGTAGCACATTTTCTGTCTAATTCTGCCAATGTACCATATGTATCCTTACATCTACAAAAATACATATCATTTATCTGCCTCCTAAGCCACATTTATATTGTCTAGTCCAAGATCTAGACTGTGTTTTAACTTGATTCTACAATCATCGGTTTTGCTTACATCATATAGTTCTGTATCGGTAGTCCTGGGTTCAGAGTCCTAAATCTTAGAAGGGGCCTAAGAAAACAAGCTCAGCATCTGCTTATCCAGAATACTGGTTGGCTGATTAAGCCAAGTTAAAAATCCTAAAAATCCTCACTCTAGTGGGAATTTTTAAGTTTTATGGTACTTAGCCCTGGTAGAGACATGGTAGTGATGGGGCGGGGTTATACATGGGGTGAGATTATAATTGTGTAGATATATACATTGTATTTAATATGAAACACATTGAATGTTTCATTTTCTCTCTTTGAATTTTTTAAATCTGATATCTAAAGATATATTCTTTGATTATGGATAGCTTCCTTAATTTGCTGAAAGCTTATAACGCAAGTGTCTGCTTCAGAAAGTGATGAAAATGAGTCTCTAGTCCAAGGTCTTTGTGCATTTATGTTGGGCATTGCAGTTTTATTTAATGATGACCAGAACGAAACTTTCAATAAGTAAGTATTATATGATTTTTTTTTTCATACCTGTATAGCCCCGAGAATCACATTACTTTATTCCCTTACTGTGAACCTGGGGGAGGGATGTAAGTACTCTAAGAATGCTTGTTTATAATGGTTTCACAGATAGTGGACATGTATTGATTCATCAGTACTCTAAGAATGCTTGTTTATAATGGTTTTACAGGTAGAGGACATATGTTGATTCATCAGTACTCTAAGAATGCTAATTTATAATGGTTTCAGGGATAGTGGACATATATTGATTCATCAGTACTCTAAGAATGCTAATTTATAATGGTTTCAGAGATAGTAGACATATATTGATTCATCAGTACTCTAAGAAATCTTGTTTATAATGGTTTCACAGGTAGTGGACATGTATTGATTCATAATATATGTATATAAGCTGTTTTATAAGCCTGGGCAGAATGTAAAACAAATATATAACAGACAAAAAAAATATGAGAGTAGGGAATTATGTTTATATTTGATTTTACAAGGTTTTTTTTTATACAGAGTTAGAGCAGAATAAGTCCTTTATGGAGAGGACAGAATCTGAATATCAGTAGGATTTTATGATGTTGCAGTGTTTGCCTTACGGTGCTTTTTTTCTGAGTCCCTGGGACCCACAAGGACAAAATTCTTGAGTCCTTAGCAAAAATTTGTGAGTGAATGAAATTCAAGAAAATACATGAAAACAAGGACACACATTTTCAGTCTCAGGTTGAAAAAACAATGACCGAGTTTCTGTGCATCCTTAGGGACTCGCTAATATTTTGGTTTTGCGTCCTGAAAAGATTTTATTCGTCAGACGCATAAATCATGCATAAGGGAAAACCCTGATGTTGTGCTGTATTAATAAAATATTGGAATGATTGATATTTAGTTTTAATAAACAATGAGTTAATTTTGAAATATAGTTTGGTGTTGTATATTGTGAGGGATTTCTAAATGGGGTCTCACTTTGATTAGTACCAGTTTCTTTTCCAAGTAAATCATTAGATGACCGATATCTAAACATCGGCATCCCATATTCACATTTTTGTAAAGAATATATTACGTCTGTGTAGAAATATATCCATTGTTTTCAATCTGTTATTTTCATATGTGTCTTTGTTTCAGAGCTTCATTAAGGCAAATAATAGAAAGAAGAATAGGTTTAGAAACGTATACCGACAAATTAACCCAGGTGCCAAAATTTGAGTGTTATACAAAAGCAGCTAAGAAACCTCATCTCAACTACAAACAGTCCAATGAAGTAGTCTTTGATCATGAGTTTACGAAAATGTTCAAGTCCTTAGAGAGTAAGTCCACATTTTTAATCAACATGTGTTAACAAAGATATTTTCTCAACTCGTTCACCCCAAAAGACACATTTGGACTGGTCTGAGTCCTTGATTTAGAGAAGAGTCCATTGTTTTTCAGGGGTTGATGAGTTAGTCTCACCATAGGGGGAATAGTGAATATAGTGGAACCTGTCCTTTGAGAGCATTCTCATATGAGACCATCAATCTTGTGAGACCACATTCTGAAAACTACTTAGTTGAATAATCATTTTGAAAAATACTTTGTTTAATAATTATTCTGATAAAACCTCATTTGAGAGACTAAAAACCATATGTCTGTTGCAGAGGGTGGTGGTCTTTCAAGACAGGTTACACTGTTTTTCTGAAAATCTTGTTCTTTACACTGACAGTCGGTTAGTTTTAAGCAGTCTGATATGTGTTGATCTATCATTAGTCATACATATTACTGTAAATGTGTGTATATAGCTGTGTTGATAAGTTATTTGCAAAAGAATCTAGATTTAATAATTGATCAAATTGTATTTGTTTACGACTATGTTTCATTTCGCATATTTCAAAATGATTTACCATTTACAGTCTAATAATTGCTTGACTTTGAATAGATTTTCTTTTTTTTTTTTAAATAGATGAAGTTCTGAAGGCAGTATCATCAGAAGCTTATGTGAAGGAAAATAAAGCAAAACTAGCCAGTATGCAAGAACATGAAAAAGTTGTGAATCAGTACAAAGATTTGATCCAAGAACAGGTTCATTTCATATCTATTTCTAACTATGACTAATGTATTCTATTGTTTATAATTACCTCTATAGAAAACAAATGAGTTTATAACAGAATTTGAACTCCTTCAAGTTTCGCATGCAGATTTATCTGGTTCCAGCACGCTAATGTAGCACTTAGAAAATTGCAACTCAAAAACATTTTATAATTCTATCTTTTGTGTCTGAGGCTGATAACACATTCCATTTTCCTGGTAGTGTTCCCTCACTTCCTTCTCTCTGTGTTAGTGGGTTAATGACCCATTCCTTGTAACTGGATGTTTTACTTGGAGTATCCAGTAAGTTTTCATGCATTTGTATTAATACAATAAAACCTGCTTTAACAACCACTTGTATATGAAGACCACCTGGTCATAAAGACCATATTTTGCTGTCCCCGATAGTACCATTTGTGTACAAATCAACCTCTATATAAAGACCATCTCCCTATTTAAACTGGTTTTGTTGTGACCCTAAGGTGGTTGTTATATACAAGTTTCACTGTATTTCCCACAGCAGTCTCCCATAGACTCATTGTTAATCTAGATAGGTATAAATGAAGTTCCTCATATGACGTTACACAATGACATATCTTCATTCGTAACATGACATCATTATACCTAGATATATCATTCAGAAAAACTGTATAATTTACTGTTCTACCTAGAACTTTGCTGTTCCATCATAATGAGGTCGATCACATTTAAGGCGATATGTTCAATTCTCATAATTTTGTTTTTCAATATGATATGTAAATATAACGAATGAACATTAAAGTGGGCACCATTCCATTTATCTGTCACCCAAATGACATCCATATTGACATTAAATCACTTTGACAAGCGTTCATTTGTTAAATAAAACGAGGAACTACCCTTGCTTTCAAAGCATTGTCTGACTTCATTTAAACATTTATGTTAGAAAGTCTCTTTTCTGTGTTATTTTGGTATTCAGAAAAATAATCAAATATTGTATCTCAGGTCATTGACTATATTTTACGATACTACTTGGGCTTGATTACTTTAATTGGAATTTTCAAATGAAATAAATCTAAATTCTTGTTCTGTTACATTCCTTTCTTTATTTAAAGAACTAGATAGTAACTAACAATGTGTTTCATTTGCACCTGTTTTATATGTATTTAAAGGACCAAAGATTAAATGAGACACAACAGTTATATCTGGAACTACAGTCTAAACATTCCATGGCTGAACAAGAGTTAAAAGAATTACAAGAACAAGTACAGCAGCTCAAAGATCAGAATTCATTGCTCAAAGTGCAGAAAGGTCAGTCTAAAATTACAAGTAGCAAGTGCTGAATATCAATAGAAAGAAAACGTACATGTCAGTATCACCGTATTTACGCTTATTAGTTATTGATATCTAAAGTACAGTACAGTGGATCTTTGTTCTAATTAACAATTATAGCCTGTCTTGCAAGTGTGTCCTGTTGAACATCTTGAGTTCTGTGTAATATTTCCAAAATGTGTAGTACTGTGTACATCGAAATATGAAAATAAATGAAATAGTGGATATATGATGATGTTGATACATGATGCAGGTGATATCAATGCTGTATACCTGGACATTTTCGCCCCCGGTTATTTTTGCCCTTTTGTCTTAGAAAATATATTCATCTCGTCTTCTATTCACTTTAAATCACCATTATTGTCTCATGGATGGCATGAATATCCATGATTCAGTTAGTTAGCTTGAAAATGTCACCTTGGTTTTAAATTCGCTATTGCAACTAAGGACAAAAATGGCAAAAATTAAACAAAAGCAAAAATTTGGATGTATACAGTATGATTTAGATCTAGATTATATATCATTTTTTTCTTCTTTTCAAGGGTCTCAACAAAATTTAGTGGCAGATAACAAGAAGGACGAAGAATTAAAATCTTTACAAGATGAATTAGAAAAACTAAGGCTCCAAAATGCTGAAAAAGATTCCATGGTGGATAAACTGGTAAGGCATCAAATTATTTTAGACAAAACATTGTACAAGATACAGTTTTATATTTAAATCATTGGATACTTTAAAGTCATGAGATATATATATGTTTCATTTGAACATTACTTTGTATTTCTGTACTAAATAGTATAGGTCATGCCTTTTTTTTGTAATACATACAAATTCTGTGAAAAATATTTTAAGCAGATTTTAACACAGAAGTACATTTATGTTTTGTCTGATTTTTGTTTGAATGTTGTTTTACACCACACTCAACAGTTATATTGTGACGGCCATTTTGTTTTTCATGGTGGAGGAGAACAATGTAGTTGAGAAGAGATCACCAAATTTCCTCAAGTAAAGTGGCAATTTTTCTCACAAAATCAGCTTAGGTTTCAGTGGGGCTTGAACTCACGTGTGTGTGGGGGGGTGATTCACGTAACTTATAACCTTTTGATTATCTGTATGAATGATTCGATAATTCCCCACTATATAAGGTATGGTGAAAAATAGGAACCATTACTGTAGCCAGTGTAATCTTAACATTGTTATGCTGCATTTTCATATTTCGATGTACACAGTACTACACATTTTCTTGTCCAGGTCAAGAAAGGGTTCACCAGACTCCACCCCACCAAGTTATAGGGATTTGACTTTTTGTTCATGTGTGGTATTGGATAGGAACTAGATATTAACCTCATTTTATTTTTGTCCTTTTTACAGAAAACAGATTTAACAGTTTCAGAAGCTAGAATGTTAAATCAAACGGAAGAGGATAAGGAAAATAACCCAAGTGAAACGGCTGTGTTACAAGCTACTATAAATAGACTTCAATTAGACTTACAGGAAGTTAGACAAAATTTAGCAGAAAAAGACAACGAGATCAGTCGACTAAATGTACAGTATAATGATGCAGTTACACAAATAGATTCATTGGTAAGTTGATCAGATAACTTATATACAAATTAAACCCCCTGAACAAGCCATATACGCTACATTGTTCATTTTGTTTTAACTAATAATGTTATATACAGCAAACTTATATATGAAAATAAAACATTCCCATAAATTACACTTCTGTATGCAGGGTTTTCCCTAGGAGGTGATTTTAGTGAGTCCCAGGGACACACAAGAGTAAAATTCCTGAGTCCTTCATTAAATTTGTAAGTCCCCAAATCAATGAAATTCAAGAAAGTACATGAAAACAAATGCACAAATTTTCAGTCTTGGGTTGAGTTTTTGTGCATCCTTAGGGACTCACTAATATTCATGTTTGCATCATGAAAAGATTCTATGCATCAAAGACTCGGAAATCATGGGTAAGGGAAAACCCTGTGTATTTTGCATTGTTTGTGAGTAATATGAGTGTGAAAGCAATAAAACAGCTTTCATTGGGGTCCAGTCAATTGTTCTGTATACAGGACATGGATTCCTGTAACTCAAAATGCCTTCTTATGAAATAATTTGCATACTTCTGGAATTTCTCAGCCTCTAGTTATGTAATAATTTGCATACTTCTAAACTATACGGACTCTTGTTATGAAACACTTTACATATTTTTTAAATTTCTCACCTTCTTGTTATGAAATAATTACATATAAAATACTTCTAAAGCATTTTTTCTTCATTTCAGAAACAAACAGCAAATAATAGTCCTCAAGATTTACCAGATTTACAAAAAGTGATGGAAGAAAAGTTAACCTTACAAGAAAGAGTTAAAAAATCTAATGAAGAAAATTTAAAATTAATAAGCAAATGTAAAGTAAGTATTTTAAAGTATGAATCAAAACGTTCCAGAATGATCTAGTTTATTTGCAGGTTTCCTTGGTTATAGATGTATTCTGAATTACTGTATACCTCAATATTTTTGCTTCTGTTTAATTTTCGGCCTTAGATGAGGAGGGCGAATTTAAAATGAAGGAGAAATTTTCAAGTTTAATAATTGAAACAAGGTATACATACCTTCCATGAGATGATGTTGCTTTAGGGCAAGTTTATGACGTAGTGATATGTTTTTCTGTCATGAAAGGCCAAAAATTTTCAGGAATATAGTATCAATTAACTATAGCAATGTTGGCCTTATACGAAATGTTGTGTCCAAATAATATGAAATTCAAAACTTAGTCAATGTAGACAGAACTGCACCAGTATCAACAATGCTGAGCCGGCCTGGCTCAGTCGGTAGTGTACTCAACTCTTGATGTGAGGTCGTGAGTTCGAGTCCAGCTGGCGGCAGGTCATTTACCTGTCCTACGGATGAGAAAGTAAAAACCGAGGTCCCATGTCACAGTAGGTGACGGCATGTTAAAGAACCCTCACTGCTCAATGGCCGTAAGTGTCGAGCATAGGCCAAACTTTTAAACCCTTCACTGGCATTTGGTGACGTCTCCATATGAGTGAAAGATTCTTGAGTGGGACTTTAAACAACAATAAACAAGAAACAAACTGTCAGGAGATTGCTATGAAGAATTTAAGTAGGTAACATTGACTTTGAGTCAATTTGGGGCAAAATGATAGAAACTATATAAACTTCTTTGTGACCTTTACTCCTCGTTAACTTCTCACAAAAATATGAATCCATGTGTGAAGTGACTGCAGCTAATGTCTACGATGTAATTTACTGTGGTATATGTTTCTGATTCAGCTCCTAGAAGAGGATGTATCTACAGTTAAAAATGAGAAGAAGGAAGTAGAAGATGAATTAGATGTAGTAAAGAAAGAACAAGAAGATTTACTAGTACTTTTAGCAGATCAAGACACAAGAATAGATAAATACAAATCTAAACTTAAAGAAATGGGAGCCCAGGTTTGTTTCCATTCTTCAACTTTTTAAAACCACCCCACCCCAGCAAACAGAGTGTGTTCGGGTATATATCGAGATCAACTCTCCTGTCTGTCCATCAATCTTGTCTGATCCATAATGTCTCTATTTTACCTTGGAGGGAGTTATCATTTTAACAATTGTTGTCCATGACCAACGTCACCCAAGGGTGTCATGACTTGAAACAAAGTCATTCATATATATATATATATATATATATATATATATATATATATATATATATATATATATATATATATATATATAGTCAAGGCCATACATGGCCAGAATATTTGTCCATGAGATATATTTTTTATAACCTTGGAGGGGAATAATATTTCAAACAAATGTTGTCCCATGACTCAAGAGCATGTCATGACTGGAATAAAGTTCATATCAACAAGTTCAAGGTCACAGTGCACAAGTGGCCAAATTCTAAGCAATGCTGTGGGGCGAGCTTGGAACTTGGCATGTAGCTCACCTGTTACAAAAACTTTGATTTCTGCAGGTGTCTGATCTTTGTGACATAAATTTCTCAATTAAAATCTTGTGTCAGGCCAAAGTATAATAAGTGTAAGTGGGTAATGACAACCTTTATTGCCAAAACCTTGGTATGGGAACATTTACATTAGATATGCAATTTCACAAAACCCTGTACTGTAAGACTAGACATAACAGATTCTATTTCCTTTGCTTTACTCATCAATCCTTGTGGTCACATTTAGACTTGCCCAAACCAATAAATGGTACAGTCTACTGTCATAATTCAGGAGTGAACAAGTTCACTGCTCTTAAAAAAATACTATAATATTTTTATTCATAAATCATACATCCCTGAACTTTGACAGTAGACTTAACCTTTGTTTGAAATGGGCAGGTTCAAATGTGACTTCAGGGGTTGATGGGTTAAGTAACTGATTCATTATCTCTATTTTGAGTGACATGATTATGTGAATCTATTTCATTGTCATTTTCCAGCTTGAAGATGATGACGATGATGATGATGCAGGTGATGATTTAGATGACGAGATTGAAGATGAGATAAATGATGAAGATTAAAGCAAGGTGCCTTAGACTGAGATTAAAACATTGATCATGCCATGGTGCAGAAACCACACTGGCCATAGTGGTGCAGGTTAAAAGAAGCAGCAAGCAGGATCTTGTGTTCAGTAGTTCTTCAGCTGAATTGTGATTGGACTTTGTGATATGTAAAGGACAATGATAATGTTAAAATGATTTATAACAGAGGCAAGACTAACTTAACTCAGTACTTGAAGTAGGAAAGTATATTATTACTGACGGTGCACATAGATGTATATGAAGTTACATAGCAAGCTTTCTTGGATGAGAATACTGGTTACGTTAAATGAAATATATTCAACTGAATACAATCACTACTTTATAATTCTTCTCCCAAACTTTAAGATGAATCAGACTCAAAATACAACTGAAGGATCACCAAAACTTGGAGTGGGGACTGTCTAAAAATTGTCACCAAGACTTGGAGTAGGGACTGTATAAAAATTGTCACCAAGACTTGGAGTAGGGACTGTATGAAAATTGTCACCAAGACTTGGGGACTGTATAAAAATTGTCACCAAGACTTGGAGTAGGGACTGTGTAAAAATTGTCTTTATTGTTCTTGTCACATAAGTTCATTCAATTAACAAGATAATCATTCTTGTAGTACCACTAGAATATGTAAAGTACAATAGTAAGAAAGAAATTTTAGATGCTTACCGTTTGTAACGGACACATTGTACTGGCCAGGATTTGTAAATGTTCCAGAAGTTGAACATAAACATGATTGACAAGTTGCAAAATATTTTCATAAATAAAAGATTCATTTTTTATTCTGAAAATTCATTATTTTTTGTTTCTGATTAGTTGTAGAGTCATCATTTGAAAACGCTGTTTCTTCAGAAGTCGTAAATTAAGTTTTTTGGCAGCATCTGTAATGATAATAGTGTTGAATCATGTGAAGGAACCCAACTCTGGCAGGTGCCAATGTGTCCATGGTTGCACACCTTACCATTCGTGGAACTAACTGGTATTCGCTAGTCTGTTCCACTGAATGGTAAGAGCCCAAAGTGACAATATATCTGCAATAAATAAACAATTACATTTTAATCTGATTTCCTAGTAAGACTCTTTGTGAACTCAAGTCGAAGTATGATGGCAAAGGGAGATAACCTGGTAATCGTTTACAATAGATAGAAAATTGTGGAAAAAGGTCATATAACAATAAATTCAGTAACTGAAGCTATAAAACTTTTGGTGGTTAAATTTTGAACCCCATTTTTTGTATTTTGCTAAATGTGTAAGTACTCAGATACAACATAACTAGAATAAATACCATTAATGTCATCAGAAGTGAGACAACTTGAAATAGTTCACAATTTGCTGTCAAACTTGTTTCATATAAAAGTGCTGAGGAAATAGTTATTAGCAGGCTATCTGGCTCCTAGGTTTTGTAATATTGATCAACATATCTTTTGACAATTGACAGGCCAGGTTTGACCCAAGGTTCACAAGACCAGGCAGTAGTAAAAAGCGTGTGTAGCATGTTTGTGAATAGATGGAAGTTGAAATCATCTAAAAAGATGTTAATGTAGCGTGTGTGTAAACAGATTGAAGTTTAAATCTTCTCGGAATATTACTTTGTTATTTTCATAATTTGTCCATAGCTTTTAATATATTGTTGAGAGGGTTGTAAGTATGTATGGTCACAGTTTACTTTTTATCTTGAAATATAAGGACAGTACATTAGCTGCTTATACCAACCATTATATTCATTTATACAAAGGATTTTTAGGTGGTGTTAGTATGTTTTGTCCTTCCCCGTTACAGTTTATATATTGCATATCATCACATATATTTTCTCATTAATGTATTTTGAGTAGGAGCATAAGCCTATTTTTCTGGTCTGCTTGCAACATTCTATCAAATAACTTCTCTTTTCTTTCCCTAAATTTGGTATGATGCTGAGCATCAGTAAAACGATGCTGAACATCAGTAAAACGTAGAACAAATTCCATTTTAGCTGACATATGGTAATATTTGTGTTATGGGAATTTAAGAAGAAAATCTTTGACGATGGCCTAGCCTTATAGGATATAGTGTTTCTATAACACATATTGCTCTGTTAATTGTTTTGAAACTTTTTCACAGAAAAAGTGTACACCATACAGCAAAGTCCTTCTTCACCATTCTTCTTGTCTAAAGCACCTAGAGATTCCAGACTGAAGCAGAACTAGAAAATAATGTCTACTTATTTATTATTGATTAGTTGATGTAAGAGAAAACTACCATGTGCCAAATTATCTGATATGTACTTACATAGTTAGTAACTAGACTGATTAAAATGTAAACATAATGGAAAGTATGTCTGTTTTTACATGTATATACTGCTCAAGGGGAATTGGAAACAATTTTCATAAGGAAAGTTATACAAATCAAAATGTTAAAAATCTTTTGAGTTAAGATCCTACCAAGAGTCTATCACCTCAGATCATGTAGAATTGAATTAATAATGTACAAATTACTCAGAACTCTGGCCACACTCAAGAATTATCCAGTTAATGGCTTTTTATGAAGCAACATATTCAAACTCCAATTCAAGATGGCCGTGATTTTCATTTTCTCAAAAGTTGTTGATATTTGTTTTTTGTTTATCCATGCACTCTAAAAATAGACTTCACAGGTGAAGGTTTATATTTCTTTTGAAAATAAATACATGTATTTGCAAAATAAAAGAAAAACAGTTTATCAACAATGAGGTATGAATTATCGTACAAAGAAAATCATTTACGACACGTACACAATGAAGGTTTTCCTATGATATCCATTAATGTCCTGTACACGTTGGTTATTGTCCATCTAGAAGAACACATTGTTCCCTTGCTTCTGTCTACTAACTAGACAGATAATTTCTAATCAATATAGATCTATTCTTTCTGGTGTTGAAATATACAATAAAGAGTGGAATTTCGATACCTAGAAGGGAAGAACTATGGAATGAAATATTCCAGAATTTTTTTTTTTTTTTTCAAATTAGTGTAACATTTTTCTTCCTTTTTATTCATACATGCCATGCTTTTGTGTTCACAAGTGGAATTTGTTCTTAAGTCTGTAATTCTGACCTACATGTGCATGTTCAAATGGAATTCTGCATAGGTCATTTCAAATTCAGAGTACGGCAATGTTTAATTTATGCTGACAGCTGTCTACCTATCAAAGTAATGTTGATGGTTTAATTATAGTTTTTTTTAGTTAGGAATACTGGATGTAATTAATCAGACTTGCATCTCTGTGTATGTCCAGAGCATGTTCTACATACAACAAAAAGATATAACACCATCACCTCGTTTCATTCCTTTTATTTTTCACTTTACGTACCCATTATTTTTAACGAGTTCTTAGAAACACATCTCATCTATTTACTTCACCAGTGCAAGTTGCCTACCTTACACCTATCCTCTTCATGCCCACTGCAAGTCATCTACCTTACACCTATCCTCTTCATGCCCACTGCAAGTCATCTACCTTACACATGCCCACCAGTGCAAGTCATCTACCTTACACATGCCCACTGGCACACCAGTGCAAGTCATCAACCTTACACATGCCCACTGGCACACCAGTGCAAGTCATCTACCTTACACATGCCCACTGGCACACCAGTGCAAGTCATCTACCTTATACATGCCCACTGGCGCACCAGTGCAAGTCATCTACCTTATATATGGCCACTGGCGCACCAGTGCAAGTGGTCTACCTTACACCTACCCTCTTCGTGCTCATTGGCACACCAGTGCAAGTATTGTCCGATTCACATAACTTGATGGTGCGGAGTAAGCTTTAGATTATCATACAGATCATGAGATGATTCTACCGACTTTTCGGTTATGACAAACTTCACTGGAAAATGTTTTATTCCTCACTGGATACTCTCTTATATTTGGTGACAAAATAGGAACAATTACTCTAGTCAGTGTAATTTTAATGTTATGATTTATTACCTAAAATTTAAACTCGTCCAGGTCAAGAAAGTGTTCATAAGACTCCACCCCGCCCGCCAGGTTACATGGATTTTACTATATCAAATACATTTCACTCTCATTACCAAAATAACCTTCCATCACATATTGCTACATACAGAGGACATGTCGCCCATTGGTTGTTGATTATTTTATCTTTGTTGATATGACTTTTTATTATAAAATATATAAGTTGATAACAACACCATATCTTTGTTTTAACTTAATTGTCTGTATACCTTACCTTTATGAAATTGATTGCAAGACATTACCTATATTTATCAGTGAGGGGGTGACAGAATGAGTACATGGAGAAATATTGAATGGTTGATTGTAAATTTCATGGTATACAATAAATTTATATGAAATTTCTTTTGCCTTCTGTTCATACATAGGGAAATAATAACAAAGGTCTGATGTGTGGCAATACCGTATATACTTACTTACAAGTCGAAATTTTTTACTATACAATATGGTCAAAATGTTGGGGGGGGGGGGGTCGACTTATAAGCGGGTCAAATGAAAACAAAAATCTATTCATGAAAAAATATTGAAGTTTGCATTTGAATATGCTTTACAGGAATAACTTGTTGATGTACGGAGGTAATATATATACTTCAACCTGGGATGTGTCTTTGTATCAACTTATGTAATTAACATCAGATCACACAGGAGTGCATTTGTCTGTAAAGTCAATTTTTCACTAACTTCAAAAGTGCTGCTATTGTTTTCAGGTGAAGGTCGAGTGTATGTTCTCTATTTATAATGGCATGGTCGTAATTATCTTATTGAACAATAATGACATGTATACTGCAGGTCACCTCACACAGAAACAACGAGAGTGCTCTATTTTAATTACTTCAATCAGCTGATAATTGGTCAATTGATTGAGAGTAATATAGAAGTACCTGAATTTTAAGCATTCTGCAATCATGGCAACTCTTAACATAGTTTACGACACAGCCTCAGGGCTTAGAACTTTCATACACAGCAGGGTGCTTTGATAAAGACGATAAGGGAATTTGTACAAACAATTTATTCCAGGTAATTTTAGAAGATGAATTAAAGCCGACATACAAATTGATATAGTACATGTTATTCAAAAAATGTGTTTTTTGAAATTTGTCAGTCCTATCTTGCATTCCACCTAGCCATATTTCAAACTCAAGAAATTTTTTTTGGACTGAATACATGTTTTAAAGTGAGAACTTCTTTTAACTTACAATGTCAGCTTTAAGAACTTATTTTTCATAGTGTGTCCCATGTATTTAGGGACGGTTTCAAATTCTTTTATTTTATTATTTGGAGACAATATTCAAACACCGTACATTAGAAGCTCGGCGTCACCACAAACTAATTAGTTGTCACTAGATGATGTACATTGTGTATTATACACAAGAATATCATCAAATCTCTGTATCTACTAGTAATAATCAAGCCTCAACTTATAAGCATGTCAAAGCCAAGTCCATCAAATTCAGGAGTTAAAAAAAGAGGTCGATGTATATAGGAGATCGACTTATAAGCGAGTATATACAGTACCCGATTGTAGGCAAGAGTGTTCTAGCACTGTTATGTTATAATTTTCCCCTTATTTGTCTTGTTTTCTTTTCCATTCAGTAAGAAAAGTAGGGACATTTATAACTACAATAAACATGGTACTGCAGTATAAACAAACTACAAAAGATTTGGGACATTTGAAAAGCAAACCATTAATATATTACTACCGATTATTTTAAGTAGATTTCGTCAAGGTCATTTCATTGATAAATGAATCCAATGACATTAAAATTGTAGCAATAATGGATAACACATATAAGTGATCCTAAGTGGAATGCACGTAGTTGCATTACAAAAGAAATATTCGAGCAAAATTCAGTAAAAAATCTATATATCCTTTAAAATCTTTTAATATTATTACCCAATGCCCTATATAAAAATAAATGCATCGTTTCGGACTGTTTCCAACTTTAATACGTCATGACTTTATCAGCGACGTCACAACTGGGTAACAGGTTTTTTCACCCCAGTCCAATGAACTGTTGCACAGTTGTGATGTCACTAATTAAACTGTCAAAGCATGTGTGATTTCTGTAGTTGCAATGTTTGTAAATCATTTTGACATTTATTTTTTTTTATTGGGTAATAAAACAGTTATTGCATAGTTTTTTTTAGCAACAGTCAAAATATTGTCCTGAAGCATCACAGAAGTTGAAGGAACGCAGTTATCCACAACCTGTGGCCAAAGGTGACAGTTTTCCCACAAACCCATGAAATAACTATATTTAACTGTAGTTAAATTGATATCTTAATCACACCTCTTGACCCCATTCTGATTAATACAAGACACAAAATTATGATGTAAAAAATATATTTTGTCATTAACAATCAACATTTATTTTTAGTACAGAAATCGGTGATCAACATGAACTTGCAGTAGATGATCATGATTTCTGTAAATTATCAAAAAGTAGCAACCTTAAATTTTTTTTTGGAAATATGACAACTTTAACATTTGATCCTTTAGATTATATATTCTTAACAGTTAAGCACTTTTCCACAGAGAAATCTTGGATTCTGATCTAATTTTCACCATCTTCTTTTTGACGGATAAAGTTCATCTTCATCAGAACTGAATGTAATACCACGTTTTTTACCAGAAGTAGATGGTTTTGATTTTTTACTGGAGGACGGTACATCGAACGGATCATCGGGTGAATCACTTTCATCATCTGACTGAATGTTACTGAAAACAGAATCACGATACAATTGGATAATGATGTTAATATGAAATACCCAATATGCATTGTTTAGCAGATTATGGTGGGTTTTTTTACAGTTTAATAAAAAATATTTTCTAATGTAACCGGGTTCTCTCCTCTACCACTAAAAACTGAAAAATTGCATAAAACAACATTCAATATATAAAAAATTTCTATTTCCAAGATGGATGTTATTCATACTGTATACCTGGATATTTTCGCTGCCGCTTAATTTTCGCCTTTTTCGTTCTTAGATGACAGGGCAAATTTACGGACATACATGTTAGCCACGAGGGTATGATGATTTAGGGCAAATATAAGACAGGGTGGATAAGTTTTCTGTTCTGAAAGTGCGAAAATTTTCAGGTATACGATACATGTTATAGATACTAGGGCTGTCATTGATGAGAAATTCTATATTGATATATCGAAGAGTAAAAAGTATTGATATATTGATATATCGAATAATTTGGTACTTCCATGAATTCATTCAAAATAAATAGATTCATTGTAATATTTAGTTGTTTTATTGTATATTTGACCATCTGAAGATGAAAAAAGCAATCATTGCAAGGAAAACATCATTTATTTGAAAAAACTGAACAATTAGAAAAAAAATATAACAGTTCAATAACATGAAGTAAAACAAATGGAAAATTTTGGAAATTGTAAAAGAAAATACATCCTTTGAAATGCATAATGAAATGTATCGATACTTTAAAAGTGTATCGATTATTGTATCGAATCAATTTGTGTATCAATATCAAGTCTATCAATGACAGCCCTAATAGATACAGACATTTCTTGAAACTTTAACATAATGTCCGAATTTTCTATGTCCAATTATCTAATCTCATATATGTAATGAATACAGATATTTCTAGAGACTTTGACATGTCCTACTTGAACTTCTGTCATTAAAACAATTTGAAGTGAATAAAGCTGGTAAATTCTCACTTTCTCTCACAGGAGACAAAAAAAATCTTATATAAGTATGACAAAATGATCAACATTTAATAAATAATAACAAAAAACAGGATGTACCGTGCACACAAAGATGATATGACAAAATCCTCAAATCGACTTGTGAAACTTATTATGAAGATAGAACCAGAGAGACATTCTGACCAGTAAAGCTCAAATGAGTCTCCATAAAATAGGATTTGGAGTTCAGCTACATGGCCCATTTTACAGAAGTTCCCAAAATCTTAGATTTGATCTTAGAACCACACATACGAATGTTTTACAAAGAAATAGGACTTGTGATTCACTACCAATTCAAGTTCGGTCTTTATGACTATCGAGAGGAAGTGCAAGACCCAAGATTTTTATGTATGTACAGTAATTTATCTTTGTAAATGTAGCGGGTAAAAACTAAGACTTGAGTTGGGGCAGTGTTGATATTTATACTAACATGAATCGAAGATATTCAAATTTTGATTACTGATAAGCAATATCAAGCTGTGACAAAATAATTTGGAGATTTTCCTTACGTCTCATAACATTTATAAGATTCTGACAGGCTGTTTCTGACATTTTTAAAGAAAACGACACTGAACTGTTTACGGTATATTCTGTATAAATATCAAACACCCCACGATCCCGCAGAGACCAGTGTACAGGTTAGATGTGTAATTCCAAACAAAGTGACTTTCATTCTGTATTCTCCCCCTCCCCAATCATACACCTATTATGTTATGGTGACCATGTGGTTTGAGCTTGATGGCTTTAATCATGCTGTCTTTCACTTCTAGTCTGCACCAGTTCGGACCCTCAACAAACTGTAGGCTAACTGTGTTTGACAGTTCATTTTGCAAAAAGCGGATGCTAGGTTTCTAGGAACATTGAACACGGGTTTTCTTCACCATTAAAATCTGTCTACCACAGTATAAAACTAAAATACTGAGCGTGGCATAAAATACTGTTCAAACAACCTAACTATGATGATGGTGGACACATCAATATTTGATATACAGAAGTATACTGTATACATGTAAATTTTTTCTTCCGTTTAATTTTTGCCCTTAGATGAGAGGGGAAATTTAAAATGAAAGCAAACTTTTCAAGCTCAATAACTGGAGCATGGCAATACATGTCCATGAGACTAAAGTGATTTAGGGTAAACTCAGGACCGGGTGAATTTGTATCCTGTCATAGAAGGGTGAAAAATTTCCAAGTATACAATATTTCTTCTGCTTTATTACCTTTTCTTTGTTTTCGCTCTACCAGTTTTCTGTTTTGCTTTCTGTGAAGAAAATGCATCTACAATACTTCCTGCTTCTACTACAGGAGCTTTGTTTTGACCACGTCTACCTCGACCTCCTCGAGATCCCCTTCCACCTCTTGAGTCTCCCCTCTGTGCACCTCCTCTACTACCCCTTCCTCTCCCTCTCACAGGTGGCATATCCCCGTCGGAATCATCCATACTAGCATTATTCTCATCATCTGCAGTTCTTGGATTTTTAATCTGTGCTCTTCTAATGGCTTCCTTTACCTCAGCCTCGTCTTCTCGTTTTCTTTTCCTTTCCTCTTTATAACGATTGACTTCATCATCTATCACATCTACATTTGTGTTCCTCTTCTTAAGATAGGTCTGTTGAACATAACTAACAGTTAGAATACTAAAGTTGACACAGGTAATATAGGTCTGTTGAATGTTGAACATATCTAACAGTTAGAATACTAAAGCCGACACAGGTAATATAGGTCTGTTGAATTTTAAACATATCTAACAGTTAGATTACTAAAGTCAACAGCAGTAAGATAGGTCTGTTGAATGTTGAACATATCTAACCGTTAGAATACTAAAGTTGACAGAGGTAAGATAGGTCTGTTGAATGTTGAACATATCTAACCGTTAGAATACTTAAGTCGACAGTGGTAAGATAGGTCTGTTGAATGTTGAACATATCTAACCGTTAGAATACTTAAGTCGACAGTGGTAAGATAGGTCTGTTGAATGTTGAACATATCTAACCGTTAGAATACTTAAGTCAACAGTGGTTAGATAGGTCTGTTGAATGTTGAACATATCTAACAGTTAGAATACTAAAGTCAACAGCAGTAAGATAGGTCTGTTGAATGTTGAACATATCTAACCGTTAGAATACTAAAGTCGACAGAGGTAAGATAGGTCTGTTGAATGTTGAACATATCTAACCGTTAGAATACTAAAGTCGACAGAGGTAAGATAGGTATGTTGAACATATCTAACATTTAGAATACTAAAGTCGACAGTGGTAAGATAGGTCTGTTGAATGTTGAACATATTCAAGAGTTAGAATGCTAAAGGTGACAGAGTTAAGATAGGTCTGTTGAATTTTAAACATATCTAACAGTTAGAATACTAAAGTCAACAGCGGTAAGATAGGTCTGTTGAATGTTGAACATATTTAACAGTTAGAATACTAAGCAGACAACTATCCCTTCTTATATACTGTCAGTATGTTTTGTCAAGCCAAGAAAAAATGCCAGTTTTAAAAGTTTGAGTTAGGATAACTCGGCTAACCTTGTTACAGAGCACAACAAAGCTCGCTGAAATGGGTGTAAATTTTCAAAATAGGTATTTGACCCAGAGCTGCCAAGTATTATGGTAAAAAAAAACAATATATAATTTGATTTTTGCCACTGATATAATGTTATAAATTCATAAAAAATTATTTAAAAATCATTGTAAATTGTTATGCAATACTAAAACTATCTCTGTAACTTTTTTGATTTATTGCAGACAAAAAAGGAAATTAATACAAGATGTGTTTAAAGAAACAATTTATGAAGTCATATAAATCATGTAACACAAACGCAAACGAATCTTGGGCATAACTGAACTGATAGTAGAGCTTGTTGAGGTACACCACACACCCATTACCATGTTTGACACAGGAATCACAACATTATAAAACAGAATTTCTTGTTATCAACAAAAGGATAAATCTGTAAATAAGTAGCCAATGTCAAAAGTATAAGTATGTCAGACTCTGTCACACTGTGGTATCAAATCTGCTATTTCTAGGTTAAGTTATGGACCAGCCCCCCCCCCCCCCCCCCAAAAAAAAGAAGAAATAAATCAAGGGACATAACTCTGGTAATAAAGGGCAAATGTGCAAGGAATGGCTATCCCATATTATCGCAGCTGAGATAGAAGGATCTCAGTACTACAAAATTATATTCGGAACTGCTGATCAAGAACATTTTGTATCACTAAACACGTCTTCTATATTGTTTGTAACCATGGGGGATCAAGGAAATTATTGTATTGATAGTTTACATTGTTAAAATTTGGTATCAGTTACACATAAATCTTACCAAATTTGTTTGAAAGGAAATAAATAAATAGGTATATAATGCAGGTTTATATTTACCTGCGGATGGTGGATGGAAAAAGGCGAATGACACAGTTGCTAAACTGCTTTATACATGTATGTAAGCAAACAGGACTTCAAGCTTTCCTCATGCGAGAAATGCCTCAGTTGGGACTTATTGATTCATCCCACCCTCGATTGATATTTTTCAATCTGGAACTCAAAGTGGAGCTAGATTCTATTATTCTGGCACATCAAGGTTTATATATCTCACAGATACAGTGAGTCCATAAAAGGCATAAATACAGTGAAACTTATATATAACGAACTCCTTAGGGAGTTGGTCTTTATACAGAGGTTGATTTGTACACAAATGGTACTATTTTGGACAGCAAATAGTCTTTGTAACTAGGTGGTCTTTATACACACTAAAGTAGGTTTTACTGTAAAAGGAATACTTAATAAAGGGCATAATTCTGAAAATCAGGGACCAAGGGGTGTTACGTTGGTACATAACAATATGTCCAATCATGGTGTACATGTTTATGTAGATGGTGAGTCTATGTTAAAGAATGGTGGATTATTGGCTCAGACAAGCAAAGTTAACTGAGATTAAGGATTAATTAAATACCTGAGTTTTCTCTAGTTGGTACTTGACCAACTCTTCTATAGCTTCTTTTTCTTCTTTGTCCACATACTCCTGTACAGCATCACCCATACCTTTCTCTGTCAGAAGCTTTAGCTGAGCATTCTGAAGCACCAAGTATCAAAATCAAGTTCTGAGGCACATAAATGGGTATCTCAATCAAATTCTGTGGCACACATAAAGATATCAAAATCAAGTTCTGAGGCACACAAAAGGGTATCAAAATCAAGTTCTGAGGCACACAAAAGGGTATCAAAATCAAGTTCTGCAGCACACAAACGGGTTTCTTCATCAAATTCTGAGGCACACAAAAGGATATCAAAATCAAGTTCTGAGACACACAAAAGGGTACCAAATTCAAGTTCTGCAGCACACAAAAGGATATCAAAATCAAATTCTGAGGCACAAAAAAGGGTATCAAAATCAAGTTCTGAGGCACACAAAAGGATATCAAAATTATGTTCTGAGGCACACAAAAGGGTATCAAAATCAAGTCCTGAGGCACACAAAAGGGTATCAAAATCAAGTTCTGCAGCACACAAAAGGGTAGCGAAATCAAGTTCAGAGGCATACAAAAGGATATCAAAATTATGTTCTGATGCACACAAAAGGATATCAAAATTATGTTCTGAGGCACACAAAAGGATATCAAAATCAAGTTCTCAGACACAAAAAGATATCAAAATCAAGTTCTGAGGCACACAAAAGGGTACAAAAAACGTAGTTCTGAGGCACACAAGAGGGTATCTGAATCAAATTCTGAGGCACACAAAAGGGTACCAAAATCAAGTTCTGCAACACACAAAAGGGTATCTTCATCAAATTCTGAGGCACACAAAAGAATATCAAAATCAAGTTCTTAGGCATACAAAAGGATATCAAAGTTATGTTTTGAGGCACACAAAAGGATATCAAAATCAGGTTCTGAGGCACACAAAAGGGTATCAAAATCAAGTTCTGAGTCACACAAAAGGATATCAAGTTCTGAGACACTTAAAAGGACATCAAAATCAAGTTCTGAGGCACACAAAAGAATATGAAAATCAAGTTCTGAGGTACACAAAAGGATATGAAAATCAAGTTCTGAAACATATTTTTCATATGATCATATCTATTATGGTCTACATATAAAAAGTATTTCCTAGACCCTATGTGAGGCCTGGGGCCTATGAAAGGCCCTAAATCCTAACTTTTAGTCCTAACTACCACGGCAATGCCTCGTTGATTGGTCAGTTCCATAATAATTAGGACTAAGACTTAATACAGTACTCAACTATTTTATTCATTTTTTACAGAAAAGTCTAACTAAGACTCAACATTTTTTTTCATGTGAATGATGAAAAATAAATAATGTGTTTCAGTCAATATATATGTACTTGGCGCATGGAGGAAAAAATATTCAAACATGGGTGTATTGAACGGAAAATTTCAACCTTCGTGGTAAGAATCTGAAAGTCTAATCAAAGGAAAACCTATGTATTGGACGACCACATTCTTACCACTCTGGTAGAGATTTCCTTATTCATGCAACACACCCATGTAAGATTCTATTTCTCTCCCATGGTTTACAGATTTTTCGCACTTTTTGTTCTGGGAATGATTTCCTTGTCAACCCCTAGGGTATTGAAAAGTTACATGTGATATGATGTCACTATACAAGTTCTGACATAGAACATCTGGGACTTCTAGAATGCCATACATAGGCTTGACACAGATCTGGGTAAGATCTACATAGACATGCACATTACACGTACATCTATATATACATGTATTTAAGACATGGGAGAAAAATAATCAACCCCTACCTTGAGGGTATGACAAAGGA
Organism: Atrina japonica; assembly: GCA_030159075.1. NCBI lineage: Eukaryota > Metazoa > Mollusca > Bivalvia > Pterioida > Pinnidae > Atrina > Atrina japonica. The sequence continues at coordinate 1,525,924 of BROG01000044.1, read as the reverse complement.
ATCTCAATATACTCGGGATAAGATTCTTAAGTGACTGACAATTGTCATTCAAGAATATTACCCTCTGATTGAGATTCCTTGAGTGACTGACAATTGTTATTCAAGAATCTTACCCTCCGATTGAGATTCCTTGAGTGACTGACAGTTGTCATTCAAGAATCTTACCCTCCAATTGAGATTCCTTGAGTGACTGACACTTGTCATTCAAGAATCTAACCCTCAGATTGAGATTCCTTTGTCATACCCTCAAGCTAGGGGTAGATTTTATTAGTCTGTCAAGTCAGGTTCAACTGTATCACACTTGTGACAACAAATAACTACACCTACCTCATCTGATTGGGAGAGAATATTCTTAACCATATCTTCCACTCTCGATGTATCCAGACTGTCTACTTTCACATTACTTAATGCTGTCGTATCTACAGATAATATCACAGAATCAACTTTCAATTCAGAGTCTTCTTGCCCTGTGAATCAGGTGATCAATTATGCAATATGATTTTCTGCCCAGATTGGATTTTCGTTTCAAATTTTGAATGAATTCAAAATGGATTTAAACAATGTGCTTCAGATTATCGAGGGGAAATACATTTTTGTGGTCGTTTCCTCCACTTCTACTTTGTTTTTCTTGAAGGTTAGCCATGTTAAAAAAACAAGTGTCTGATTGCTTCATTGCTCATGTTTGTAAATACATTTTGTATTTGATTGACCCTGCCTTTTTCAATTTGTGCCAATTTTTATCTAATTGATAACCACAATTCATAGTTGATTCATACTTCTGTTTGAAGGATTTCATGGGTGAATGCATTCAGTCATTAATGAAGCAATCATAGTGACTGGAATATAACGACTGAATAAATCGGGTTCTACCATAACTTGTCTTGTTATACCATTCTCAAGCGCGGGTATAAACGAAGCTACAGTTAGTTAACATTTACAAATAACCAACAGGGCTGTTAAAGTGATGTCACAAACACTAAATGATGTCATCACCATCCTTCAGATGAATGAAAAGATTTAAGTGACGTTCAAGTTTGACGCGATCATGAGAGTCCAAACCAGACAGTGTCTAGATGTGATGTAGGCTAATAATCCAAACTACCAATCAGCGCTTTTCAGTTACTTGGTAAACCTCATGTCTTTAAAATTTTGAAAATTAATAACTTGAGTTAGATTAACATGATAATCAACTAACACACTTTGTTTAATCTTTATTTACAAGTAAACTGGCAAACCTATAGCTAATAATGTCTTCATATTAACTTCTATAAACGATCAATACATTTACATGTATTGTTTTTTACTTACCCCCTGCCTTTAAAGAATTTGTCTTGGTAATTTTTCTTCTTGAAAATAGGATCATGTCTTTTGGATTAGCTATCCGATCAACAAATTTCTGGCTAAATCTGAAAAAAAATATTAAAAAATTGGGCACAGGATATGCTGACATAAAATCAAATGTATAATTTCTCTTGTCTAAATTTGGAATTTTGAAGGTAGTTTGGCAAGTTTCTATGATTCCAAGGGGACTGCCATAAAAACTGACAGTTTATCTCAACTGGCTAAAAAAGACAATGACAATGTGAATTTTGAAACAAAACTATCATTCAAGTTAACACCTAGAACACTCCCTGTAATTGTCCTCGCAGGTTTGAGATGAAATGATGTGTTTCTATATTTAACAAAACTACATTTCATTGTCTGCTTGTTCAGTGTCATCCAAAATCATGAAATTGAACATGATGACAGGATTCACAATTCTTTGTCGGCCAGAATATTGGAACTAGAAAGCATAATGTATTTGTTGTATCATGTTATGTGTTATGATTCGTAAATTAGACACATGATAAAAAGTTTATAATATGACCATTTTGATAACATACTCCTTCTCAACCCTTGGTCCCCGATATCAGCCCTCAGGCTGAGCCCGGAACCTAGGGCTAAGAAGGAGTATGATATCAAAATAGTCATATAATAATCTCTATTTAATGACTCTGATCTTAAAAATGCAATTCACAGGACTTTTGGATGAGATTTAAAACCAAGGTCCTGTGTCACCGCAGGCATGACACTTTATAGACAGGTGGTCTCTATATGCAAGTTCATCAAGTTTCGTCATTCGTAGATCAGGGTTTTTCCCGACACAAAAATTCTGTGTATTTACTCGTAAGATCTATTGCATCCTAGTGGACACGTTAAATAGGCTTACTTGATGTCTTTCGAGATTGATTGGGTAAATAAACCAAGCATGCGACCCATTTCTTCCAGTTTGCTTCCTTTTTTATGTCTTTTAAATTCTTATGTTCTAGTGCAATTCCACAAGAAAACCAAGAAACTGAATTCATCATTTAATTTATAATAAAACAGGAAAATCTTTACCTCTAATGTAAATCTAGAATAAACAAGACAACATCGTTCATCACTTTATGGGTACTTCCGGAAATATAAATTATAGAAGGAATACCAAACCTGAATTTCATTTAATTATGGAAATAAAAAAATAATAATGAAAGTACTAATGATAGTAATATAAAATGATTTATTTACATAAATGTTTATGTAAATCTTACATATGATAAAGTACTTTAATTCTTGAAATGGATAAATTCGATATAATTTTCAAATAAACAAATTTGAGGCATCAATTAGTAGGCTACATATATTTAGTAACTTTTCTGTTTTGCATATTTTTAAAAACATGTTATTGTAATACAATTTATAGATTTTTAATTTAAATTTTCCATATGATTTCAAATGTAGTTAAAACAACTATATTTTATTTAATTTCTTATAAACCTTTAATCTATAGTACATGTATGTATACAATAATTAAATATTGAATTAAGGGTACTCTGAGGGTTCAAGTACAAACCAGGAAATTACAGTAATGTATAAAAATGGCGCTGAGGCTTTGTTTCACATGTGAATGCAGGAAAAACTACTCACTCTTCCCACATGATTAAGCTATGATCAGAAAATAAATGCTCCACATGTACTGTTGATATTTCACTATAGGGATGTCTGTTATTAACAACACAAGTGCACATTTGACATTCACTTTAATTCTGGTCGAATTGAAGTGGACTGCAAATGGACTCCCAAATGGAATCCTAATTTTGTAGTTGTGGGAGTCCAAGGACTCCTCATTTGAAAATCCCAGGGAAAACCCTGGTAGATAAATGTGGCCCAATGCAAAAAAAAAAAAAAAAACTAGACTGTGTCCATAGGACACGAATTTAATTCCATCAAGATATTTGTAATCAGAAATGAATCACAAAAATCCCAATGGAAGTATGTACTGGAATTCTGAAAAGATTGGAGATACGTATCCGGAGATATGTACCACAAATCCTGTAACAAAGCATCACTAACAGTCAATGCAACTGGGAGTCAAAAAGCCATACCTCTTGTTGGAGTAAGGGCCATAACTCGACTTATGTTTGTCCACTTTAGAGTACTTTAAAAGTACATAATATGTCGTCTAGTGTCCTATAATCAAGTATAGAAATCTCAATGAAGGGGTATACTACGATATTAATAAGAAAAGTAACTGGAAGGTGTTATGTTACCAAACACCTTTTGACCTTGAAGTGAGGGTGACAGAAGTGGTCCACAACACTCTGTCTCGTGATGATGCAGGTGTGTATAAAGTTTCGTTAAAATTGAGCTAACAGTTCAAAAGCTTATAGCCCAGACGGGCAAAACCCAGATTTGACCTTTGACCTTGAATTGTGACCTTGACCTTGAAGTGAGGGTGAGACAAAGTGGTATGTGACACTCCATCTGATGATGATATATAAGTGTATCAAGTTTCATTAACATATCTTAAGCAGTTCAGAAATGACAGGTGCCACAAGTGAACCCCAGGTCTGATCTTTGACCTTGAATTGTGACCTTGACCTTGAAGTAAAGGTGACAAAAGTGGTAAGTGACACTCTGCCTAGTGATGGTGCATAAGTGTATGAAGTTTCATTAAAATATCTCCATCGGTTCAGAAATGACAGGTGCCACAAGCAAACCCCGGATCTGACCTTTGACCTTGAATTGTGACCTTGACGTGAGGGTGACAAAAGTGGTACGTGACACACCATCTAGTGATGGTGCATCAGTGTATGAAGTTTCATTAAAATATCTTAAGCGGTTGAGAAATGACTTGTGCCACAAGCAAACCTCAGATCTGACCTTTGACCTTGACCTTGAAGTGAGGGTGAGAAAAGTGGTGCGAGACACACCGACCAGTGATGGTGCATAAGTGTATGAAGTTTCATTAAAATATCTCCATCGGTTCAGAAATGACAGGTGCCACAAGCAAACCCCGGATCTGACCTTTGACCTTGAATTGTGACCTTGACCTTGAAGTGAGGGTGACAAAAGTGGTACGTGACACAAGTGATGGTGCATTAGTGTATGAAGTTTCATTAAAATATCTCAAGCGGTTGAGAAATGACAGGTGCCACAAACAAACCTCAGATCTGACCTTTGACCTTGAATTGTGACCTTGACCTTGAAGTGAGAGTGACAAACGTGGTATGTGACACTCCATCTTGTGATGGTGCATAAGTGTATGAAGTTTCATTAAAATATCTTGAGCGGTTCAGAAACGACAGGTGCCACAAAGAGGCGGGACGTACGTACGGACGGACAAGAGCAAATCTATATGCCCCCACTTTCCAAGTGGGGGCATAAAAAACACAACAAAAAACATGACATTTATTTAATTCCATCAAGATATTTTTAATCAGAAATGAAAAAATAGACAGTCTGAACAATAGCAAAGGGTTATACCATCTAGAAACTTTTGGGTGAGAGGGTTGACTTACCTGTAACCACTAAACGGCTCAAAACCTCCACTGTAGTCTATTCTTAGGCGAATTAATGGCTTATCTGGTTGCTTTCTGTTACCAGAATGTGTTTGAGCTGTGACAGAAAAAGAAATTATATATTGAGCTAGCTTTAGAACATTTAATCATTTATCATCAAGTTTACAAATTGTTCATGGTAAATTTCACAGCTTAAATATCACTCATCTGCTAAGATAAGACAAGTTTAACAGTACAAGTATTAGACCCTTTGTTGTACAGGATCCTATGCCCTTTCAGTTGGGAAATTTACGCCCCAATGGGCCAAATTGGGAAAAAAGTAACTATGGCTATTTTTAGTTTTTAATTTATTCATAACAATAAACTTACAAAGTCACTAAAATTTTCTTTTACTTAACTGACAACATGATTTTTATTCAAAGACATGGAAGTTTTGGCTGGAGAAGTACTTTAATGTTACAGCTGGTGAAATTGATCTACACCAATTGTGAGCTACATGTACATAGTAAATATATTTGGGAAATTTTACGCAAAATTGAGAAAAATAATATATTTTGTATTGGGAGTGGGGCCTTTTACCGGAACTGCATGTTGACAATATTAATCCTTGTAAATTATCAAGTGCTATCATATTCACCACATAAAGTGACTCTATCACTGACAGATGTAGTAAGTTAAATAATTAACAGTCAAACTTCAACATCACCTCTGTATACATGTACATAGCAGCTGTGTATAATAAAGGTCATCCAAACATAACTTTTGTTAACCTTTTTTAATACTGAATAAACCTCACTATAAAGGCCACTGTCTATAATGGCCACTTCTGACTGTTCCCTGGAGTAACTTTTATAGACAAGTTTGTTTTCAAATAAACAGTTAGAAAATTTTAGGAATAATTATGATATATCAGTAATTCAATACAAATCTAAAGTCACATTTAATCCGTTATACAGTTACCAAGGATATCAAACAAACCTTGTGGAAACAGGAATAATTTCAGTTGATAATTTATATATATTACCAGCTTTTTCCAGTAGGAGTTCAACTTTCTCCTCGCAGTAATCCTGTACCTGCTTGCCTATGTTATGATCACTTGGCGTCAGATTTGTCTCACTAAGTATTATATCTTCCATGTAGAACTGACGAACTGTATGCAGAGGAATCTTGGTCATTTTAAAATCCTTTCCTTTGATTTGTAGCAGGCCTATATGTTTTGGCTTAGCTTCTCCCTCACAAAGTGATGTCGCCACACTGCTTCCAGGTTGACTGACATAAAAGTTCTGAGCACCATTCCATTCTGGTTCAATCCTGCATTCGTGTTCATGTCCCCATATTACGAGATCTAAAAAATCGTCTAAAAACTGTTCAGGAATATAGCTAGTAGCAGTGTGCTTGGATCGGTTCTGATGGATAACAAACAAATTAAACCAATCATCCTTGTTCTCTCTTGGTCGTAACATGGTGACATTTTTATGCACAAATAGACGATGAAGTCGTTCGTCTCGAATTGAACCAAGTCCATAGAGAGCTAACTTTGTATTTCCTTTTTGCAAAAGCAGTGGAGAAATGTCAATTTTCTCCAGAGAAGTTGTCTTTCCAAAGTAATTCATCAAGCCAGAACTATGAAGAAGGTCTAAAGAACACAGATTACCTTGACCTGTGGGATCATCATGATTTCCGTGTATTGAGAACACCGGCATTGCAATGTTTAAATTTGGATCTTCGTAATTAACATTCTGAAACTGACAATGATTGAAATCAGCAGATTGATCACTAAGGTACTCAAATTGCACAGGTTTATTACCAAAACAGTATTTTCGAAGTAACGAGATACATCCATGCATTATTCTCCGTGGAGGTTTGTTCTCATGGAAAAGGTCGCCACCCAGTAAAATAAAGTCAGCTTCATGCTTTTTGGCATTTTGTAAAATTTCTTCAAATGCTATGAGAGAATCATTTCCTCGAATCACATCTTTTTCACCATATCCTAGATGGATATCAGTAGCAACAATTATTTTGAACATGTCCTTATTTTCTTCTTGTGGCATGGTTGAATCACAGGTAATTGAATTCTATATGTGTAAAATAGATGATCTAAAAAAAGAAAAAGAAAAGAAATTTGATTTAATACGAGAATACAAGCTTTCCCTCAAGCTGAATCATTCAACTGCCAATATCCATCATCATATACACAATAACAATGAGAAAGACATATTGGGACAAATACCTCCCCCTGTGGCAGCAGACTTTTTTTCATGATGTACGTGTACCATATATTTTTATTGTACAGGAATGGAAGCTTTGGAGTATGTTTTTTTCATAGTGACTTATATCTAAGGTGTTTACAGACCTGCCTAAAGCTGGGCTACTTATGCAGGAAATGTTATCAGATCCAGCATTTATTCATCATTATACTGGATGCAACTGGAAATAAACACTTGACTGATGATCGAAAGAATATGCAATCTAGAATGTAGATGGTTCAAATGGATATAAAATTCAGAAATTGTCAGTAAAAAGAGGGCATATGAATAATCTAAATGTGTAACTTTAATATTGTTGGAGAGAGCTTGAATGAATGAAAAAATCTAAGTCTAATTGGCCGTAAATGTACCTGTAAAAATTTTGAACAGCAATCCCCTACCTTCATGCAAATATATATATTGTGATCTATCATTGAAATCAATTCATCAGTGTAAAGGAGTTGCATTGACAAGGTGTCATGCATATGTATATATATAAGCTAATTCGTAGAATTTTATCCCCACTTTCCTCCTTTAGTAAAAGGGTAATCATATTGTAGGTAAACTTATTGAGGTTAGGCTAAAATATGTAATTTTCATGCTGTTGACACAGGATGTATTGTTTAGAAATTGAACAAAAACTAAAGCCTTATAAACAGGATACATTGTACATGTGTTATTAAACATGTATTACAGAATAAAGTGAACTAGTTGAAATAAGGACTGAATATTATATACTGGTAGCGATGCTAAGCAGATCCCTGGTAAAAACACATTTTTTGTTAATCAAGGGGCCACAACTAGGCCAAATAACATCGATCAAACCTGGTTGAGCCCTTTCAGCATTTAACCTTCATACCAAGTTTGAAGAAAATCCGATAATATTTGTTGGCGTTATTGCACGGAAATGACATTTTTCATTTATCAAGGGGCCAAAACTCCACCAAACGTGACTATCGAATTTGGCCGAGTCCTTTAGGCATTTAACCTTGTTACCAAGTTTGAAGAAAATTGGATATTTGTTGCCGTTATGGCACGGAAACAGCAGAAAATGAAATTTTTCTTGAATCAAGTGGCCTTAACTCCACCAAATAATGACCGCCAAAAGTGGCGATCAAACTTGGCAGAGCCCTTTAGGCATTTAACCTTGTTACCAAGTTTGAAGAAAATCAGATAATATTTGTTGCTGTAATTGTACAGAAACGTAGCGTGACAGATAAGAGGGACAAACGGACAAACCCAAATTAATATCCCCCTTTCCATGAAAGCGGGGGATAAAAATCTATGTTAAGTCCAAAGGGCAATAACTCTGTTCAAAATTTTTGAACAGTGATCCCCTTCCTTCATGCAAATCTTCATAATATGACCTTTAATTGTGTGAAGTTACATTGATATCAATTCATCAGTGGAGAGGAGCTTGATGCATTGACAGATCAATACAATGACATCTCACTGTATTGACACATTGACATGAATAGTAATGTTGTCACATCAACAGCATTAACAGACTAATTATTTTGTTTTACTTTTTTTTTTAACCATTTATTATTTTATTGTTTTACATTTCGCCAGGTTTTTGGTTAAGGCATCTGCAACTGGAATATACAGAATGTAATCATACTCATGGCCGAATGTTATACAGTGAACCCTCTTTACAACGACCGTGTTTGTTCCCACGTAGGAATGACGTTATATCGAATTTGTCACTGTAACGAATTTGATGTAGTGGGTATTTCATAGTTAGCTCCCTTGAGAATCATTTACACATATATGTACATGTAAATAAACAAACTTAGAACAACAAATATTATTATTTTAATTTCATACTATTTTCAACCTCAACCTATTGTAAACATCAATGCATAACTATTTTTTTGGTCGTATATTGTTAAATCAGTGATGTCTTGAAATGCATGGATCATTTACAAAATGACTGAAAGTAATAGTATATCTTCTGATTCCGAGTTAGATTCATCATTGCTTAAATAAAAAGCTCACCGATTGCTGATACAATTCTCTTAAAAATGTGGTTCATAAATATAAAGTTTTACTAAAATGTCAACGACTATCGCAAGTATTGAAGTATTTTAAAGATCCAACATTGTAACCACATCGGCACAGATATGTAGCGTAACGGAACTTGTCAACAATATGTTTTTTTATTTATTTATTTATCTTGTTTTGTTTAATTTGTACACAGCTTGTATTTCTCTACCTGTCACTTCAGTTCTAATGAAATCTACTGATTGTTTATAAACATTAGGCCAACTGCCTACTGTACAGGTAGGGATGATTCAAGCGCTAATAACTGATACCTAGGCCATCACCTATCAGTACAGATTAAGAACAATTGACAGTGTAATTGTTTTATTGACACAATTATTTTTACCTGTGATCTCAACCATGAAGAAAATCAAGATTGAAAACAATAGCCGGATCAGCAGGTGGGATCTACTGCTACGTAATGCCGTTGTAGAGTTTATTTACCTTGAGTTTTGTACATTTGTTCCCAGAATCTGATGTTGGAATCAGATACCGAATATTCCGTTGTAATGAGTACTTTTTAAGTACATGTTCGTTTGTTCCTGAGCAATTCTTGTCGGATACCGAATATTCCGTTATAATGAATGTCGTTGTAACACGGGTTCACTGTACATCTCAATAGTGGATTCTACACGAGAGTTTCATACACTTACAGATTTCACATGATACGCAGTTAGACAGAGACATACTGACAGATCAATACATTTACATCTCAGTGCACTGACCAGTAAAACAGGAACTGCACACGCTTTCAAGGCATTACTGCAGGCCCTTATAAGTTAAAGTACATATTATTTTTATTTAAAGCAATGTAACATTAAGATTAACATGTTAAAACAACATCATGACATGTAAAACAGTTGATGAATGCTTTTGCCCTCTCCATAGGTATATATAGTACCCATCTTATTATTCATAAATTAATCAAATTAATGAAATATTCATTCCTGACCTCAAATATATCTACCTGTGTCTTGAACTTATCATGGTTTCCACTAGGCACTGAGAGTCAGGAGTCATTGACCTCTCAGTGAAAATTTCTGGGGGTCAAATCTCAAAATTGAAAAGTCAACAGTCAAGAGTAAAAATTACCAGTTTCACTGCATTTTTGGTAAATTTAGATGCAAAGCCTACAAAACCTGTAAATGCCCAACTGGTCAGGGTTACGTAGATCTATTTCTATTTCTAAATTTAATGTTGACTTGATTAACTTCTTTATTTTTCCATACTCCATGTTAGTCACGAGACATTTCTGAAGTTCCAGACTTGCCTCAACCAGTTTGTTTTGTATTTTTTTTTTTTTTTTTGGGGGGGGGGGGGGGGAGAGAGAGAGAGAGAATGGTGGGGCTTTTTTTTCAAACTGGGATCTACCAAAAAGGTAACTTTTAAAATCTGGGCATTATTCCAGCGATATACATGTATAATAATAATGGTAAAGTAGCAGGCTTGATAGTTTATACCACAAGTAGATGAGGACAGGAATTTGTATTTTTTTTTTATTTTGTAAATTTATTATTACTGGCAATATTACTCAACACTATTTATGAGATTTTATTTAATTTTGAGGTTTTTCTCCTAGTTTAGATTATGCCCCATTTCTGATGATACATGTACATAATTATACTCTTCGAACATGCGATCCTTCTAGGCCCCTCTAATGGAGTTCTTACTTAATGTTTACTATGTGTGCAAGCATGATGGCAGGCTTCAACTTTTTTTGTTTCAATTTTAAATGTTTAGCTAAGATTGAAAGAGTTCACAGAGTCAAGTCCAATAATTACAGCACCCTCTTATGGTCAGAGTCCTCTGCTGTGTACTTAACCCGAATAATCCAGTCGTTATATTTCACTCACTTTGACCACTACATTAACGCCTGAATTCATACACAATCAGAATTCTTCACCCAAAAGAAATTTTATTGTGCCAGACTGTGATGTCCTAGTATTTTATGTCAAAATTTTGTGACGTTGCATTGACTTCTTCACTCCACTCGAAATTTTTTCAAATTGCTGGTAAAAGAAAGCTGTGATTTATCGTAAAATTACAACTGTAAACCTATCATTCATTTGCAGTATACATTCGATATATATTCTTTGTTTTTTTCGAACATTTATTTATCCTCGATTTTTCCTCAAATTTGAAATGAAAATCCAGATTCTGCAGAATCATATATTGAACATCTTTGATTGGTCACCTGATTCACAGGGCAGCTGAAGGATTTTAACACATAATGCATAATCAAGCCCACTGGAGGGACATTGTTGTTTGACAGGAAGAGGGCGCTGTAATCATTAGAGTTAGTGTGTACTATGGGCTTCAAAATGTTTCAACCGGTAAATTGCAAATGAAGCTACGCATTCGAGTTCCAAGAAACATGGCTGCTGTAAATGTCCAATCTGATTGGTTGAATTATACACATGGTTGAGTACAATGGTTTTGTGGACAGCCTGATCCTGTAATAGCCAGATTAGTAAGAGCCTAGATATGATAGCCCAATCCCATAATAGCCAGATTAGTAACAATCTAGACGGCTTACCAGCATTTTATTGTTCCAATAAAACAATGCCAATACACCTTACCTGTAGTTTGGCAACAATTTCAGCATGATTTTAAGCGAGCACTTTATGGTAAGGGGTAGAAAATGAGCTATACATACATTGGCTGCATTTAACTTAATGTTACATTACGATGTTGCAATGACAAAGCTGCACTCGCTTCAAGGCAATGCTTTAAATCATATTAAATATAATGAACACTAAAGAAACAAGCAGCTTGGTTTATGCCACTCTTCTTTGCCTGCCATATCGAATTTCAGTCCGTATTTGTTTCTACCAGAAGCAGATATAGAGATAGAGATGTAGTGTTGTAGATCGACATGGTTATTTATATTTGAATCGGATTTGCATGTCAAGAGGTTACAAAGGGATGTTCAACATAACTTCATAGGGAATTGATGATAAATAGCGACAATGGTTATAAATATAATTTTTCCAAGCGAGGGGGTCATCTGCAGACAATTTAGTCTGTCCCAAGTCATTTTTATCTGTTGGTTTTGGCTAATTAAAGTAAAATGGTTGATACATACAACTTAAATTTAAAGTAGCTGTATCCTATACATACTCCATTAATTATCCATGTCCATGACAAATAAAAATTAATCCGTTTTGTACTAGATATTTGCACTCAAATTATTTTTACATAATGTAATGGCGGCCATCTTTCGAAGTTTGAGAGCGGAAGTAAAAGAGAGGGAATAATTATTGGTCATATTGATTTAGCCTGGCTCATTGATCTGTTAAGAAACAATCACTGATTCCTTACGACAATAATATATTTTTAAGGATTGTTTTTCATTTTTTGAACATCATCGGTTTATAAAAGCAATTGCTCATGGAAAAATTCTGTGCAGCACGAAGTGCTAAAGTACTATAGTAGAGGGCGAAGCCCTCATATATACCGTATTTTACGGCCTATAGGTCGATATTTTTTTCTCTCCAAAGTTGTGACCTGGACCTATTCACCGCATCGACTTATCTTTAAAAAAACAGTGAAATATTTAACTTGTAGCTGCAATTCCTCATTTTAACATCGTAATTCAAAATTTTCCACGGGATAATCTAGGGGCCTACTCAAAACACCCATTTGTATTTACACTTAATAGGACTATTAAATGTGACCTCGTGTGTGCGTAATGCACTGTGTTCATAATCAAGTGACAAAATAATGATCTTTCAAGTTACAATATCATTGGGATTCAAGACTGTGTCAGAAACTGCGTAATAAAAATACATCGTTTACATTATATTTATACCGGACAGTTTATACTTTTGAATGATTCCCTTATCTCGGCACCCCACTGTGAAGTTGAAGTCTTCATTCAGACTTTCAGGACACTACAAGCTGTGTTCACCGGAACGTGACCTTCAACTGATAAGGATCGCGCGGCAGTCTTTGAAGTTGGGAAAGTTTTGGAAAAAGTGTTACATAAATTAATTGACACTAAACCTTGAGTATTTAATTGTTTGACAATTGCAGCAGCATAATAATTTAGGTCAATGTAAGGATAAGACAAGGATTGAAGTCGCTTGGGTAAACAGCATAAAGAATTTAATGATGATTTGACAGGTAACATAATGGCGATGCTTGTATACATAATCAGTACACACGAGTAATATAAGTGATGTTAAATATATATATGATGCAACTTATATGCTTTTTAATCACTCCTATTTAATACTGTACCGTAAAATAGGCCGATCACTCTGATTATTTTAATAGGCTACCATCATGTTAGCACCAGTTATTAAACATAAACGATGCAATTTTTGTGTTCTTCCATTCATGTTTCCATCTCTGCCGACATCGACCTATCCTCCATTTCGACCTATCTAATACTTAATCCTGGATTTTTGCCAAAAATCGGCCATTCGACCTATCCCCCATATCGACCTATAGGCCATAAAATACGGTATGTAGAGAAGCACACATTTTTTATTCCTATTACATCCGGGGACTCGTACTACTGATGGTAAAATTTTTTGCTCACATCAGGAATTTGCGTGTGACATAAACAAAATGTCGGAAATGCAAAGTCATTACTTAAAACCACATTGCAAACAAAGTAATAAGCCACCACACTAAAGATATGTTTTGTAGACCGAGACTAGGCCATAACAACTAGGGTTGTACATCGAACCCGATCACGAAGCGCTTCCATTATTCTGGTAATGTGAACTGCACGAAATGATGGATACGTTGGGATACAGAAAAATATATAGCATGAAAACATGTTTGTGCATTTAATTCATGACTAATAAATACCACATAGATTCTATTTAAGTTTTAGCACTAAGGAAACAGTCAGCCACTCAATATTTTATTTAAAACAATGAGTGAATGTGGGAATGATAAAAACGTGGTTAAGCACTTTGGTGATTACGTCGATAAAATACGAGTCTCCAAAGATTAACTGAACATGTAAAACTGTTGATGAATGCCTTTGCCCTCTCCATAGGTTTACCTACGTATTATATATTTGGATGTCGTATGATGCCCATGTACAGTGAACAGGGGGCGAGTCTACGATTTTTGGTGGTAATCTCCAAAGGGATTATTTTATTCTGAACATATGTTAAAGAATGTGTCTGATGATCGCCAGCTAAAGGTTTCTTAGATATTCAGGTATTCCTACGATCACGTAATGATCACGTAATGACCCACTGGTTTTATTGATACAACAATACAGACGTTCTGTATAACTGAAATGAAGGAAAATACAGTCGGTATATAAATACTGGGAGATATTCCCCATCATACAACTCTTGTCAAGAGAGGCGCGAGAATATTAATGATTACAAGACTATAGACTATAGTTGACTACCTTTCCCTACACAGTATGAAATTCATTGATAGAAACAAATGCCGATTTTGTAAACTTCAGTCGTTAAGATTAAAGTAAAAAAAGATCGTTTGATTGACTTAAAAGTTTTGGATGACTGGGGACATGTAATGTTTGTAATTTATATCAGTGATTAATTTCTGTGGAAACGCGTTTCCACAGAAATTAATCAGTGATATGAGATATGATTTTTTCGTTACCTCTTCATGTCAATTGTCACGTTCCTGCCAATCCTGGTTTAACCAGTTGAGTTATTGGCGCTTTTTTGATACTTTCGGTTTACACAGGAAATTAAGGCAGGAAACCAGTTCAAACTATAATTACTTCCCTTGCATTAACCGGATATCCTTTTAGCGCCACATCGTGTCAATCTCCATAGTAATTGTTCCAACAATAGCCCAGTGGCTGAACTGCAGTCCGTCGTTGTTTACGAAATTACTGATGATGTTTAACCAGAGTGCTGAATGAAGAACACGACAACAGATACTGCATACACGGACTGGCATTCAGCGCATGTTATAATTTAGTTAACAGGTGGTCGCTAATAGAACCGATAAACATAGTTGACACTATCGTGATCTAGACCGTAGAGTGATATTTAATCTTCCAAAATGTCAGAAAATAAAGGAGGCAAACAAGACATGGACCGTGTGGGTCTTTTCCAGGAGATGGGATATATTACCATCAATGATAAATACAAACAACCTGGAAGTAAGTATGCTGATTAGTCGAAAGACTAAAAGTAAAATAAACCATCAACACAGAGGCCTTTACCCTCAATTTATCCTAATTGCATGCAATAACTGAATGTGGTCCTAATTTGTAGTCATGTACTGTGTAGATCACTCTTCATTCTTCACTTCAGTAAGGCTAGTGTACATGTCACCATGAGTGCCCCAATTTCGACAGGCAAAACTGTCTTGAACATCCATTAAGCTTTTATCTGGCAATTTCTCTCAAAATTTATCAGTTTTGTAAAAAAAAACCATAGGCTTATTAGTTGTACTTGCAGCATCTTTCCACATTATAATTATCTTTCCAAGTTTATGTTGAAAGAATTTCTTAACTTCTTTCCATTCAGGGAACAAATCATGTACAGTGATATTCGGCAGTATACACCGTTACAAACTGCCATAACTGGTTACGGTTATTTTCATTTGATGATATGGCAGATATGCACACAATATAGCTAAGCCAATCAAAACATGTAACTTTATCGCTTGCTGTACATGCTAGACGGATGATAGAGTATCAATTTCATAGTGAGTGATTTGATCCACTCATTGTGTTATCAAATAAATATACCAAATGGAGAATAACTGAATTTATGTTTTTGGAGAATGTTTGCATAAAAGATATAATTACTCACCTGCTTGAACTTGAAGTACATTCTCAACGGTATTAGGTCACAAGAATGAAATGTTTAATTTTACACTTGTATAGCCTATGTTAACTTACATATATGTAATCCCACAAGATTAAATGAAACATGAACAGAAGGCAAACTGACAAATTTAGAACCTTCTATGACAGCAGTTTGTGTATGTCAGTATAGTTAGTTCCTATTGTATCGCTGATCATTGCTTAGCAGTACACTTGACTTGTATTTAAAAAATCTTTGTGCATGGCATCAACTGTTTGAAAGTCACAGTACTTGTAGCCATATTGTGTTTCAAAAGGCATCTTTCTGTGAAACAGAAACTATTACATACTGTCATTCTCAAATAAGTAAATCACACATGATTATATGTACATCCAAACAATGAAAGTTATTGTCACACCTAAGGTGAAAACTAATTTCCTGTAATTTTGATAATATGTTATCAATAACATTTTGCAAAGAAGCAGATCTTAAAGCAATAACTGAAATACTGAAATGATTTTTTTGTATTACAATCTTAACCAATTACAACTCTAAATGGCTGTATCCTAATGTCACATGATATCAAGTTTAAGGTCTCTTAAATGCAACTACGTGTATATAAAATATGAATATTTATTCATATTATTTTCATTCTGAAAATACACATTAGTGTTCTAGTTAGAGGTTTACAGCAGGGTGTTCCGCCCTGTCCTGTGCTAATTTTTCACAATCGTGTGGCAACTTTGCCCTGCCATTTGCAAGTATTCCCAACAGTGTCAGATTATTTTTATTCTGAAAATACACATTAGTGTTCTAGTTAGACGGTTAAAGCAGGTTGTCCCACCCTGTCCTGTGATAATTTTGCCCAATCATGTGGCAACTTTGCTGTGCCATTTGCCTGTACTCCCAACAGGGGAAATCATAGAATGTCTGTTACTTTTCTATAGTGACATACCCATATTTATCAACTGAATCAATTTGTGTATCAACATTGATATTTGCCTGTGAACATTATTCCAAGATGTGAAAGGCTGGTTTCCTTTGCCAAATTCATTCTTATATCTCTGTCAGGTGTTATGCATGATTGCAGTTATATGCCAAAAAAAAAAATTCTAAACTTTGAAATTAATGATATCACAGGACACATAATACTTGAATACTAAGCCTACTAACATCAGTAATAAAATATAAAGGTAATAATTAAGTTTATTTAAAGTATTATTCAATTGATTACAATATAAAGTTACTTAAATTTTATCATAATTAGAATTCTTTGAATTACATACATGTATCTTTCATTTAAGCATTTACCGTACATTTCAACATAATTTACAATATCAAATTTCTATCACTGACCTTGTCATAGGCAATTTGCTAAAGTGCCGATTAAAATACAATACAAAATGATATATACATAATAACATACCAATTAGATAACGAGATTGTTTGCATTTTTAGTACTCCTAGCTATCCTTGATTGTTTTTATTTAGATTTTATTTAATGGTGTTTTTCACTCCACACTCAACAATTTTTTGGTTAAATGGTTTTGGCCAATTTTCAATTTAGTCATATAGTCAATTATGATTTAAAAACATCTTCTCACAATAGTGTTGCAGGAGTACAGAAATTAATGTTTGTTGTCTCTGCATTTGATAAATAATAGTAATGTTATAAGTTAACTCATCAACCCCTGAGAAACAATGAACTCTTCTATGAATCAATTATTTAGGCCATTCCAAATGTGTCTTAAGGGGTGAATGAGTTAAGAGCACAGCTAGACATTTCATCATAAAAAAAACCCACTTGCGATGGTCTAGTGGTAAAGCATTGGACTCACAAGCAAAAGGTCTTGGGTTCGATTCCTGGACCGGGTCATACCAAAGACTCTAAAAATGGTAGTGACTGTTCCTTCGCCAAGCGCTTGGCATACGAAGTAAAGGCATGTGTCTTTCGGATGAGACTGAAAAACGAGGTCCCGTGTCGTGGAAAACATGGCACATAAAAGAACCCTTTTCTTGACAGGATGTAAAACAACAAACATCATAAAAAACAATACAGCAAGGATTTAAAAAACAATACGCTCTGTTGGGAATAGGAATAGGGCCTAGGCCTTTCAAATTGAAAATTTTAGCATTGGGAAATCTAGAAATACACAAAACAATGTGAAAATACAAGAATCTCTTATATTCATTTCCATTTGATTTCAACTGGGAAATTTCGACTGAAAATTGCGAAAAAATGCATTGTTTTTGCATTCTGAATGTGGCCTTATTTAGGCACTGTATGATTATAAGGGTGGAAAATCCATGTACAGTGATAATGATAATTTGAAAAACAAATGTCCAATGATTTGTAAGGCAAATAGAAGATAATTTTATATGTTACATTTGCTCATGTCTTTTTAGTTATTGGTGATTAACTGATTGTTTACCGGTATATAACCATTATTTCCCCCTTCCCTTCCAGTTTTTGGAAGTCATATATTCGCTTATCTATTTTTCTATTTTACATATAAAAAAGCAAAGTGCAATAATAGAACACATTTGTCCATTTCAGTTCAGTTCAATGAAGCGGCATCTAAAAATAAACAAATGATTCCAGAAGGATCAAAAACTAGGTCAGCCTTACAAGCTGGTTATTTTCAAGGCAAATTTGCCAGAGTGATGGAAGGAGAGGCATATACAGACCCTATTAAACTAAGGCGGCAACATAGACTTAAGGAAATGCAAAAAAATCTTGGTAAACCATTTCTACCAAGCAGTGGTGATAAAAAACCGTACGTATTTAATTACTGTTATCAATTCTTAATTTTCTGTGTATGTATGAAATAACTTCATCAGAGACATGCATTGTATATCAGAAAACTTGAATAAAGGAAATCATTGATGTTATGCGAGATTTTCAGAGAGTCATATTGTGTCCTGTTAAATTGACCATATTTTCCTAGTTTTCTGACCCTCAATTCGCAATTCTTGTTCTCTCAGATCGCATCTTGACAGATTATATATGTCGGAAATAATTTTAGTTACTTTCATGGACAAAAATTAATGAAGTTACCTGTCGTAATAAATTTGTTAAAGGTTATCAATAAAATTATTGTGAACTTCATGTACATGTATACAGTAAAATCTGTTTTAGTGACCACCTGTGTAGAAAGACCACCTGGTCATAAAAACTGTTTTTTGCTGCTCCCAATAGTATCATTTTGTATAAATAAACCTCTATATAAAGACCACTTCCCTATAAAGACTGGTTTTGTTATGTCCCTAAGGGGGTCTTATATACAAGTTTTACTGTATATAATTTCTTTCTTTTTTAATTTTGCACTTTTAAGTTTATGTCTATTTATGTGTGGTAATTTCCGATTTCATGGACCCTGAGCCCTCTTCATAATACAGTGGAACCAGTTGTAAAAGACCACTCTCATGAAGGACCACCAGCTGTCCTTTGAGACTACATTCAGAAAACCACTTGGCTGATAAATCCTTTAAATAAAACCTCTTTTGAGAGACCACCTGAGACCATATTTCAGTGGCAGATGGGATGGTCTCTCAAGACAGGTTAAAATATAGGTAGGAGAATCTCTGGTTACATGCAATAAATGATTACCTAACTAATACAGAAAAGATCCTTTTCCGACATATTTATATGTTTTTTTTTATTGTTTAGATTCAGTTGAAATAAGATTATACTGCATATCAATGTGATCTTGTTTATTTCCCTTGCAGATCTGGTTTAGGGAATCATTATGGTACACTTAGTGGACCCATAGGAGCCTTTAGTCCAACAGGTAAACCTGGCAAAGAGTATAAATCGCCTGGTAAAAATTTCATGACCAACCCTGCAAAGAAAGGAACAGGATTTGGGTAAAATTTTCAGATTTGTAATTCTTTTTATTAATAAATTTAATTTAATTGGTAAGTAATGGTTCATTACATTTTTGGAACTTAAATCATTAAACAAGATTTAAACCAATGTTAACAAATATTTATCTATTGCCTGAGAACTAAAAAAAATAATAAGAGGAAAAACTGATCACTGCAGTTTATATGTTGTGGATTATATCTGGTGCCATTTTTTTTTTCACAGAGGCATGTTACATGTAAATCACTTGATAAAGTGGGAAATTGTGGCTATTAGTATGAGATTGAATCATTGATATTTCCTGTGCCATTTTCAGATATCTTGCAGTTACACTAGGAAAATATCCTAATTATCAGACTGATCCTTTTGATCAACACAAAGAGATTGCCCGGGTTTGTCTCAGTTTATAAAATCAATGCAACAGCGTGGAGTGGCATATTCAAAATTATATTTGTTTTGCTTTATTACTAACTACAAAAACTTCATTACTTCATTCATCTGTCATCTGAAGCTGAAATGTTTGACGCTGCTGATATATTACAGTGTATACTGAAATGTTTGACGTTGCTCAGCTGATATATTACAGTCTGTGTATATACTGAAATGTTTGACGCTGCTGATATATTACAATGTATACTGAAATGTTTGATGCTGCTGATATTTATTTCATTGTATACTGAAATGTTTGACGTTACTCAGCTGATATATTACAGTCTGTGTATATACTGAAATGTTTGACACTGCTGATATATTACAGTGTATACTGAAATGTTTGACGCTGCTGATATATATTACAGTGTATACTGAAATGTTTGACGCTGCTGATATATTACAAGTGTATACTGAAATGTTTGACGTTGCTCAGCTTTTATATTACAGTCTGTGTATATACTGAAATGTTTGACACTGCTGATATATTACAATGTATACTGAAATGTTTGATGCTGCTGATATATTGCAGTGTATACTGAAATGTTTGACGCTGCTGATATATTACAGTGTATACTGAAATGTTTGACGTTGCTCAGCTGATATATTACAGTCTGTGTATATACTGAAATGTTTGACACTGCTGATATATTACAATGTATACTGAAATGTTTGACGCTGCTGATATATTACAGTGTATACTGAAATGTTTGACGCTGCTGATATATTACAGTGTATACTGAAATGTTTGACGTTGCTCAGCTGATATATTACAGTCTGTGTATATACTGAAATGTTTGACACTGCTGATATATTACAATGTATACTGAAATGTTTGACGTTGCTCAGCTGATATATTACAGTCTGTGTATATACTGAAATGTTTGACACTGCTGATATATTACAGTGTATACTGAAATGTTTGACGCTGCTGATTTATTGCAGTGTATACTGAAATGTTTGACACTGCTGATATATTACAATGTATACTGAAATGTTTGACGCTGCTGATATTTATTTCATTGTATACTGAAATGTTTGCATTGCTGATATATTGCAGTGTATACTGAAATGTTTGACACTGCTGATATATTACAGTGTATACTGAAATGTTTGACACTGCTGATATATTACAGTGTATACTGAAATGTTTGATGCTGCTGATATCTATTTCATTGTATACTGAAATGTTTGCATTGCTGATATATTGCAGTGTATACTGAAATGTTTGACTGCTGATTAATTCAGTGTATACTGATATATTACAGTCTGATATATTACAATGTATACTGAAATGTTTGAATGTTTGACAGTGTATGCTGATATTGATGCTGCAATGTATACTGAAATGTTTGACGCTGCTCAGCTATTTCATTGTATATGACATGTTTGCTGTGATATATTGCTGTATACTGAAATGTTTGACGCTGCTGATATATTACAGTGTATACTTAAATGTTTGATGTTGCTCAGCTGATATATAACAGTCTGTGTATACTGAAATGTTTGACGTTGTTCAGCTGATATATTACAGTCTGTGTATACTGAAATGTTTGACAATGCTGATATTATTGCAATGTATACTGAAATGTTTGACGCTGCTCAGCTGATATATTACAGTCTGTGTATATATTGACATTTTTGACGCTGCTGATATATATATATTACAGCTGTATACTGAAATGTTTGACGCTCCTGATATATTACAGTGTATACACTCTTTTTCTCTTCATATATATACATCTATATCAAAACCTTAACTTTGGTACAAATGAACATATTATACCAAAATCAACGACACAGGGTTACAATATAAAAAGTAGTTTTATCATACATTTACTTACATATGACTTATGTCACAATGTCCTAGGTCAGAGAAATCAATTTCATATGTGATTATACATGTATCAAACCATATGTATAATTGATACAGTACTTTTGTTTCACAGATGTCACTTTGGCATATATATTCTATGTCATTTGGTATCTAACTTGAGCATAAACACTGTGTGATCTTACAAGACTGCAAGGTGTATCATGGAAACTACATTTAATATTGGAAAAAAAGATTCAAAATTCAAAATTTAATTTTGTTTTGTGTTGCTTTGCAAGTGCTACTGGCCTTGAGACCTAAAGGCTATTCTTAATGTCAAACTTTTTTTTTATAGATTTTCCTAATTTAAACACTTTAAAAATGATGTTTGGTTTTGAATTTTAATGGTTCATGAAATTCAGAAACCTATGGACACTTTCCAATGATATTCCATGCAGTTTTTCTGAAATGTACTCAGCACGGCATTTTGCCGATGTATTCACGACTTGCTTTGTTTGGGCATGTATTATTTAATCTGTGTGAGTTCTGTGTGTTTTCTTCTAGTTATTTGGGCATTACACTAGGGGATTATCCAAAATACCAAACAGATGCTTTTGACAGAGCACGGGAACTTACAAAGGTTTGAGGAAATCATTGATATGATATTTTATCATTTCAACAGATAATCTGTTCTAGTATAACTTGTTTATAAATTTGTAGTGAATTGACTTTCTTTTTAATGGTAATGGTAAAAATTGACCTATATTTGTTAGAGTTACAGGACTTTGAAAGCGTCTAAATAGCAAATTTTGGTGTTTCTGTAAAGAAATCTTAAGTTTTCCCAAGCAGATTTCAACATAATAGCAATTCATATTGAAGTGAGCATTTCACTAATGTTAGGCTTATAGTGGCATGTAAAAATTTCAAAGAATTCTTGTATTTACATGTTTTGTTTTGTTTTATTTTGGGGGTTTTTTTCCGACATTTTTCAAAATATACTTGTAAATCCACTACTGTTGAAATTTATAAATCACCTCATTGTATTTAATTTTACCAAGTAAAAAGTAAGTTTCTGTTTGGCCCCCTAAGTCAATGAAGGAGGTAATCTTAGTTTTGAACAAATTGGATAGACCAAAATACCTAGTCCCCCATTTATTGATCTTGATGGCATAATGATGTCACAAACAAACTGAGATTCCAATATCTAACTTTATTTGTAACGGCACATAAATGTGTTGTTGTATATGATGTCCTGGATATACACACAGTCACTACAATGTATTGTTAAAATAAGTTGAAATAAGTACACTCTGCCATGCCACTGTGCTTACTTTTGTTGTACAAATCACATACTTATATATAAATGTTGGGAGTACTCACTGTGATAAAAACCAGTAGGGTTATCTTGTGAAGTCATACTTTTTTTTTTACACCTATTGTATACTCATTACGATAGACTTACGAATTTATTACCAGACATAAACATATACATGTACATGTATGATTACCAAGTTTAGTCATGTACATCTAGGATTAAAATGTCTGCATGGTTATATTCATATAGGATAACCGAGTCTTGTCATATAAAAGTAGGATTACTAAGTAGTCATATAAATATAGGATTACCAAGTCTAGTCATATAAATGTAGGATAACTAAGTAGTCATATAAATATAGGATTACTAAGTCTAGTCATAAAAATGTAAGCTTACCAAGTCTAGTCATATAAATATAGGATTACCAAGTCTAGTCATAAAAATGTAGGATTAAGAAGTCTGCATATATACATGTAGGGTTACCAAGTCTAGTCATATAAATATAGGATTACCAAGTCTAGTCATAAAAATGTAGGATTACCAAGTCTGCATATATACATGTAGGGTTACCATGTATAGGTATAAAAATGTAGGATTACTAAGTCTAGTCATAAAAATTTAGGATTAAGAAGTCTGCATATATTCATGTAGGGTTACCAAGTCTAGTCATAAAGATGTAGGATTACCAAGTCTAGTCATAAAAATGTAGGATTACCAAGCCTAGTCATAAAAATGTAGGATTACCAAGTCTAGTCATAAAAATGTAGTCATATCAATAAATATAGGATTACCAAGTCTAGTCATAAAAATGTAGGATTACCAAGTCTGCATATATACATGTAGGGTTACCATGTCTAGTCATAAAGATGTAGGATTACCAAGTCTAGTCATAAAGATGTAGGATTACCAAGTCTAGTCATAAAAATGTAGGATTACCAAGCCTAGTCATAAAAATGTAGGATTACCAAGTCTTGTCATATAAATATAGGATTACCAAGTCTAGTCATAAAAATGTAGGATTACCAAGTATGCATATATACATGTAGGGTTACCATGTCTAGTCATAAAGATGTAGGATTACCAAGTCTAGTCATAAAGATGTAGGATTACCAAGTCTAGTCATAAAAATGTAGGATTACCAAGCCTAGTCATAAAAATGTAGGATTACCAAGTCTAGTCATATAAATATAGGATTACCAAGTCTAGTCATAAAAATGTAGGATTACCAAGTCTGCATATATACATGTAGGGTTACCATGTCTAGGTATAAAAATGTAGGATTACCAAGTCTAGTCTTAAAATGTAGGAATACCAAGTCTGTATATATACATGTAGGGTTACCAAGTCTAGTCTTAAAAATGTAGGATTACCAAGTCTAGTCATAAAAATGTAGGATTACCAAGTCTAGTAATACATGTAGGGTTATAAAATAAATATGTAGGTCTAGTCATACCAAGGATCCAAGTCTGTATATATACATGTAGGGTTACCAAGTCTAGTCATAAAAATGTAGGATTACCAAGTCTGGTCATAAAAATGTAGGATTACCAAGTCTGCATATATACATGTAGGGTTACCAAGTCTAGTCATAAAAATGTAGGATTACCAAGTCTAATAAAGTGTAGGATTACCAGTCTAGTCATAAAAAATGTAGGATTACCAAGTCCTGCATATATACATGTAGGGTTACCAAGTCTAGTCTAAATATAGGATTACCAAGTCTATCAATATAGGGATTACCAAGTCCATAAGTCATAGGGTTACCATGTCATAAAAAAGATGTAGTCTAGTCATAAAGAAGTAAGAAGTCTAGTCATAAAAATGTAGGATACCAAGCCTAGTCATAAAAATGTAGGATTACCAAGTCTAGTCATATAAATATAGGATTACCAAGTCTAGTCATAAAAATGTAGGATTACCAAGTCTGCATATATACATGTAGGGTTACCATGTCTAGTCATAAAGATGTAGGATTACCAAGTCTGTAGATGTAGGATTACCAAGTCTAGTCATAAGGAACCAAGTTAGGATTAAATAAGGATTACCAAGCATAGTCATAAAAATGTAGGGTTACCTGCATATAGTCTAGTTACCATGTCTAGTCATAAAGATGTAGGGTTACCAAGTCTAGTCATAAAGATGTAGGATTACCAAGTCTAGTCATAAAGATGTAGGATTACCAAGTCTAGTCATAAAAATGTAGGATTACCAAGTCTAGTCATATAAATATAGGATTACCAAGTCTAGTCATAAAAATGTAGGATTACCAAGTCTGCATATATACATGTAGGGTTACCATGTCTAGTCAAAATGTAAGATTACCAAGTCTATTAAAATGTAGGAATACCAAGTCTGTAGTCATGTAGGGTAAAGATCTTAAAAAATGTAGGATTAGGAAGTCTAGTCATAAAAATGTAGGATTACCAAGTCTGCTATAGTCATGTAGGGTTAAAGTGTAGTCATATAAATATAGGATACCAAGTCTAGTCATATAAATATAGGATTACCAAGTCTGCATATATACATGTAGGGTTACCATGTCTAGGTATAAAAATGTAGGATTACCAAGTCTAGTCATAAAAATTTAGGATTAAGAAGTCTGCATATATTCATGTAGGGTTACCAAGTCTAGTCATAAAGATGTAGGATTACGTAGCCATAAAGATGTAGGATCCATAAAAAAAATGTAGGATTACCAAGTCTAGTCATATAAATTATAGGATTACCAAGTCCAATAAATATAGTTACCAAGTCTAGTCATAAAAATGTAGGATTACCAAAGTCTGCATAAGTCTGTCATCATATGTAGGATTACATCTAGTAAAGATGTAGGATTACCATGTCTAGTCATAAAAATGTAGGATTAAGCCTAGTCAAAAAATGTAGGGATTACCAAGTCTAGTCTTAAATATAGGATTACCAAGTCTAGTCATAAAATAGGATTACCAAGTCTGTATATATACATGTAGGGTTACCATGTCATAAGATCTTACCAAAAATGTAAAGATGTAGGATTACCAAGTCTAGTCATAAAAATGTAGGATTACCAAAGTCTGCATAAAAATAGGATACCATGTAGGGTTATAAATATAGGATTACCAAGTCTAAAAATGTAGGATTACCAGATGTATAGGTATTACCATGTCTGGTCATAAAAATGTAGGATTAGGAAGTCTAGTCTTAAAATTAGGACCAAGTCTGCATATATACATGTAGGGTTACCAAGTCTAGTCATAAAAATGTAGTAGGATCATAAAGATGTAGGATTACCAAGTCTGCATAAAAATTCTGTCATAAAAATGTAGGATTACCAAGTCTGCATATATACATGTAGGGTTACCAAGTCTAGTCATAAAAATGTAGGATTAGGAAGTCTAGTCATAAAAATGTAGGATTACCAAGTCTGCATATATACATGTAGGGTTACCAAGTCTAGTCATATAAATGAAGGATTACCAAGTCTAGCCATATAAATGTAGGATTACCAAGTTTTGTTATATACCTGTACGGTTACCAAGTCTAGTCATAAAAAAGTAGGATTACCAAGTCTAGTCATAAAAATGTAGGATTACCAAGTCTTGTCATATAAATGAAGGATTACCAAGTCTGGTCATATGAATGTAGGGTTACCAAGTCTAATCATATATCATATTAATGTAGGATTATCAAGTCTGGTTATATACATGTAGGATTATCAAGTCTTGTCATATAAAAGTCAGATTGCTAAGTTCAATCATATAAATATAGGATCACCAAGTCTAGTCATATAAATGTAGGATTACCAGCAAATCTAGTCATATCAATGTAGGTTTACCAAGTCTGATCATGTATGTGTAGGTTAATTAAGTTTTGTCATTATAAAGAAGAATGACCAAATACAGTAATGTGTACATAAATCAATATGATATATCAATGTAAAGGCATTATAACTCAATCTCTATTCATGTGTGTTCTCTATGTGAATGTTTATATGGCAAAGACAACTGATTACGTCATAGAGAAACAAATGCTATATGATACTTACAGGTTGATAATTTTAATGAAAGAAATAATGTCAATTATCAATTGTTTATATGTCTATTTCATCAATTTTTTATTGTTCCATGATCAGACATTCTAATTTCAAATGAACTGTTCTAATCAAATATAAATTCTTTTATCCAGAAAGAATTACAAGCTCATAAAAGTTCAATTAAAGGAACAGGTGCATTTAGATTAAATATGCATCCTAGAGCCTACTTTGATGCCAATCCATATTCCTCTGATAAATTTGGAAGGCGGGGTGGCTCTGCAACAATAGGCTCAAAGAAAGAAGATTTGAAACCATTTAAACCTAGTTCTCCAGGCAAGAAGGTACGATTAGTTCATCATATGTATCTGTAATTTATGTAAAGTCATGCACATGTTTGCCTATTTTAATTTTTCTATTTCAAAATCGTTAATTTAAATCCATAAAATAATTGCATACAGGCTTTGTTGTAGATCTGTTTAGACAATTTTGTTTGTAACATTTTCAGCCTGCTGGTATGAAAGCTGGAACATTCGATCCATATCCATCACATTCTGCAGATCCTTATAAAATGCGAGTTCACCGATCTGTCAATGTTGTTAATAAAAGTGGAAAAATATTTACGCCATCACAAGGACCAAAAAGTCGGCCAACTGTATCTATTGTTGATCAGAACGTTATGAGGTAAGTAGGCCTATTATTTGATTAACCTTTTTTTTTTAAATGTTTGGACTTTTCATGTTTTGTTTCATTAGATCTATTAATATTAACTCATCAACCCCGGAAAAAATAGACTCTTCTGTAAAGCAATGCCTTAGACCAGTCCAAATGTGTCTGTAGGGGTGTATGGGTTAAAGCTCAAGAAAACTGGAATTTTTTGTTGTTGCTCATGTTAATTTCCATGTTAATCTAGATAAACAAAGTCAATGTTTATCATAAGTATAGCTATTGAGATCTTGCATATTTTGCTGTAAAGTGGGTGTTTCTCTTAGGTAACTGGTAATATCATGTGTAATAATAGTGTAAAATCTTTATTCTTTGTTTACATTTCATCTAAACATATAACAATACAGCTCTACAATATTTACATATTTCTGTCTTTATTATTTCCTGGCCTACATGGCCAAGTGTTTGAAACTTAGCACTTTCAGTCATGATAATCTCAACCCTTGGTCGCAAGCCTCACTTGATCCCACAGTAGATCATTACCAAAGGATTGCTTGTAGTGGTCAGTTGTCTTGTAGAGTGGTCATTATTATTTCCTGGGCCTACATGGCCAAGTGGTTGAAATGTGACACTTTTGTAAAAGCGTGATAATCTCACACCTCAGTGTAGAGCCTTGTAGAACGGTCATTATTATTTTCCGGGCCTACATGGCCATGCAAGTGTTTGAAATGTGACACTTTTGTAAAAGCGTGATAATCTCACACCTCAGTGCTGCAGTGGTCACTATACTTGTAAATGGTCAGTGGTCTTAAAATTCCTATGTACTAACAGCTTACAATTGGAAAATTTTCAAATTTGTGGTAAAATTGCAGTAAAACAAACAATATCTATATATATTGATATATAATATGATGATAATATTTTATCATTTCAACATAATCTGTTCTAGAAAAACTTGTTTATAGATATGAAGTGAATTTACATTTTTTTTATTTACCTGTGATGAAATTAGCAATTGGTTACCGGTATCAGAGTTTAAAGGGGCACTAGCTGTGTTACCAAAAACATCATTTCTATATATTCTACATTTACAACTTGTACATGATGTAGTATAGCAAATAAGACCTTTACACAGGCATAAAAAATCCTATATATTCCTATATATTTTGTGAAAATCAGATCAGGTCTAGTGTGGTATTCATATACAAATAGTAAGGTTGATTTATAATCAGTTGCAAGTGAAAAAGTGCCAAACTGGGTTTCTCAAGCAATTTTCTCAAAATATATGCAAGGATTTAAGAATTTTTATGCCAGTGTATATCACTTTTTTTTTTGTTATTATATAACAATCTAAGTAGTAAAAAAGGAAAAAAATAATTAAAAAAAACCCACAGCTAATGTCCCCTTAATATTTGACTGTGAATTAATAACACAAGTTTTTTCTTTCACGTTTTTCAGAAACATCAACATACAGAACTACAGATCGGTTTCATCTATAATATAAAGAGTTCTACTTCTACAATTTATATTCTGTCCTGTGACAGACTTTTCACATCCCACTATGCGAAGCTGAGAATACAGACATAAAAATAGAGAAAAATCTTGACTCACTTTGTGATGTAATTTTGTATCTCTTTCAAACTCTCTTGATTTTGAATTCCAAGGTTGCAAGTGGGTATTAACTGATCAACGTAAATGCGATTAGTTCTAGAAGAGCTAAATGCCTTGGTAACTGAAATGTACATAATTATAATATTAAATTGTTTTTTTTTTTTGTTATACAAAAGTCAGAACAATTTATGAATTTGACATTTTTGTATTTATCAATATAAGAAAGTGTGTTGTGGTTCACATAAATGTTTATCATTATTGGATATAATTCATCTTCAGCATGTGTCCTTTTCTCCTTGTTGCCTATAGAATCCTTGAGCATTTTTTTTTAATCTCTTATCATGTTTAAAATTCTTCTGTTTAAATGATTTCAATTACTTCTTGCTTGAATAAGCAGGTCTTATTGAATTATCACATGTTTATATTATTTTTATTTTCCTAATGTCATTGAAGCTCAAACTGTGATACACATTGGGAATTATTAAATTTATAAATACATTTATATATAAGATAGTTATTCTATATTGTTTTATGTGTTCTGTACGATCATTTTGTACAAGAAAGGGAATCAGACAATTAATTATACATTAATCAATTCATCAACCTCTGAAAAACAATGGACTCTTCTGTAAATCAATGATTTAGGTCAGTCCAAATGTGTCTTAAGGGGTGATGAGTTAAACTATGTAAAAACAATGTACAAATCAATTTTCAATCAACACAGTTTGAATACAAACAACACAATATTACTGTAAATCGGGGACTTCTTCATGGGACTTTATTTTCGTGAAACACTGGTTCTAAATTTATTTGCGAGATAATATTTTTGTGATTCTGAGTGCCCATTTTGTCATACTACTATCATAACTCATTACAAAAGTTTACCTCTGTACATCTGTGTTCTGATGTGTACTCACATTAAATCTCAACCACTTTCTAAAACTTTTCATTTTTTTTTTATGTCTGTTGGCAAATATCGAGCCCAAGAACATTGCATTGTGCCTTTCAGTGTTACTTTCTGTATCAGGTTAGAAAATTAAGTGAGAATTTTATTTTTGCGAGTTAGAGCTCTCACAAAATTACGCTTAAGTAAATTTTTTGTGAATAAGTCTGGATTTACAGTTTGATATGTTAGGTACTTATCAAGACTTCAAAAGATAACATTTATTCCAATAGTCTATTATATTTACATCAGATTTGATCAGCAGACTGCAACTCTTGCAGACTTTTCTACAAAGCCAATTACAGAAACTTTATATTTGTAAAAAAGAACTTTATTCCATCTACCATAAATACAGTATATAAAAAAAAAATAAATACAAACTAATGAAAGAAAAAAAAACTCTTTAAAATTATTTTCTCACAGAATGCTATTTCTCCTGAACCCTTTTAACCCTTTCAACCCTACAGACCACAATGAACCAGTCTAAACAATAGAAAAGAGCATACTATCTAGAAACTTAGGGTTGAAAAGGGTTAATCCTTTAAAATACAAATTTATTAGATTTCAAATGTTGGTTGTCTGTAAAGTTAATGGGCTTTTTTTATGTCAATATTCTATTGATGTTTTTAAACACCTGTGTTTATTAAATTATAAACAAAAGGTTTGGTGTGTGAAATCTCAACAGACTTTAATTATTGACAAAGACTTACCTTATGGTGGAATGATAACTTAAAGAGCGTTGTGTCCAGGCTACATCTACGGTAGCAGTTTTCTTACATGTACATTTATGTGGGGTTTCTTTACGTAGGAAAATCAATTTTGGACGGTTAACTTACAAAAATGTATATATATTATCTTTGTATATTATTTGCTGCTTTTAATTGTGTGTTATTTACAGTGGATACTGTTTTGTCAGACCATAGTCTGAAAACCACTTAGTTACATGTAAATATTCTGTTAGATATAACCTCTTTTGAGAGACCATCTTTTTTGTTAAGACAACATTTCAGTAACAGAAGGGGTGGTCTTTAAAGACAGATTCTACTGTACTATATCATTTCAAACCATCTGTCCACAGGCTTCTAATTACACATGGGATTAATATCATTACACTTTATTTATATGCACCTTTTCCTAAGAATTGTTTTCCAGTAGTTAAGGCCCTGTCAAACATTAACAATTTGTCCAGTTAATGCCAACGTATGAAAAATTTATAAAACACGGGCACACATCAAAGTTTTGCTATAGCCCCGTCACATATTAATAATTTGTCAAACTTAAACCAATGTATGAAAAAAATTATCAAAAATTTATAAAACCTTTACATGTCGAACTTTCAATGTAATTTCGGATAAAGTGGACATTTTCTCGAGGTTTTCTGACGATCGAGTAACATGTAGGAACACGTGGTTACGATTGTAAACATACCTACAAATTACTTCAGCATATGTGGGACATATGGGCCATACGCTGGCATGCACAAAACTTTTCGACAAATTTGACATACTTTTAACTTATGTCAGCATGTACCAGCGTGTTGTCAACTTACACAAAACTTACTTACCGTACAACTTATATGACATATGCCAGCATACTCACCTAATTTTTTTTCATACGTTGGCTAAACTGTCAGTGTGTGATAGGAGCTTTAGGTAATTTGAAATCCAGTGCCTTACCTAACGACATACTGATTTAAGTTAACAAAAGCTTGTTACCGATAATTGCCACTTGCAGCATGGGATTTTTTTTTTCACCATTGCCTCTGAACTGATATAAAAGTTCCCATCACATTTGCCTCTAAAGCATACTATTTATAGTTGCTGCCTCAGAGTTTATATTTCTGCATTTATATGTCTAGAACTGCCTCTTAATATCTATTCTGATTCAAGTACAATTAACTTGATGTCTAGCCATACTTTGTGCAATCGACTACCTCTACAGTTAAAATCAAGTTAAAAAGAAACATCATCAGAAGTTAAACATCTAAAAAAGGAAGTTACTCACAATTACAAAGAGCAGCTGACACCATAAATCTTGAGAATTTACTTAAGTCTGAGAATATTCTCAACTTGGTCTGCTTAGCCAACCACTTTTAGGATTTATAGCCAAAACTGAGTAATTCTTAAAAGTTTTATGGTGGCAGGCCTTGGACATATGTTAAGATACACACCTACATCACAATAGGAAATGATTAGTGTCATCAAACTTTTTCTGTTTTGAGATCATCCCATGATCTCTGAGAATCAAACATCAGATATTTTATGCTTCAGAAACCAGTTCAGCACATAAGTCATCAACCCCTGAAAAACATTGGACTCTTCTTTTAATCAATGAATCAGACCAGTCCAAATGTGTCTTTAGGGGTGAATGAGTTAAGTAACTGAAATGGTCCAGAAGCACCAATAAGGACTACGAAATGTACACTACTCCTGTAATGATGGAAAGTTGAGGATATTTCATAGGTGATGAGGTGTCTAATATACCCTAGAAATTTGTATATATACATCACAGTATTTAACATGTTTTGTCTCAGTCTGTTGTAAAAAACATGTATCTGGTCAAAGAAGGGGCCAATATTTGATATTTGACATTAATAAAGTGATACAACAAGAAATACACCACAGTTTGTGTTTTCCTGGTTAGTATATTTGTATAATGATGTCATAAAATTGTAAACAATGATAACAATTATTGCTAATTTTTAGAAAACTTCAGGAATATTACAAAAATATTTGAGTACATACTCTTTTGAGTACTGTACTCAATGTATCCATTTTTTACAAGAAAATCATTGTGTAAACAAAAACTTTTTATGTGCATTATGGGAAATAATAATGTTTCTTATCCAGTCAGGTCCAGAAGTTTTTACAAATAACTATATTGTCAAAATAATGAAATAATAGATGTGCTTGAGTATTGAGTACCAAATTTTGGTGACTTTGGGTCCTGTTCTTCTTTTTTTCTAACTTGTCACATATAATACTTCATATAGGACCCTTATCTGATCTCGTCATGGCCCCCACGGTCAAGGCTTGAACAAACTTGAAACTACATTACATACTGAAGCTTAAACGTTTGTTTGCCACCATATCCCTTCTATTCAAGATATAAGTTTCCGTTAAGTTCAAATGGTTACTTCCTGTAGTACAGTGGAACCTGTCTTGAGAGACCACCTGTCTAGTGAGGCCATATTCTGAAAGCTGTTTTGTTAAATAATCCTTTAAATAACTCTTGAGAGACCACATGACAGATGGCATGACCTCTCAAGACATGTTCCACCATAGTACTTTATCTAAGGGCAGAGCTGACTTGAGAAAAGGCTGAATCCTGACCCCAAAAATAGTACATAATTGCATGCAGTCATATCCTTTTGGACAATGTTTTTAGAATACCAATTATTTATTATTTATTTTTGGTAAGCATCACACTTTTACTGTTAAACCGTCTGAAAAAATAATAAAATTTACATTTCAACATGAACGTGATATACATATATATAAATATATATATATATATATATATACAATTTTAGATTAATCAAGATTCAGCTTAAAAAGCAAGCACTTGACAATTTACCAACCCTTACAGAAAAATCACCTCTGAAAGTCTTTCCTACACTTGAACTAAATATCCTCATTTTGTTTAACACCACAAAATTATTCTATTTGAAAGATTGCCTCTACTTGATTTCAAATCACTTCTTTACAGGGCTCACCCTGCCATTAGCCAACATAGCCATTGACTAATTTTTGTAAAGGTTGGCTAAAATATTTTGTAATTGGCTAATTTTCTGGCTAATATTTTTTTGGTCATTTTCGGTACATGTTTTGTGTGTATAAAATGGTCAGTGAAAAGAGAAAAGATATAGCATGATCACAGACAACTACATTTACATACACAATGCACACAGCATCGGTTACAGGGGCATTCTTCATTGGTGAAAATAGAATTGTCTCGAAGTTTTCCCAATCCAGTAAACTTCCACACCTGCAAATAATGTCCCACACCTGGCTAATCAAAATTTCAGTTGGCTAAAAAATATCATGCTTGGCTAATATTTTGGCTCATAGCTTTCTGAGTCGGGCAAGCCCTACTTTATTTTAAAACGATCATGGAGAACCTTGCTTTGTTGTTGTTTGTTTTAAAGCAAAAATGAACAATTTTTCAAAGCAAAGAAAATTGATCAGGCAAGCATACAAACTGTGAAAATGGATTTTATTATTTTTTTTTTGCATTGAAAGTTTCAAATATTTGACGTTTTATACAAATAAAAAAGTTGTTAAAAATCTCGGGTTGACAAAAAAAACCAAAACACTTGTCATAATATTGCATTTGGGAAAAGAAATTGAATGTGATCAGTGGGGGAAATAAACATTTGTATTCTTATGATGATGGCAGGAATGTCAATCGTCGGCATATTTCATTTATTCTAGGCAATATATGTATATATTTAAATTTTCAACGACAATATATCTTTTTAGCCTTTTTCATAAAAGTTTTGGTCTAACTGCAAGATTTATTTCTCATCAAATGGCAGCATGTATGCCATTAAATAGATTGTTTTAAATATTACGTGTAAATTCACGATAAGCCAAAGTACATTATCTATCTACATTCTAATACATTTTACCAAACAAAGTAAAGGAAGGTTATTTTCTTTCCATTAATTGGAGCATATCTTAGGTTTGTTTTGTTTTTTATAATTGATCTGCATGACCTTTTATTCGACAACATGAAAAATATGACCAACAATTGATACAAAGTTTCACTTTTATTTTCCAAAAGACAGTAACATTGCTGATAGCAGATATATGCCATATTGGCATACAAATTACAAAGAACTTGTACATACATTTTAATTAATATTGACAACATTTAAAATCAATTGTAACAATTGCGAGATTTTCAATGAAATTGGTGCATCAGTTTCGATCAGTACTGCTAAAATTTAGTTAGAAATATAAGAGTCTGTATAGAGATAGGGACTTTCAATTAACATGGCATATTGTCCTATTAAGTAAACATAGGATAAATCTGGCAGTATAACAATGATCTAGATATTCTGTATACATGTAGAATATAAAGTCTGTATTTCTTTGATGAACCATATGTATTTCAATTGTTAAAAAACAAATTGCTATAATGGCAGTTTTTACAACTGTTCCTTTGCCCTGAAATGTAAGGCATCTTAATGTAATCTGTTGCTTCTTTACTTTTATCAACAAAATTAACAATTAAGTCCAAACACTGACATGCACTCTGACATTTAATGTTAACACATTTATAAATGCCCTCAAGAACTGTCTATACTGCACAGCCATCTACATGGTCAATGAAGTGCTTCAGATTTCTTTACGTAAATTGATGAAATTTTAAATTTGATTATAGAGGAAACAAAAATTATTCAAAAATGCCATTAAAATCAAATCCAAACAAAGATTAGGTGCAAAAATATTCCATATCAAAAATTAGTTTGCTTCGAAATGTTTTGCATTCTGACAGTTCACACACATACACATACACACACAGAGGGTGAAACATGTATGAATCAGACCCAGTTTACTATTGCATCAAAGCTGAAAAAAACAGAATAAGTTTATGTTAATATCAAGATAAGTACAGAAAAAATAAATGGGAGTATTCTATAGAAAGTAAAACCAGTACATAAGCATGTTTATTTCATTATGAATATTGGATAATTGCTAAAATACAAACAAAATATACTGTATCTCAATGCAGGATATTTATCACTTTAAAAGTAACAGGTAGGCAAGTAGACCAACACTCATGCTGACGTTTGCTACAATATATAGAAGTATGTTATAGGCTACAAACTTCCATGTTATCCGAACTGGAGACAGTTGGTGGTCACATCTCCTACGGTACTATTTGACTTTTATTTTCAAAAATTTAGAATTTTGAACAGTAATATATTGTAGGCAACCTAGGAAACCAGAAATCTAAACTGAAACAAACTTGGTGGTCAAATGATCTGAGGTAGACAAAGAAAAATATTGACTGCGTCTGGTTCATACATGCTTCATTGTAGGTGAAATTGATGAACAAAATTATTATTCCTTTGTTAGATCAGTTTCAATAGACTAAAGCATACAAAACCATATGTCAAATATCACAAGTCTAAAATGTAGCCACCATGTGCTTAACAATGATTCTAGTTTAGTACAAATATATGAAGAACATGTATATGCTCCCAAACATTTATTCTTATCTTTATTAAACATTCATAGAGACAGCACAAATGTATTTCCTATAAAGGTACAAAGATTAACAGCACTTGAATGCTATTGCTCTAGCAAGCACATCAAAACATCTTTTTAATCATAAAAATCTATAAAATAACATGAACTACCAAACTTGAAGTTTTTATCACCATTACATTGATGAAAGACTGACTTATAAAGCCAATCAATGTCACAAAAAATACTTGCTTTTAAACAAATCAATTTTATCAAATTTAACATCTTCACATACAAACTAAAACTTACTGTAAATAATATGAATACATAATCAAATCTTCCATCGTAATTCCTGCCATACACACAGTCCAATGGTGTATCTGATTAAATACTAATGTATTGGCCTACCCTTATAATTGACTTAATAACAATACACTTATCACCCTGTTTTACAAAATCACCAGAGTCTGTAATCTAGTCTAGTCTGTGTGCTGATAATTTACTTTGGAATTTTTGCAGTGGTTTTCAAGAGAAAACCTTAAATGCCTCATGTAGGATATAAACCTAATGTATGCTAAACCATGTCAAAATGTATGGATTCTGCTAAAAATAAGATAATTTGAAGTTTCTACTACTGCTGAAAAAACATTATTATTCAGATTTAACTTAAGGACACTAACCACACATTAGCATTTTGCCCACAATAAACAATTCAATAATTTCTACATCAGTACATCCACTAGGAGGAGATGTTTGATATGAAGAACCAGGTTGCCACTAGTCTGCAATTGCCCCAGTCGCTGACGTCATCTTGAATTGTATCGGCGGTCATGCTAGGGTTAGACATAAGGGTTTCAGGTTAGGGTTTAGGAGTAGGATTACAGGTAAGAGGTATTTTCCCTTTCTTTTTCTATAGTGAGCGGTAAACTGCAGTTGCCCCCAGGATGCATAGAGAGAGCAAGAATTAAAACTATAACCTCTTTATTAACCTAATTAATGAATGATACCAACAAAAAAGGCATGGTGTTTCATGTTAATCAAAACCGAGGTCCCGTGTCACATTAGGTGTCAGCATGTTAAAGAACCCTCACTGCTCAATGGCCATAAGTGCCGAGCATAGGCCAAAATTTGAAGCCCTTCACCGTCATATGGTGAAGTCTCCATATGAGTGAAAGATTCTTGAGTGGGATGTTAAACAATAATAAACAAACAAACAAGCCAGTAGTTCAAAAACAATTTGCCCATATTCTTACTCTATGACTCTATATCATTTGATCTAAAAACTGGCCACCACCATATAACTGAAAAATTGTTCCAATGTGGCGTAAAAAAAAAACAACAACAAAAAACAAAAAGATAAAGTGCAAGTAGAATTCATCAAATAACAGAAAAGGGAACCCCAATTTATTAATAGATGGGTTATTATTCTTTCCTGAATTCTAGTGAAAAGTATGTAGATTATGTGATCAGATATAGAAATAAACTTATTTCCAGCTTTTTAAAATAGGTTCCTATGTCAACCATAAGCCAAATTCTTAACCTCTGCTGCAAAATAATTCATGTATATTTATGATTCCTGGTCTTGATGTGACCAACATCTAAGAAGTTCAATAGTACCATTTTGAACTTAAATGAATATACGTTATTCCAGACTGATTTCATATAAATTTCACAAACTAAATAATGACCTTGGTTCTTATGGATTCCATTATTTAGAACTTTCAGCCCAAATCTTGACCTACACCATTTACAAACCCAAGCAGTCAGTATTCCTTAATCTGAAAATCACCATCTAATTTATCAAATGATCTGTTCTGTACAAATCTAAGTAGACATCTAACCTGTGCAGTTATTGTTAGGTTCTATACAGCAGTATAATCACAATTTCCTATTTTCTCCTTTGAATAATTAATAAATACAAATATTAAGACACAATTCCAGGGTTCATTAAATATCTTGAATATTTCAGATATCAATTGAATGTTCAAAGTAATTTGTTACATTCTTCAGCAGAATGCTCAAGATAGTTTTGAAACATGAATCCCAGAAAAATGTGTCCTCATTACACCATAGCAGCAGTGTAGGAGTGTTCTAGAGTCACAAAGAGTATGGTATAGATCAGTGGTAAATTACATCTCAATCAGACAGTTCACCTAATAGATGTGTAGTCAGAGTAGTTCAACAGGCTTCTAAAGGTGAATCACTATCTGTCAAGGGAGATAATACACGTTGAATATCATCTCTCCAAAAGTTAAAGACCTTAAGAATACAAAGGCATACCTTGACTATTCAGCTATTTTAAAATAATGTCAGGCATACCTCTAGTAACATTACTAACAATGATATTTAGATATTAATACCATATAAAAAATTCTATGTACTTACTGATCGTGGGTCTTCCAAATACTCGTCTGAACACTTTTATCAAACGGTCAGAAAAGTTCAAATTGGTCTTTTTTACAGAAGCACAGTTAAAGCATTAATTTACACTTGACCACACTACTACGTAACACAAAATATCTAGCTCCAAAACAGTGAAGCAGAGGCAAACACATTAATCATTGTTTAGGAAATTTTATTTTTGTGGACTGTCCACTGCAAAAAAAGGGATAAATATTTTAGGGTCATGACATGTGACCCCATAAAGTTCGTCTCTAACAATATTTTTCACTTTTTATCCTGTTCTTGAAAAACTTTATTGATGTATGTACTTAAATTAAAAAATAAAAAATTCTGTCACAACCAAGTAACCCTGTCCTTGGTCAAAATAGTTAAACACAAAAATTTAAGAGGTTCCCTACCTACCTACTATTTCTTAAAATCATAATTCTTTAAAGGTGTCATGTTCATGGTCTGGACTTGTAACAGGCAACATTGTGAGGACCAGTATGCCTTCAGGTGCAGTATGTAAGCATTTTGTTGTTCATGTTGTTGTTGTTTTTAAATCAATACAATGTGTTAGAGATAGTCTAGAGATAAACTGTAAATCTAGTCACGAGTTTCCATCTTCATTGTATGTATTAGATGTTCCAGCCAGCAACTATAAACATGTGATTTCCATGTTGTAAACTTAAATGACAGAAAATGAAACTCTTTTGTGACTTTTGTAAGGAAGGGTCTTGTAAGAAGTAGCATTGTTTTTTCCATTATCACAGATTATAAGTTGTCTGGTATAATAAAATGCAGCACAGAATGTCAACCATCTATTTGCCAACCTTGCCATTGCACTTTTACACATAAATAACTATTACAATAGTCTCTTTGACTTGTTTTATTAATCTCAGAATAGTCAAAACTAGCCAAAGAGATCCAGCACATACTCACAATTCACTTCAAAGTCTAATGTTAACTAATCCAAAATTTACAGAGATGTTCAGCCAGTGCAACAATATCAAATGATCTAATACAGGTTTGGTGCTGACAATCTGACAGATCAAACATTATGATCTGATTGTCGAGTAGAGAACAGACAGTCCTGTACAATTGTGACTAGTATTAACACTCAAGTCATCAGACTGTGATCTCACTATGGTAATGCGGCTGCTGCAGTACTGTGGTTCTTATTGAATGGTGAGGATATTAATGCTCAGTTGTGTATTTTTATGGCCTTTTCCAAATAGTTATATCTAGTTCGTTTAGGAGTCTTGTTTACATGGTCTAAACCTAACCATGGTCTGGCCTGCATATTTGCACCTGAAAAAAGAAAGGAAAATGAAGTTGGGTTCATTAAAAAAAAAAGATGAAACATGAAAAATATCAATACAAATAAATTTAGAGTTGTCAAAAGACCAACATAGCTTGTCAGTGGCAGCATGGTAACTCAGATACTAAAATTATAGCTATTTTTAAGAAGTAGGTCAAATGGCATTATCTAGGTCATGAGATCAAATGTCATGGCAACATCTGAAAAGGCTGATCGTAAGGATTGCATATATGACAAATAATTAATTAAAGCTCTACTTCTTCAAAAGATATAACCCAGGTTTGTTTTATACATGGATGCCACGACAAGGGTATGACATTAGCTCTCTGGGCCCAGCACTATAAAACTTGATAACTTACTTAAATCTGAAAATATTCTCAACTTGGCCTACTCAGCCGATAAGATTACAGGATTTCAATGTTGAGGAAAGTTTTTTAGACTCAAGTAATTCTCACGTTTTATGGTGCCAAACCCTGGCCTTTTTCCCCCTGGTGGGCTATGCTATTCATATCAAATTACAATCTGAAATAAAGGAAATATTTGGCCATACTGACTTGTATGTAGTTATCATTTTGGTCTTGTTGATCAATTTTTATAGCTTTCAGTTTAACTGAACAGGAAAAATATCTTTAATCCTGGAAACAAATTCTGAAAGAAGCTAGGTACTCTAAGAACTTGATGTCGTTGTTGTGGAATATACCTTTATAGCAAAATTAAGATGCTGTAGCAAATATTTTAATATAGTAATTGATCTGTATGATCAATTCATTTTAGAAGAGTTGACAAAGTCTGATGCTCAGCATGATAACTTTTACAGTCAAATAAAGACAATATTTAAATTCTTTAATTACCTTGGATAGAATGAGGTTTAAACACTGTTAAATCAACTCGTATATCCTGGTCTTCATCTGACGTGTATTCCACTCGACCCATGACAACCACAGCAAACTTGTACTGAAAATAATAAACAATTATTGATTTTATATGTTACAATTATAATACAGCACCCTTCCTCCCCCAATATATGTAACTTAGCATACAGTAATGATAGCTTAAAGGATGTGATTATTACTAGGTAAAATGATATCACACTTTCATTTGAGTAATTCTCAAAATTTGAAATCATGACGGATGAAAGTTATGGTATATGTGAAAAGCAGTAACACTGGTTAATAACACCAGCCACCTTCAATGGGGAAAGCAGTAAAATTAATGTACAAACCTTGTCAAACTCTTTTTCTGAAATATCCAATTTCTTTTGTACCCTTTCTTTTACAGCAGAAAATGGTTCATTCTGCAAGCAAAAATAAAGAAATAACCTTGTAATAAAACGTGTCAACAATTTATTGCGAATTTAAGTAAGGAAAGCTCCATGATCAGTAGCTAATTTCAAAGAATTTCCAACATGGTCATATCTAGTGCCATACATTTGTATAGTCCATCTGCTCTCCATTGAAAATGGGGGTTTCTTAAATTACACTTAATCATCAAATTGGAATTTTACAGTGATGTTTTTAATTTTACCATACATAACTGAAAAGTGAATATGCAAATTTTCAGTTTGCTAACAAAAATTTTACCCATTTACTGCAATCCAATTTTTTGTAAAAGTTTGTGTGGGCAAATGCAAAGTTGATAAAATAGCACCCATTATTCTTTCTGATTTATGCATAAGTAGGTTGTATGCAAATCAGAAACTCTGGGCTATATGGCAATAGACTGACATGGGATTGTATCATGATTAAATTATTTCTTATTAACTGAAAAAATCAGAATTATAAAGTCTGCATCATTTTAATATTATGCACAAGACTATGTTACTAAAATAGATACTTATTTGTAGTATTCTTGGCTTGTGATGATAAACAATTTCAAGAGATGGATGAAGGTGTTGTATTCAGATGACTTTAATTCTTACCTGTTTTATTTTTAGTAAAAATGGCACACCAAAAGTTGAAAAAACTTCCTGCAAGGTGAAAGAAATGCTAACTGGTTACAATTATTAATTTACAGACAAAAGTACTTGATAGACCTACGTTAAGGTACAGGTCTATTTCTGTAATATCAAGATTTGTGAAGTCATTCATAAGACATTGAGACCAGTTAATTCTTTAATATACCAAAATAAAGATTTCCATATCTTAAAGACCAATCAATAGAGACCAGTCCAGTCCTCTATTATCATAATATAGATATCTGTGTAGTTATCTATAAAAGATACAGAGACCAGTCCATTTCTCTATTATCATAATATAGATATCTGTGAAGTTATCTATAAAACATACAGAGACCAGTCCATTTCTCTAATATCATAACATAGATATCTGTGTAGTTATCTATAAAAGATACAGAGACCAGTCCATTTCTCTAATATCATAATATAGATATCTGTGTAGTTATCTATAAAACATACAGAGACCAGTCCATTTCTCTAATATCATAACATAGATATCTGTGTAGTTATCTATAAAACATACAGAGACCAGTCCATTTCTCTAATATCATAATATAGATATCTGTGTAGTTATCTATAAAACATACAGAGACCAGTCCATTTCTCTAATATCATAACATAGATATCTGTGTAGTTATCTATAAAAGATACAGAGACCAGTCCATTTCTCTAATATCATAACATAGATATCTGTGTAGTTATCTATAAAAGATACAGAGACCAGTCCATTTCTCTAATATCATAACATAGATATCTGTGTAGTTATCTATAAAATGATACAGAGACCAGTCCATTTCTCTAATATCATAACATAGATATCTGTGTAGTTATCTATAAAACATACAGAGACCAGTCCATTTCTCTAATATCATAACATAGATATCTGTGTAGTTATCTATAAAACATACAGAGACCAGTCCATTTCTCTAATATCATAACAGATATCTGTGTAGTTATCTATAAAACATACAGAGACCAGTCCATTTCTCTAATATCATAATATAGATATCTGTGTAGTTATCTATAAAACATACAGAGACCAGTCCATTTCTCTATTATCATAATATAGATATCTGTGTAGTTATCTATAAAACATACAGAGACCAGTCCATTTCTCTAATATCATAACATAGATATCTGTGTAGTTATCTATAAAACATACAGAGACCAGTCCATTTCTCTAATATCATAATATAGATATCTGTGTAGTTATCTATAAAACATACAGAGACCAGTCCATTTCTCTAATATCATAATATAGATATCTGTGTAGTTATCTATAAAGCCTACAGAGACCAGGGCCCAACACCATAAAACTTAAGAAATACTCAAGTCTAAAAACTTTACTCAACTTTGGTTAATCCTGAAATCTGATTGGCTGAGCAGGCCAAGTTGAGAATATTCTCAAGACTTGAGTAAATTCTCAACTTTTATGGTGCCAGGGCCAGTTCATTCCTCTAATATCATAATATAGATATCTGTGTAGTTATCAACTTCTCAACATGCAGACACCAGTCTATTCTTCATATAAACATTAGTTAAATCAAACTTAATTCATTTATAAGGAAACCAAATTTAACACTATAATTTATAAAAACTGAAATACATGTGTAGTCTTCATATAAATATTAGACTTATCTATCTATATACAGAAACATACTAGAACTCTATAATTTTATAAAAATTGAAATACTAGTATATTCTTCATATCAACATTAGTTTTATCAACCTATATACAGAAAAAAGGCTAAAACTCAGGGGTTTTTTAAAATTAAAATGCATTAAAAAAAATCTGTCTATGAAGTTTATCTCTTTTCACACAGGCCTTATTCTGTCAATTTTGGGAAAATGCCATTGGCAATTGGGAATTTTAATGTGAATTTGTGTCAAATTGGGAAAAATTGTGTGCACACAAATCTAAATGTATTTTTAAATGCATTTCCCATTACATTATTATTATTTTTTTCATTATGGTCATGAGCTCAATATCAAACTGAGAATTTTTTTTATCAAATTTTGGGAAAAAATACATTCATTTTGCATTGGGAATGGAGCTTAATTTCAGCCCTGTGGACCATAGAAAAAGCCCTGTCACATATTC
Organism: Atrina japonica; assembly: GCA_030159075.1. Lineage (NCBI taxonomy): Eukaryota > Metazoa > Mollusca > Bivalvia > Pterioida > Pinnidae > Atrina > Atrina japonica. The sequence goes on along the minus strand of BROG01000044.1, from coordinate 1,481,448 downwards.
AGAATTGAGAATATTTTGATTTTCAAAGCAACATACTTTATGAAAATGAGCAACTGGAATTAGAGTTTCATCAGATTCTAAGTTGACCTCATCTGGTGGAATTTCTTCTACTCTGTAACTTTTTGTTGAACCTTGAGGATTTAGAGCATCCAATGAAACATCTTCCCGCTGTATGGAATATATCTTGCAACTAATCACTTCAAGTAATCTGAAAAAAAAAAAAATCAGTTTACAATTAAAGGTGCCCTTCCACACATATTCATTAAATTCAATTTTTATTTTTTCTATCATAAAATAGTTTCTTTACAGTTGAAAAGTTATTTATCGCATTGCTTACAGAATTCACCCCAATGAAGATGACCAGGGTGAAAAAGTCCTAGTGTCAAAGACACTATGCAAGTTCTGTGTGTGTATAACATATAAAATCCAATGCAGCAAAATGTCAAATTATCAAGCTTTCTGGTCATTCAATTTTTTTTAAGGCAATGTATAGGTCTCCCAAGTTAAAGTGACACATCCTGGTTCTGCCAGAAACCAACATGATACTGTCTATTTTCCCAAAATAGGGGTGTACAGATGAAATATTTTGTGTTGCTGTTTTCAAGCATTACTGTACCCTTTTATATTTCGTTCCGGTCAAACCTGTTTTGACCTAATTTAGTTTAGTTGAGTTCGTAAACATGTGCCAATCTATCTTGGTACACGTAAAGTTATGTTTCAGCCACCAAGGAAATACTAAAATATAACATCTTGATCCTAAACATGATAATCTGTCTAAGAATACCTTTACCTCACATCAAAGCAGAAGGTTAAGAGTTCAAATCTTACTAGGTCATACTTCAGACATTTAACACTGGATTTAGATGATCCTAAGCTAAGCATTTTGCATAAAAGTCACGTGCCATTTAGATGAGATGTCTTGTTAGGCTCACAACATCAAAGAACCCTTTCTGCACTAGAATAAATCCATAGAATAAATTGAATTTTCTGACATTTACACATTCTTTTTAAGGACATGTAATCTATATCTAAAGACATCTCCATTTAAATGAAAAACTGGCAAGACATAGAACATTATAACAAGATAAAATAACTTTGTAATGAAACATTTCCCAGAGTTTAATAAAAAATGTCTTCATGAAAAATGTAAATCACCTTAGTTTTCCAGAGCCATTTTCTGCAGTTGTCACTTGTTTCTTTGCTTCTTCAAGCAGATCTTTTACCCTTCCATTTTTGTTAGGATATAATACTAACTCCCTCTGCAAAAAAAAAAATGCATTTCAAAATATTTTCATGTCAAAGCAAAACTCATTCTTTCAAATTTTTCTGTCTCTTTTCAGTGTTAGATAAACATTCACAATTCAGTGTTTGAGAGAAATAAGTACTTCATTGTCTTAATCTATTGCACTGCACCTCAATACTTTATCACCTGTCAACATTATTAATGTCATATTATACACACATATACAGTGGAATCTCATTATGATGAAATCAGATTACTGTAAATCTGGTTTTATTCGCGAGAATTATATTTACGCGTAATTTCACGAAACCATAATAAACCCAATAAAATTGTCGATTCATTTTCTAACCTGATACTAAAAGTGGTACTGAAAGGTACAATGTAATGTTCTTGAGTTTGATTTTTGCCAAAAGACATGTTTTAGAAAATGATTCATATTCATTTTTAGTTTTTTTCAGAGCACTGTTGTACGCATGACAAATTTTATAATGATGTATGATAATACTCTGATAAAATGGGCATTCAAACTCACGAAAATATCATCTTGCAAATAAATCTGGAACTGGTGTTTCACAAGATTAAAGTCCCACAAAAATTTCCAGTAGTTGAAATTCCAGTTATGTCAAAGTTAAACGGCCAATAAAAATTTTTATGGATAGGTAAATATGTTGATTAAAAAATCGGTTTATCTTTGGTTTATCTCGAATTCTGGATTGGATATCTTGAAGTAAATAGAAAGATTCCATGAACTTGGAGATAACAAGATTCCAATATATATATATATACGATGGTGAAAGCGCTCACGGATTAAAGAAAGACAATAATAACTGTTAGTAACTACAGTTTCCGTCTGAAGAACCACGATGGTGAAAGCGCTCACGGATTAAAGAAAGAAAGAAAGAAATTGTGATGTTCTACACTTTTTTATTTAAATATTTATCGCTGTACCAAGAAAACTAATATCAAAAAAATATATATATATATATATATATGCAATGTATAATGGTTTTTTTTGCTGAACTGAGAAGAAGAGTAACTGGAGAAAGACTCCAACATTAATATGCAAAGGAATAATACACTAACTGCTAATAAACTAAAAAACAACTGATAAAAGATATCAAATAAAAATAGTAATAACATGATTACCTCCTCTTTTAGAGTATTATTGACCCACATGCACTTGAACTGTTTCTTATTTTCTAGCTCATTGATGCGGATATTCAGCTTAAATGAAAAAAAAAAATGTTAGACTGTCAATGTAGTGTATTATAAAACTTATATAGTGAAATGACATATGACAAATGAATGACAAGGACTTAGTAAAATAACTGAGAATCAAATTAGTATGTCCTTATCAATACCATTTTACATAATGTGACAACTACACAACTGTACAACATTTAAGAATGGGACAACTACAGTATTGTATATTATTTGTAATTGGGACAACTAAATGCGAGATTAGATTGGGGCAACTAAAATACTACAGAATGGGACAACTTCAGTATCTTAAAACAATTAAATGTGGGACAACTGCAATACTCTTAACATTACAAAACAGGTCTGTATTCTGTGTTACATCAAAGAATGGGATGACTCTAATACTGAGTAACATTACAGAATGGAATAACTGCTGTACTGTGTCACATAACAAAATGTAACAACTAGAATAGTGTGAAACAGTGCACAGGCAAATTTTGTTCATATGAATTTCACATTAAAATGAACATGAATTTCACATGAATCAAACTTATATGTGAAATTGACATGGAAAATTTCATGTTAATTTCACGCTAAATTTTTATTCAGGTGAAACTGACATGAAAGTGTTCATGCGATTTTCAATGATATGAAACATTTTACAAGGGACATTTCAAGGCCTGTGTCTACCATGTTAAATCACGGACAGTAATACAAAGGTCATGTTGTAATCAGGTTATTGGTGTGGCAAGTACAAAATGTTTTGTATAAAAGAAACAACCGGGAAAGCATTATATATCTATATTTGAGTGTAAATTATATCCTTACATGCTGATAATAGAGTTTCCTTGGTTGCTTTGGTTTTGAGTAAAGAAGTAAGTCTTTCAAGCTGCCTTCAAATGCACATCTTATTGGGTTTCCTGGACCATCTCGATAGCTTCAAATAAATAATCCATAATGTAATCATTTCATATGCAGTTAAGATAAAATGTCTTTGAGCACCTTAAACATGCTCTAAAAATGGGAAAATGCCATTAGTGACACATTGGAATTCTAAAATGAATTTGTGCAAATTGGGAAAAAATTTTTTGCAGACACGGAAATCTAAATGGAATAGAATCCTTTTTTAAGTGCATTTCCACTTACATTGATTTATTTTTCATTTCTCAACACCAAATTGGGAATTTCTTTCACCAAATTGGGGGAAAAAAACCCACTTATTTTGCTTTGGGAATGGGACCCAATGACTATAGGAAAAGGCATGTATCATACTAACTTACCTTTGAGGTTTAAAAAATTGCAAAAGGTAAGGATCTGTTTGTAAATAATGTGCAACAGCATTGGCCATCTGGTCATAATTCATACGCATAGACAGATCCAAGGAAAATCCTGGTTCATTGGGATTCAGTTTATCACAGAAAATCACCTCAATGCGATAATAGAGATCCCTGAAATCAATAAAACAAATGAAATTGATAAACATTCCATGCCTCATGAAATCACTTACTTTCACAATACACAAAATCAGAATTTTAGTTGAAATTTGAGTAAAAATATCCATGTCATTGATCTTTTGGTGTATGGCATTAACAGTCAAAAAGGGGTTTTACTACAATATGGATTACAGAACCCCTATGGAAATCGACCCCTTTTCATTTACAATCACAAACCCTTGTCCCTGAGCATACACCCTTCTAAATCTAATTTTTCCAGATATGTTATTACTGAAATGATGAAAAAATGTTAACAAGAGTTGTCAGAAGACAACAAAGCTTGCTGATAGTAGATAATGGTCCAGGCATGTATGTGCACATACACAGATACAAAAAAAAAGAGAAAATGTTGTGAAGCAAAAGCGTAACAACAAATGTGTAAATAAATAAAGATTGATTTGTTAAATTACTTATATATAGTCAAACTTGCATTAAAGGTCACCTTTGTATAAAGAGCATCTGCTTATAATGGCCATTCAAACATAATCTTTTATAACTCTTCTTGTAATGAATAACCTCTTTATAAAGGCCACCTGTCTATAATGGCTACTTTTGCCTGTTCACTTGAGTGGCCTTTACAGACAAGTTTCAGTGTAATGAATTAAATGCTTCAAGTTTTTTTAGCTCACTTGAAATAATCTTGAGCTGTCGGAAGGTCATGAGGAAGATGCGGTAGATCTGTAGTGTGGTTGTGTTGTAGATCTGTTTCCTCCCTTTGAAAGACAATAATATCACCATCCATCAGCTCATCTAGTGCTTTCTCTATTGGTAAGTTTACATCATCTATCCTCTCCAGCATGTTAGGTTTGACCTCCTGAAAGACATACACACTATATTAATACTCCATGACACGATTATGCAAAACATAAGCAATGTAGAAATTACAACAGGTTTAGGCCCAAAAAAATTAATCATTAGTTTCTTGGGCACTTTTTTGAAAAATCAGATGAGGCAGGCAGGTTTTTTGTTTTTTTTCCTGGAAAGATTGTAATTTTCACACACTTTCAAACCAATGTATATAAAATTCTAACAAAACCAACACACTTTTCATTTATATCATTTATTGAAAACACAGAATAAAAATATTTCGAAAATCAGCTGAGTTAGTTTCTTTTCTTTTTATCATGTTCTGCAGTCATAATATGCTTCCTTTTTAAAGGGGCACTTTTTGTTGAGCATTCAGAACATACAGGATATGAACCAGTCTCCTTGTGGAGACTATCATCAGTACCACAGTAAAAACAAATATCTCTGAAACAAGTGCTACTGAAGTAAGGCACCTCAATAGGTTTTGTGCATATCGAGTTACTCCCAGGATCAGAACTATGTTGGGAGTCAATCATTATCATCATTTTCTTGAATGTTTTTCTTATCGCTGTCAGACTCTATTTGGTATCTTATATACCTCCCAAAGACAGACCAACATCATTTACTCGTACAGATTTCATCACCTTATCCATCCATTCACTTTTACTTCTCCCAATGTCCACAAAACTTACAGAATATGACGTGTACCGTGATGGGTACAATGAACTATCAAATCAGTACTCACTACCTCAATTACTGAATAGGCATCTTAAATTGTAGCTTGTTTATTTTTTTCAAAAAAAAAAAAAGAATATATATATTAATTTAACAATAATATGATTAATTTGAAAGGATTGCTTCGACTAAACATTTCTGATATGTTCCATTTACATATAAATGTAATATACAGGGGTCCATTCCAATGTTGGTGTGCAAGTTTATACTAATGTACAGTAATGTTGTATGATTCTTTATTCCACTGAAACCATGTAATCTACAGTTGTGTTGACCACTGAAAGTGAGAGGTTGAAAGCACAATTTCCCCGAGTTAAACTAGCAAGTTACTACAGACTTTCAAATGAACATTAGTAAAACAGGCTCTGTATCCTACATTTGAAAATGAACATACCACTCACAAAAAGTCGAAGTATTACTTTTAAATCAATAAAGTTATTGTTAAAATGATATATTTTTGTGGGAAAAAATGAACAAGTAATAATTTAAGGTGCCAATTCGGTAACTTCTAGTGCCAATTGGGTAAATAAGTGCCGATTCGGTAATTCGTCGTAACCACCGTGCTGGATATGCCCAATTCCCAAGGTCTATATTTCCATCTGTAATACACGTAAACATTTTGTTTACATTGCAGTTTTCACTATATCCTCCAATGATACTCCATTCAAGAATAATCTGAGTCCCACAGACCCAATCTGTGTCGATAATAAACTCATTTTACCACCGGCACCGAAGCTCACAGCACATGGTAACTATATGTAAACGTAACGCTGATCTACATCTTAGTCAATTAAATGCTTAATTTACAAAATCAGATGGGGTATAATAAAACCCAGAATTGAAAATTCTGGATATTTACAGAATTGAAAATTCCAAAAGTGAAAAAAAAAAAAACAATAAAAATTTAGAATGCAGCATCATCTTTGGAAATGCAGCGGTGCCCGAGAAACTAATGATTAATTTTTTTTTGCCTTAAACATGTGTATTAAGGGGCGCTCAGGGCTACAAGAAATATGAAGGTGTTTTGGACAGCATAAATATCATGTATCATTCGTAGAAGAAAAAAAGAATATCAAAACATATGGGTCAGTAAACCATCTACCCCTGAAAATAATGGACTCTACTGAAAATCAAATGTGTCTTTAAGGGTGAATGAGTTCATGCTGGGAAAAACCACATTCTAGAACCTCTACCTATATTCTTGCATCATCAATTTTCTTTTTTTTTTTTTAATTTCACATTGAACATTATTGTCAGATATGTGGATATATACTTCCATTATTATTCATCAATGTTTCCACCTATGTCTGTTAACAAATGTTAAGTTTTATCACATTATCATAGCAAGATCATAATTTGATTCACTCTCATCATGATTTTCTTACCTCAAATAATAGAAGTGGTGTGCCAACAGGAAATCCTGCTTTCCGACAGAGTCCAGGAAGTAATTCAGCTGTAATGATGAAATAAGGAAGTGTTACATTTATTCATGAATGATGCAATGACACTAATCTAGATATTACTCACTCACTGACCCCTTCAGCCACATTTGAACTCACCTATTTCAAAGAATAGTAAAGTTCACTATTAGAATCTATCTATTGATTTGGGTGAGCCTTAAAGTGACCACAGGGGTTGATGAGTTAAAGTGTAAATACTGGTATTAGAAAGACCATATGATGTAAATCATCATCATACTACAGATTTGAATGCAAACTTTATATCCAAAATGTAACTTTCTGGGTAACAAATCAGTAAATAAAACCTAATCAAAGATTTCAGAACTTGGCTCACACCAACATATTTTACATTGTTACCCCAAATAAACCAGACCTCAACCAATCTTCTTAACTACCACAGCCTTAAATATAGGATCAGGTTTGCAAAAAATATAGGACTAACCTATCATCTAAAGCAAAGCATATGCTAAGTACTATAAAACATATATGCCAGGCAAGTTTAGTTGATGTAGTAGCAGTGGAAGCAGATAAACCTGACCTCAATCACTCCGCTTGACCTGATGTCAATGTGTTAACCACCCCCTCCCCTAAACTCCATAGAGGTGAGCTAAAAAGGAAAAGAAATATTGAGAACAATGAAGATGGGATACTTACAAACTTTTGCAGATATTGGAACATAGAGATGACCACAATAAGAGATTGTACTATTGCGTGGATCATAGAGTTTCAAAAACATCAAAACATCACCTGTAAAAAGATGAAACATGCACATAAGTCAAAGGCTAAGTGAATCTCAATAAATTCCTAAAATAAGTGTCTGGGACAAATGATTATTACTATATGTTTATCAGATCACCAGAAAAAATGTCAAAATTAATCTAAAGAGAGAGTTTTTAATAAAATCAGAAACAATCAACGTACATATCTGGACTTTAGTAAGTACATCTGTGAAAAGCATATTTTTGTTACTTTTATCCATTTTTGTGAACTAAATTAAAGTTTTCAGTACCCCATGAGATTCAAAATTTAAAAACTCTAACTTTCGTGTTTAGTTAACCCTACCTAAATATGACACATTTTATTTTGGCAAACACAGCTGATGCCCCTTTAAAAAAGCTACAAGTTTTTTTTTTTAATTAACTTGTAGCTTTTTTAAAGGGACATCAGCTGTGTTTGCCAAAATAAAATATATCATATTTAGGTAGGATTAACTAAACATGAAAGTTAGAGTTTTGATTTTTTTCTACTTTTACTACTTGAACTTGATGTAAAATAACAAATAAGAGCTATACACATTCATAAAAAATCCTTATATTCCTATATATTTTGCAAAATTTTCACAAAATATATAGGAATTTAAGAATTTTTATGCCTGTGTATATCTCTTTTTTGTTGTTGTATATAAATATGAGTAGTAAAAAAGGGGAGAAATTGTTTTGAAAAAAAACCCCACAGCTAATGCCCCTTTAATTCAGCCCTACTCTACTACTGATAATGATTCAGTATTTTCTCACAACTTGACTTAGCTCTCTCTTACTAGAGATGCAGCCCTTTCTTACTATTGATTCAGCCCTGTCTTACTATTGATTCAGCCGTCTTTCTACTGACCGAGTCTTTTCTCATTATTGACTATAAAGCCCTGTTTTGCTTTTGACTCAGTTTTGTCTCGTTTTTAATTCAGCTTTGTCTTACCATAAATTTAAGTCTTACTACTGTAAACCTGGAAAATTTCGCCCCCGTTTAATTTTCACCATTTTCGTCCCTAGATGAGAGGGCAAATTTAAAATGAAATTGAAAAGTTCAAGCTAAATGACTGAAGCACAGATGTTCATGCCATCCATGTGATTATGATGAATTAGACAAATTTAAGACCAGGTGAATATGCTGTCGTAAAAGTGCAAAAATAACCAGGGGCAAAAATTTCAAGGAATACAGTACTCATTCAACTTTGTCTCACTATTAATTCAGTCCAGTCTTCCTATGGATTCTGAAGTCTTACAATGAAATCTATCAAATTATACTATTATCTTATGATATGTTCAGTCCTATCTTACTGTTAATTCATCCCTGTCTCACAACTGATTCAGTCCTATCTTCCTACTGATTCAGTCCTGTCATACTACTGAATCAGCCCTGTCTTATGATTTATTCAGTGAAGTCTTACTGTTGATTCATCCCTGTCTTACAACTGATTCAGTCCTATCTTCCTACTGATTCAGTCCTGTCATTCTACTGAATCAGCCGTCTTATGATTTATTCAGTGCAGTCTTACTGTTAATTCATCCCTGTCTCACAACTGATTCAGTCCTATCTTCCTACTGATTCAGTCCTGTCATACTACTGAATCAGCCTTGTCTTATGACTTATTCAGTGCAGTCTTACTGTTGATTCATCCCTATCTCACAACTTATTTAGTCTTATCTTACAACTGATTTAGCCCAGTCTTACTTACTATCTTTGTCAAACTGTGGCAGCTCTTCAAGTCCCCCTTCTGGGTCCAGAGTTTCCAGAAAAAGTGTCCAAGGGCTTTCACTGTCGGCTACATCTTGTACCTAAATTTTCAGTAGAATATAGTTATACATATGCAAACAAAGGCTGTCTTGTGATCATTTGTTAAACAATAATTCTATAGTTCAGACCAGGTGTGACTTTTAATTAAACAATAATTCTATAGTTCAGACCAGGTGTGACTTTTTATTAAACAATAATTCTATAGTTCAGACCAGGTGTGACTTTTTATTAAACAATAATTCTATAGTTCAGACCAGGTGTGACTTTTTATTAAACAATAATTCTATAGTTCAGACCAGGTGTGACTTTTAATTAAACAATAATTCTATAGTTCAGACCAGGTGTGACTTTTTATTAAACAATAATTCTATAGTTCAGACCAGGTGTGACTTTTAATTAAATATGCAAATTCTATAGTTCAGACCAGGTGTGACTTTTTATTAAACAATAATTCTATAGTTCAGACCAGGTGTGACTTTTTATTAAACAATAATTCTATAGTTCAGACCAGGTGTGACTTTTTATTAAACAATAATTCTATAGTTCAGACCAGGTGTGACTTTTTATTAAACAATAAATTTATAGTTCAGACGGAGTGTGATTATTTGTTAAACAATAACTTTATAGTTCAAGTTTGGTGTGATTATGTGTTAAACTGTAGCATAGGAGATCTGTCATATACTTACTGTTTTGTGAAGATTTGTCTCTATGTCCAGCAAAGTTGGTCTGAATGTTTGATTTTGTCGACTTTGGAAAGGCCACGGTCTAATTTGTTGTACTGGATAATTCTTTTGGATGGATAAAAGTATTATTATTCAAATAAAAATCAAATGTAGATGCATAAAATGGCACAATTATTTAAAATCTCTTCCTGAAAATCTGTAAATTCAAAATAGTTCAGAGTTTGGTTTTTAATGATATATAAACTAATAATCAGCTAATTATGTGAATGCTGAATGGCAATCGAACCCAAAATAAGCTTGCAACTCTATTAGAGTGTTTATATCACTGATCATACAAACAGTATATATTTTTATCATGAATGCAGCACATCAGATATCTAAATACTGCACTACCCCACGCAGGCAGCATTCTGTAAATATCTTGTTACAGAACTCTCTAGTTAACCCAAAGGCCCATCATGTATTGCAGTTGGTAATGCAGTTACATTGCAAAAATAAATTTGCTAGATTATTGTAAGATTTTTGTCACAAGAGATATATAAGCTATTTAGAAAATGTAAATACAGTTTAAAGATCAGGTATATCACTACATAATCAAAAGAGTACATTTGTATAGCAGGATATAAAACATCCAGGACAGAAAGAGTAAATTTCTTTCAAATATTTAGAATTATCCAGAAAATAAACAATTTTTTTTATTTTTTTTTTTCATTTTCTCTGACTAGATCTATTTCTTACACTTTAACAACAAGAAAACTTACAGTTTCAATTATTTCATATTACAAATCCATTTTCAAATATTAAATTACCCTCCTAAAACTATATAAAAAAGCATTTACAATTTTCCTGAAATAGATGATCTTACTTACCATATTTTCTGCTAGAAGTTTCAGAAACTCCAATAATGTAAGAGACTTTTTAATTCTAAAATTCCTATAGTTAACCCTGTCTGGGTCAAATAAATCATTTCCTTGATGACCATTAAAATGGTCATCTGTCACAACCTGCACATTCATATATAGATGTGCTTCTGTCCTCTCTTTTCTTTTCTGTGCCTCTAACCGTCTGAAAGTAAAATCATAATGCTTGTGTATGTTTATAAAATCAAAAGATAAGAAGGCCACTGTTTATTCATTCACTTTCGACTGATCAGTTCTGTTAATACTTAACACACAAAATTTAGAGACTTGGCCTTGAATGAAAAAACAATCAAAACAAAACAGTAGAAAAAAAGTTGCACAAATGACAAATACCTTTCTTCTGCCAATCTGTCAATCAAAGACTCAGGAATGTCAGATTCATTCACATCACACAAAACATCATCTGAAAAAAGAAAAAAAAAAAAAGAAAAGATTTAATCATCATTAAAGGAATATAGAGGTCATAATATATTTTAAGATTAAGGGGTCAATTAAAGTACCTCAACCAAAACCCACATAAGGAATCACTTATTTTGCATGTGTTTTGGAGGTAGTACTCTTACGTCATATAACCATTTGTTATGGTCTAGTGGCACAGTGTTTAACTAGCAAGTCTGGGGTGTGGTGGAGGGGATGGGTTTGATTCCTAGAACCATGACTTTAGACTTTGTAAATAGGTAGTCACTATTCCTTCCCAAAGTGCTCAACATGAGTCTTTTGGATGAGGCTTAGAACACAGAGGTTCATATAATTCTTGGCAGAATGTAAAACACAATAAAACCAAACAAACCAATGTCATATAAGTTACCTTCATTATAAGTAAGGCAACATAAATGTTGGGAATTTTGTCATTGTAAAAAGATATCTATGGCAGAGCCAGAGGTAATGATAGAAAACTGAGATAATTTAACTCATCAACCCCTGAAAAATAATAAAGTATTAGGAAATTTTTAAGAAAAGAAATCCTATGTAATTTTCCTTAAAGACAGTCAAAAAGAAAAAACTGTATCTAATAAATAAAAAATGTCAATATAAAATTTTGAAACTTGACTGGTTCAAAGATTTTATACTCTATTAAGTAATTTATACTGTCTGTCGCATTTCAAATAAATCAATAAGTGCAAGAGAAATTGAATAGGAAACCCTTTTAATTCAAAATCATTGCTTGTCTTCAGTTTAAACAGTAAAATAATTAAAACAAGCATAATTAAATAAATATACTGTAAGTATACAACAAGGTCATATGACTGTAAAGAAATACTTACTCATACCAGACTCTCTAATATAAACCAACATGTAAGCATTTGTACAGTGTTTTACAGAAATCTCCTCATCATGACCCCCAAAATTATTGTCTATTGCCTCTTGTTTAGTGCACCGTGACACCACATCATCATCAAATTTGCACCACTACAAAAGGATTGAACAGAAAACAATTTATTACATATGAACAATTTTCATTTTGGTAATTTTGTCTCGAGGAAACATTATTATTTAGTTATCATCTGTCATACTAAAGAACTTGGATCTTTTAATCTACAAACCGAGTTTTAACTTTGTGACATTGTCCTACATAAATTTCTGTCATTATATCAAAAATGGGATAGCATAAAACTGAAATAATCAATTACAAAATAAAAGAAGACACATATATAAATAAAAATATATGTTATAACTTACCTTCCCATCCCCCTTTGGATTAATATATACAACATAATGCCCCCCATGGTTATCCCCACTATGTACAAGCACTGCATGAAGAATATAATTGGCTGGTGTTTTTTCTTTCTTCTCCTTCTGGTTAAGAAACTTGTCTAAACACATTCTTTCTGGAAATTCAAATCTGAAACAGACAAGTGTTATAAAAATCAAAATTTATGTAATAACATATCCATTATTCCATACAAAATCAAATCAACACATTCACAGAATGTAATAAATTTCATTAAGTTATTAAGTGTGACAATTTGATTCATAGCTTCTACTATTAATAGTTGTAATCCAAAAATTTTGTTGTGGTTTTAATTTTGTTTATTTTGTTTCTTTTTTCATTCATCAATGAAATTTAAAACCATGACGAAATTTTACATAAATTATACCAAGTTATAATAAAAGATTCTTTTACAAACAGTTTTTTTTTTTTTTTTTTATTTATTTAATGTCAACAAATTTGTTTTACTTTTGAAGCAACAAAATTGTAACCCCACGAAATTTTCTGATTCTACAGTATTAGCTAACAAAGAGCTATCTCAACCTTTTCTATATATGTAGCTGTGTCATACATACCTGTCATTTATTTTAACATAAGCATCAGCCATGGGATCGTACATGAAGCGTAACAAATGAAGATGCAGCACTGGAGGAAAACTTAAGAAAGACACACCTTTCTCTGCTTCCTAGAATGAAAAAATTATAAACTTTCATCAATATTTCACATTTCTAGATCATTTATCTAACCTGAGTTAGTATCAACAACTAGATAAATGTTTTACAACTGAGGCCTAAGGTTTGAGGTTAGCAATACCATTCCGAGTCATGAAAATGGGCCTCTGGCAATGTGAATTACATGTAATAATAATTTCTTACAAACTGGTTTTGTAATTCTTGAGAGTGAGAAATAAAATAAATTATACATGAGCCATTTGAATCACATCTTGAACCTGTGTGACTCCAAAGATCTCTGTTTTAACAAAATCACCGCTACTTTTTTGAGAATGTAAACATTGCTCTAAAATATGTTCATATACACCTTTTGAATCTGTGATGGCATAAATGTAGTTTTGGTTTTCACAAACTAGAATCTTTCACATGTAAGGATGATTTTATATTAACTTGATCAATTGTTGTCTTTCCTTCTTTACCCCTAACATGGAGTCATGTAGAACTTGTGCAACCTACATGCAATTTTTAGAAAGCCATTAATAGATATTTCTATATAATGATTTGAACTCCCTATCAGTCTTCAATCCCAACCCATGTTCTTCTTACTTTTAAAACAGTTAAATCCATATAATACTGGTACAGTGGAAGCTGTCTTGAGAGACACCCCACCTGCCACTGAAATGTGGTCTCTCAAGTCAGGCAGTCTCTCAAAAGAGGTTTTATTTAAAGCATTATTTAACTAAGTAGTTATCAGAATGTGGTCTCATTAGACAGGTGCTCTATCATGAGAGTGATCTTTTAAGACAGGTTCCACTGTACAACAGATTAGTGAACATTTTTCAAAATCTGAAAAATGGTTTTTGTCAATCTGTTTTCCTAATGACACAGACAAAGAAATATATGTGAGCATTTGGTCTTAATTTGTTAGCTATTGCATGATCTTAAAAATTAAACTACCTGCAATCCATGTTGTCCTGCATCATACTTGTTGTCACCATCAAGGCTCTCTACTTTGATGTAGTCGGTGAAGGACTCGTAAACTGTAAGGAATTAAGTGTAATTCTATTTGTTGATAAAAACAAGATGTGAAAAAATTAATATGAAATGTAGACAACACACTAGAGGATAAAGTATCAAGCATAACACGTTCAGCAAAAATTGATGTCCTTCATGTGGATTTAAATGATATAGAGCAACGATGACAAAAAATTATTATCCAGAGACAGTTATTATGGCATATGTTTTCACATATTCTTATGTTACATGATAATTTCTGTACAGTTTTGTTTGATAAATACAGCACATGAATCAGCAATTATTACCATAAAGCATGGACTGAGGTCACAATCTCTGAATAACAACAGCTGCCATGACAAAGTTGATTGTACCAACAAATTCTAATGATTCTAATATTTTTTCACTACAATGTGACCACATGCAGTGGTCTAGTGGGAGACTGTCTGACTCAAAAGTCAAAGGTCCTGGGTTTGATTCCCTGTACTGGGTCATTTGTATTTGTATTGTTGTATAACATCCCACTCTTTCACCACCAATGGCATTGAAGGGCTTCAAATTTTGGTCTATGCTCGGCACTTACGGCCATTGAGCAGTGAGGTTTCTTTAATGTGCCAACACCTACTGCGACACAGGAACTCGGTTTTTATTGCCTCATTTGAATGACCTCACGATCAAGATTGCGGTACCGACTGATCTAGGCCTTTCTCCACTGAGTCATACCTAAAGCTTTACAAATAAGATAGCAACTGTTTTCTTGCCAAGCACTTAGCATAGAAGTGAAAGTCAAGTCATAGCAAATAAATAATGTCCCAACACATATCCAGTCCATATGGCTACTCTCTTATTTCTTCTGTATAACCATAAAACAATTCAAAAAATATAATATTCCAAGACCAATACAATCTGTTATTTTAGCACATGACGAGTAAACCCAAGCACAATATCTGAACTTGTTCAATGACCAATCATAAGTCTGCAAGAGATTTTCATACCATTCTTTTTCCCTTTCAGATTTAGCTGTATGTCATAGAAAGCCTCTTCTTTTTGGGAACAGTAGTCTACATGCTTACATCGTATATATGACTGAAATAGAACAAGGTTGATTTAGAGAAGAACATTTTCTGTGCCAAATCATGACTAATATTTGCTTCTGACAATCATCATCAAATCAAGCTTTCAACACAATTACTACATACTGTATACCCGGAAATTTTCGCCCCAGGTTATTTTCGCCCTTTTACGACAGAAAATATTATCACCCTATCTTAAATTTGCCCTAAATCCCCATAGTCTCATAGATGGCATGTATGTCTGTGCTTCAATTATATAGCCTGAAAAATGATTTTTCTTTTTAAATCGCCCTTTCATCTATGACTTAAGGGGGAGGGGGGGGGGGGTGTGAAAACTAAATGGGGGCGAAAATTTCCATTTTGACAGTAAATATCTTTACAACAGACATATGGTATGCTTAAATAGCATTGTTACATTTCTATTTACAGATGTATGACTGAAATATCCACCAATATTGACTATGTGTTTTTAACAAGAACGATAATAAATGTCAATCTTACCAAGGTTTTGCCTTCAAATAATTTTGGTATTGTGCTATCTACAACGGTTCCTTTCATTTTGCTCTCCATATTTTCCAGGAGCTAAAGTAAATTCAACAGAATACATTCTCATTAAAAGTCACTCCCCAAAAAAATGTCAGTCTTTGTTTTTAACTAAAAATTTATAAAATAAACTTATAAAGACTCAGAATATTAAAATATTATGTATACTCAAGTTTCTGAAATTCTTCCTGTCTAACAAATAAATGATGAAAGGGAGACCAAATTTTGTGATGTATTTTATTCATTTTTTGTTTTGTTTAAAAATCATATATACAGAAAATTCATTTCCAAGCATAGTTCCAATTTTACATTTGATCTAAAATAAAGTTCCTTTGCAAAAACAATTTGAAAATAAGAAATGATTTTTGAATATCTGAAAAAGGGATTATACTCACAACTCTACACAATTCCTGCACATCATGTTGCATGAATGTGTCTAAAGTCTCCCATCTGTGGTAAAAATTATGAGTGTGTTACTTTGAAAGTTAACATTTGTGCATAAATATATACAAAATATCAAGACTAAAATTTGATCATGAGGTCATATATCAAATGTAAGTCACATTAAAAGTTCTCAGTGAATTCAACAGTGAATTTTCCATTTCAAATTTGCAGGACCGTAAAATCCAGAACTTGTCATGATGTCATTCAGATGATGTGAATTAATTACCAATTATTTTAAGTGACTGAAAGAAAGACTTCATGATTTTAAAATACATAATTATGTCATATTCAATCAATTGTATTCTTTCTGTAAAAGTATCAGGACCAGATTTTCATTTCAAATAAAATCTAAGAACTTACTTTTCCCAATGACAAAAAAAAATCATTAAGAGTTGACATCTGCTTTGAAATCAAGTAAAAATTCAATTTTTTCTACTTTCTACTTTTACTATTTGTACTTGATGTACAATAACAAATAAGAGCTATACACAGGCATAAAAAATATTATATTCCTATAAATTTTTTGAAAATAAAGTCAGGTCCAATGTGGTATGCATATAAAAATAGTAGGTTGAATTAATTACTTGCAAGTGAATATTGCCAAGCTGGGTTTTCTCCCGCAATTTTCTATAAAATATATAGGAATTTAAGAATTTTTATGCCTGTTTATATCTTTTTTACTGTATAAAAATCTAAGTAGTAAAAAATGAAAGAACCATTTTAAAAAAAACAAAAAAACATGGCTAATGCCCCTTTCAAAATAAGTCTAAATATTGTATAAATGATGCATTTACTAACCCAAATGATTTTGTAAGTTTTTTTGTTCCTACAGGTTTTTCACTAAATTGAAGTTCATTGAAGACCCTCTGTAGAGCTAGAGGTACACTATTGGCACCATCATCACTCTCTGTTGGCATCAGATACACCGCCTACAAATAGATCAAAATTAAGAAACTTACATATCTTTACCATCAAAATGACAACACTGAAAATAAAAAGATTTGTCAATGTTTGTGTACAAAAAGATACATCAATATCAATGTTAGGCCATATCTATTAAAAGGAATTATTCTTTGTAAAAAGTAATACACATGCTTAATCAAGTTTCTAATTACATCATAAAAAATAAATAGTTAGGATATTTATGTTTGCTTTTAGTTTTCATTTAATGAAATTTGATGTATATCCTGTAGGTTCTGCAAAACATTAAACAATTTCTCACCTTTCTTAATTTATTTGTAAAGAAAAGAGTTTGAAGAAGTGAATTCATGTAGCAAGTAGCTCCTTGGTTTTTCAAACCCACAAAACCAGTGTGCTTTTTGGAGTCCCAGCTGAAATGATAAGACAGAAATTAAATTTTGATAGAAAACCCCAACAGAAAAAGACCAATATTACTGTAAAATCATTTGTTTTCGTGGGTTTAAATTTTCTTGGTTTTCCTTTGAAAACAGATGTGTTGATTGTGAGATATCCAATTGTCCATCATTCAAGTAAAATGTTTCATCCTGGAGATGTTTTTGCTGTTTTTGGATACACATGAAAATAATTAATTAAATCCTCAACGAAAATTTATGATCTTACCATATCTTCCAGGAGAAAACTATATCATGTTATAAATGACCCACCCTCCTCAATGACAAAGCTACAAGTTGAAAAATATTGAACACTCAGCTTTCTATTTACAGGCAATCAGTTCTTTATGCAAAATGCTGGGACAGGAGGGCAATAGTACATATGTAAGGGTTAAAAAAAATATTGATAACAAGTTTAAGTTATTGATATTTTATCAAATTAGACTCACAGTTAAGAATAAAAAAATCTTATGGTGACACTTCTGACAGAAGCTAATTAGTGTATGATCACATACAAATTATAAGGATTTAAATATATAAATTTTGTCATGATCTGTGCTTCTTTCCACACAATGACATTGGTACCATTACCAATAAACTTATTTCTAATGTGAGTAACATCATGATGTAGGGCCAGTGATTTTCCGCGATCGCGGAATCGGCAATCTGAAACAGAATTCGCATTTTTGAAAAATCTTAAAAAATTCCAACAGGTCGAATTTATTAAATTGTGAACTACCAAAGTGTGCTATTTCGGTGTATTATATACTTCATTTCTTTGTTCATTTACAATATTTCATCACATAATTTTACATCAATTACAATTTTATCCTGTAGATCTGTTTACCTACATTTACAAATCAAAAGATAAGGGCAATAATTTCCATTGTCGTAACATAGTACTGATTGTCATCTGGATTCTTCTAAAACAAAAATAGCTTTAACTTCATATATTGAATTAGGTTTTCATTATGTTTAGTTCAATTTCTGGATATATGTATCAATTTTTATAATTTATAAAAAAAATTTCACAATGTACAATCCATCCTAACTTTTTACAACATACCGTTCGATTGACAGCCGATTTTTGTTATCAACACAAACACATGTTCACACCTTGACGTTTTTGACAGTGTGCTACGATGGCTGAAGACACATGTATGTAAAAAGAGGAGACTTGCTCCAACTAAAAAAAATAAATACATCAGTACAGTTGTTGATCAGTTTCCATGGGATCTTTATGAAGATGGTGACATTTAATTTTGCAAATTCTGTCAGCATAGTATAGATTACGCTAGTGTTGATACAATAAATTAAATATAAAAAATAAAATACATGTACATGTATGATGTAGACCTACTTTATAAGTTTATTTAAAGTAAAAACACACCAAATAAAACATCACAGACTTGTTTTAAGTCAGGTGATGAATTCAAGCAAAAATTAGTAATTAGAAATTACCTGTACAATTTCCAACAAAACTTGTTATCTACAAGTACATGAGTATTATACGCCTATAGACTTACAAATTACTTCTCAAATATTTTAAAATTATAATCAAAGTACTGAAAGTACTGAAATGGGTTGTTATTTTGTCAAAATAGCCATGGGATTCAAACTACATGTACTTCTATCTAATATATATAGAATGAAAATAAATCAAATTAATGTAGATCTAAAAACAAAAAAATCTTGACATGAGCATTTATGGAACCTACTTAAATTTAAACCAAACATGACACTGGGAACAGGTCAAATAATTTTTTTCATAGCTAAAAATGGCTGTGATTTACAACAAACTTTAGGGCTTGTAGTATCAAACGTTAACAACCCTATTTAAAGCTATTACTGTGGTACACAAACATATACTCTGCCTAGACTAAATAAACAACCAAACAACGTTCTCTATCTTGTATTAATCAATAATAAATAACTGTACCAGGTGAAAGACAGTTTACCCAATGTTTATTGTTAAAGAAATAATTTTTCATCAACATAATTCGGGCTTAAAGTCGTAGTGTAGCAAAACGATCTATCACCAATTTCACTTATAGATGTCAGCGCTTTCGGCAATTGATAAAAGTTTTATGTTTTTTGTTAAAGACATCGTTTCTATTTGAAATCCATTATGAACAGACCGATTACACCAAAAGTTTAGGTTTATACATGCCAATCTAATTGTGATTAACTTCAAAAGTTGTGATATTTGTTGTGTAAATACATTGGACATGGCGATTTTTCCCCAACTTCCGCGGAAATGAGAACTGGAAATTGTAACATTCAAAGTTCGAGTTACCTCCCTTTGCGATATCAATACACACAGTATACACGTGACTGTCCACTGAAATTAAGCTGACGCTAGTTATGTAAGGCATGTGGTCACCATATAGGGTGTATAAATAAAGGGAATATGCAGTGAAATCTCATTAAGGCAGGTTATGTATAGCGATTAGTTGACAAACATGTTAATTTGATAGTTTTCAAAATGGACAGGAACTTTTATGTGCCATTTGTATAACAAGCACCTCCTACTCGATGTTATCCCCTCTATTCTGCTTTTATTTTAATTTTTCCATGGACTAGAAAACATACATATTCTTGAGAGTTCAATAGAAATTGATTTAGCTTCATGTTGGTATCAGCGATATGTAATTATTTCTATTTACATCGCTGTATGCTTGAAGCTTGCTAGCTGTCAATATCAATATGCAGGGTTTTCCCTGACGCAATAATTCTGCGTATTTACGCGTAAAAATCCTAAATGACGCCTAAAATAAGAACTATTGCATCCTAGTGGACGCGTTAAATACTTGATGTCTTTCAAGATTGTTTGGGTAAATGAACCAAGCATGCGACCTATTTCTACCTGTTTGCTTCTTTTTTATGTCCATTTTTACACTTATGTTCTAGTGCAATTCCACAAGAAAAACCAAGAAACTGAATTCATCATTTTATTTACAATAAAACAGGAAAATCTTTACCTCTAATATGATCTAGAATCAACAAGACAACATCGATCATCACTTTATAGGTACTTCCGGAAGTATAAATTTAAAGAAGGGATACCAAACCCGACTTTCATTTGAATTATAGAAATTAAAAAATAATAATGGCAGTACTAATGATGGTTATATAAAATGATTTATTTACACAAATGTTTATGAAAATCTTACATATGATAAAGTACTTTAATACTTGAAATGGATAAAATAGATATAATTTTCAAATAAATAAATTTGAGGCATCAATTATTAGGCTACATGTATTTAGTAACTTTTCAGTTTTGCATCTATATTTCTAAAAACATGTAATTGTATTACAATTTATAGATTTTTGATATAAAATTTCCATATGATTTCAAATATAGTTAAAACAACTATATTTTATTTAATTTCATGTTATAGGTTTATAGGGATGTCTGTAATTATCAACAAAAGTGCACATTTGACATTCATTTAATTCTGATTGAATTGAAGATACTGCAAATGGACTCCTAAATTACAAAATGGACTCCTAATTTTGTAGTTGTGGGAGTCCATGGACTCCTCATTTGAAAATCCCAGGGAAAACCCTGAATATGAATGGCAAAGTAATATACTTAGGCTCAACATCATTAAAATCTTATATAGTGGAATTCCATATTTGTAAAGAGACTGATGACGTTTGGTTAAAACTAACGACAAGTCGTACTGTATCATTTCGAAAGGCAGAAGTAAGTAGAATCATATGGTATTTCATTTAATGATTATTCAAACTAGATTTAATTTCATTTACACCAAAATATTTGACTTTTCTGTAAAAGTTGAATTCTTGAGTTGGACTATATTTTGCGAATGCAACCTCCATGACCTCTTCACTTCTAACAGGATAGCCCTTGATGAAAAGTCGAAGTAAACCCATAATAGGTTGTTATTACATAACAACCCATAAAAACATACAGTGTTGCATATACATGTATGTTTTATTTACTTCCCTATTTAAATATGTCAATAAATTTGTGTGGCAGATGTTTGAAAGTATGATTTTGAGTGTGTATTGTTAAATATTCTTCATCTAAATTATCTTTTTAGTTCTTTTACTTATGAAATCAGAAAAAAACAGAATTCACTAAAACTGAAAACAGAATTGAAGCAAATTTGAAACGGAAAATCACTGGCCCTAATGATATCACATTTTATGTTGATAGTAGACCATTTTCACATCAGACTACATCAAGATAAATTCATATAAACAGAACTGACCCAGCTGAAAGATTTGTATTCAGGCACCACCCCTATAAACATCTGTAACATTAACCATCTCTCCTCTTGTTCTCAATGATAATGAAACATATTAACTAAACTCCCCTTAACTACTCAATGGTTAAACATCTATTACCTAACAACCCTTCCTACTATACTAGGCCAATTAATGAAACATTTTTTAACTAATACTTTCACTCAGCAACTGAATGATTAACATCTTTTACTTTATATCCCTTTTTAGCTAGTCAATAACTGAATTAAGGCTTAACATAAATTTTTCAGTTGTTTACTGAATAATAACCAATGTTGAGGCAGAGTAAACTTTGTATTGCACGTAGAGCAATACAAAAAAGTGTATTCTGCCGCAACATTGGTTATTTTCAGTAAAAAACTGAAAAGTTAATGTTAATCCTTATAATTTAAAAAAAAAAGGTATGATGTAGTTCCTCTTGTGATAGCAAAGTAGGTTATATACGGATTTAACTAAGCATTTTCATCCAATCAAATGAGGTGTTTTACAAAAAATTAAGTTATCATCTATTACCTTACACCTTTCCTGAACTAACCAAGAATTTAATATCAATTTCCTAACACCCTTACACAATTAGACAATAGTTAAACATGATTTACCTGACACCATGAGGAGCATCGGCCTTAACATAGACTTCCAATGTAATGCTGTCATCCTTAACATAACCTTTATTGGGATCCATTAGTTCCTGCAATTGACAAAATATATATGTATATGTATATGTACTGGTTATCTCTGAACATTATTTCAGCGCTAATGAACAAAGATAAAAAATAAGTACTTCTGTCTCTGGTGTTATCAATATTTATCAATAAGCATGCATACAATGCTATACTAAATATTCACCTGTTTGTTCCAGATATTTGATAATTCTGTTAAATTCTTTAAAACATATTCATGATTAATGATTTAACACAATAGTGATCACAAACTTACTGTCCAAGCCAGGAAATGACTGTATCCCCAATCATTTTCTTTACTGTAGAACAAGTGCTGTATTTCTAGCAAAAAAAATAATAATAATAAAACACAATGGTAAAACCATTCACTTAAACAGATGCAATAATCATACGTCAAAATAAGACCGCTACAGTCAATTAATTCTGAAAACTCAAGATTCTGTCATACTCAACAAGAATGTGTGTCACAGAAGGAATCTCAGGATGTGACAAAATAAGAATCAAGTTGGGAGAAAATGACCAAATCTTTTGACTCTGTAGTCAGGAATCTTCCAGTGTTGGTAGAGACCTTAATGTTTATCAGAACTAGATCCAAGTTTCTGCGTTGTGTGATATAATTATAAAGAAGTTAAACAAATTTTTTTGACGTTCTTACATCATGTTGAACTATTTTCAATGGACTTACTTCTCTTAAAATTGTCCCCATCAGGATTGTGATTGATTATCCTGAGTTCAGCTGATGCATTACATGACCATGAACTGCAAGATATAAAAGAACAATAAATAATAAATAAGGTCGTCAGAATATCTGAAACGTAATACAAAGTTCTAGCGTTGGTTTACATCAGACACAGTGAAAGCGTTGATTTACATCAGACACAGTTTAAGTGTTGGTTTACATCAGACACAGTTTAAGTGTTGGTTTACATCAGACACAGTTTAAGTGTTGGTTTACATCAGACACAGTTTAAGTGTTGGTTTACATCAGACACAATTTAAGTGTTGATTTACATCAGACACAGTTTAAGTGTTGATTTACATCAGACACAGTTTAAGTGTTGATTTACATTAGACACAATTTAAGTGTTGATTTACATCAGACACAGTTTAAGTGTTGATTTACATCAGACACAGTTTAAGTGTTGATTTACATCAGACACAGTTTAAGTGTTGGTTTACATCAGACACAGTTTAAGTGTTGATTTACATCAGACACAGTTTAAGTGTTGATTTACATCAGACACAATTTAAGTGTTGGTTTACATTAGACATACAAATGACAGTAAAACACTAGGTTGAACAGATATACAATACAGAGCTCTTCAAATCACATGTGTATATTGATGATAAAACATTAGGCAGAGCAGAAAGACTACCACTGCTACACTTAAATCAACCGTAGCAGTATATCACATTCCTAAGTCTCATCAGTTCTAGATATATAACTAATAGCATGAGCAGTTACAAACATTTTAAATAATGCTTTGCTCATGTTCTTAAAGAATAAATAGTGTCATTTTACTTGACAATGTTCACATAATTGTAACTCAAGTCAAAATAGCCATAACAGAAATTATCAAATAATAAATAATTTGCATTTTCCCCAAATCTCATTCATACACTAAATTTGTAATTAGTATGTTATAACTGCAATGAAATAAACGTATGTGATGTGGATGTAAATTACCACAATTTGATATCAACACTTACGAAGAATCTGATTCCCCATTGCACTGTAGAAAGAATCCCAATGTTTTCTGGTTATGCCTCTCTGGGTTTGGGTTCCATCGAGGCATGCACATGATTTTCCTGTACAAAAAATGAAGCAAAGAGTTAACTGATGCAAATTTAACCTGACTCGGGTTATCTCCGCAGCAGTGGACCCCAACAATGTAATGATACATAATCATATCTGACAGTACTCTTCTGTATAAAGTGTTTAAACCTGCACAGAAAATTAAAGTACCAATCAGAAATGTTTACAGCTATCAATGTACAACAATATTATCATACGGTGAAATCTGTCTTGAGAGACCACCCCTTCTGCCATTGAAATGTGGCCTCAAAAGACAGGTGGTCTCTCAAAAGAGGTTTTATTTAAAGAATTTATATAACCTGGTGGCTTTCAGAATGCAGTCTCAGAAGACAGGTTATCTTTTATGACAGTGGTCTCTCAAGACAGTTTCCAAAGATGTGTATCAGATATCTAACTGAATCATAAAAATTAACTTTAATCATGATTTACATTTATTTAAATTTGCAATGTTATAAAGATGTACATATGTTTATTCTATTGATACTTTCAAGTACACAGAGACATCATCAACCTCAGGGAAATTGTCTTACATTTAGATTTACAATTTAAAATTTTGCAAAAAAAAAAACAAAAACAAAACAAGACTTATCCTGCATCTGAGGCATGGCCTGTGCCAAAGATCATAAAAATATATGTCATTAGCAAGTTCAGTTGATGTATTAACAGTAGAAGCAGGTATACCTAACATTAACCAATATTCTTTACAGAATAACATTGCCTGGGCAATAGCATAATCCCACCCTCTAACCCCTTAACTTCACAGAGGTGAGTTAAAATGAAGCCATTTTTAGATAAACATACCAGGGTAAGTTTCTGACCATGCATGGTGGACTAAGCGTATCCTTTAGCTTGCTTATGTTGTCAAATGTGTGTCTAAATGTTGCCTCTGCTCGACTTTCATCTGGAAAAAAAAAAGACAATTAATTCCAGAACAACATCAAAAAAGAAAACTGGTATTTTGTTTAAAAATCTTATTCATTTTTGGACATTTATTTTGTAAATGTGTGTTTAAAATTTTTATTAAAAAATAAAATGTGTTTGTGAAACACAAATGCCCCCAGTCCCAACAAATTTTTGCAATGTCATACATTTTGACCCCATCCCCAGGGATATGTGATGTCATGAAGTGTGAGCAACCCTTAGATGAACTTACAATCTAAGTTTGGTTATTGTGTCACAAACCAAACTTGAAATATTGCACTTTAAATGTAAGCAGGACAGAATTACAGATAGTGGAACAAACAGACAGACAGACGGACGATCCAAACACTAGATGCCCACAGCAGACCTTTCAGGTCGGCTGTCATAAAAATTAATTCATTCATTTCTCTGAAATTATTTTGATTCCATAACAAATTAAGGCAGATTAAAGTGTCAGACAGACAGAGTGAAAATAATATTATCTCCTTTTAAACCGGGTCATACAAAAAACTTATTTATGTAGACAATACAAGGTAAATATTAACCTTCTTCCATTTCTTCATCTTCCTGATTTGTGGCTCCTGTATCCTGTATATCACCATTCACTGTTGTCATATTGGTGTCAACTCTGCCTTCCTTGCCCTCCTCTGAATTAGAAAAAAAAATACTTTATTCACCAAAAAAAAAAAAACCAAAAAACAACAACTATGGACTGGTGTTATTGTGTTAGTGTTTAAGCTAGCATTAAAAACACTCCTTAAAAAGGTATATTTTTAAAACAATTGTAAGATTATCAAGGACATCATTTGTGAAGTCTATGACACTAAATAGAATATATTATCACATTTCCATATATATTTTTATAAAATTTACAAACTCATTGGTTCATAGTCTTTTCCAAAGAAAATTTTGAACCTTCAGTCTGTTTCAACTTAATAATTTTACTGTATAACAATTCAGAATTAAATCTTAACCCTTTGAACCCTGGAGGCCTAAAAAACTGGCCAAAACATAAACGCTTGTATACCCTGGTGGTCAATTTTCCGGCTGGGAACTCATTCCATTATTTACAATTTTCTATAGCTCTCATTGACCAATCAAAGCTCCTGTAACATCTTGTATTTGATAAATCATATTTCTGGTGAAACCAGTACATTTCTAGAAATATTGCTCAATAACATGGCTAAATATTATGAGTAAAAGGCACTCAATCGTGTTAACAGCAGATCAAGTTCTCAAACTGGTGTTGAACTCTGATGACGAGGAAAGTCTGGGTAACGATGAATTCAGATAAAATGATTCTGAATGGGAGTAAGATTCGGATAAGTCTGTAAATAATTGTGAAGTAGCAATTTATCGTAATAATCAATTTACAAACCAAAAATAAAGGAAATGAGCGAGATCTTAATTTTTGGTAATTCTGTCCAGGAGCCCAGGGTGGGCAACAGCTCATTTCAAGTGGCCAGGGTTCAAAGGGTTAAGTAAACCCCTAAATTTTCTCATGCCAATTAATTTCGCAAGCAGTGAAAAATCATGAAATCTAAAGGTAACGAAAATATAATTCCAGTATTTTGGAATGGTTTCCATTAAGGGCAGCAAAATATGGAAAATTGAAATATCACAAAAAAAATTAAGGACAACAAAATTAAAGGAGTTTAAAATAAGTATAAAGGTGCAATACCACTGCTTTTTAATTCCAATCTAAGACTATAACTATGAATTTAAATGCACCTGACAAAGGAATTACTTTATGGATATGTTAGAAATGTTACCAGACACTCAAAATTATTAATTTCCAACATCAATATGAAGGAATATTGTATATTAATTCATTAATTTACATTACATGTAAGGAATGCCTCATAATGTGTATATTCATGAATATACATTACAAAGAAGGAATGTATCATAATGTTCAATATATGAAATTATGCATTCTGCTATTCAGTTGCACCAAAGAAGTTCAAACCATAGACAATTTGACTTAACCTTTTCAAAAAAGAAAAATCTGACTTATCAATTTGATCAATCATAAAGTACTAGACAGTCCAAATGAAAACTTGTTTGTAGCAGACAAATTTTGTTTATGAAAATGAAACATTTTTATTTACAAATTGATTAAATTCTGTCTATTAATGGTTCTTGAGAAGTTAAGGGACAGATTCCAAAAGACACTGGGTCATGACAATATGTCACTTGCATCTTAAAGTCAGGTGAGCTAATAAGTTGTAATAATCCCACAAAATAACTGATTGATGAAGGTGTATTTCTTCACAATAATCTACTGATAAACCAATTTAAAAATCAACTACAGCCAAACTTGCCTTAGCGACCCCCCTCATATAACGACTTCCAGTCCATAACCACCGTATTTGGACCGCCCCTTGAGAATTACTATATATTTACCCTTTATATAGCGACCACCTGCCTTACGCGACTGGCGACCGCTATATTTTGTCAGCTGGTAGTTGTCCTACTTGCGTATAGTGACTGCTTACATACTTACTACTTGTGGAAGGGAGATAACTTGTAGATAATTCTCGCGGGACAATTTGAGAAGTAATCAACAACATGGCTCAATACACGATGTTTTGACAGTCACAACACACCTGGAGGTGTCAATTAACGCCCCGGGTAGTAATTAGGCACTCAGATGTGCTTTATGACAGGGTGTTTTTCCAACCACGAACTAACAATCATCACTGACTGATTGATGTTTTGTTTTCGATCATCAATTAAGGACCTAAGTTTCTGGTGATGATTACTTAATTGGCGAAAGACTAAGACTAAAAAGAAAAATTTTCAGAAAGGACATACTTTGTGACAAGGTGTTTTTACAAACAGGAGCATTTAAATATCATCGCTGAACGACTGATGAATTGTTTACTCGTATTCTGGAATGCAATGGGGTAATTGTCTTACATCTTATATTATCGAACATCACTTGATTAGCAAGTCAACATCTCAATTGAAAGAGTAAAATCACTGGCGTTCATAGCATTGGATTATGTCCAATAAAACGAAAATTAAATAAAATTCATCTATCTACATGTTCTACAACTTATATTCTTACACCTCTGTATGATCTACATCTTTCTGTATATTCTTATATTCTTACACTTCTGTGTGACTTAACAACAGAGACCACCGACCTTGAGCACATGTTTTAGATGTTTGTCTCAGTTTTAATAATGTGCCATATCCTCGATGTGCATGTATATAATTCAATTACATAAAAAATTAATTTAAATTACTTAAAACATTGAATTATTTCTTATTCTCATTATTTACATGTTATACATGTACTATAGCTAGTTACAGGGATTTTCCTATGCCTATTTTTGGACTTAGGAAAAATCATTTTAGTAAAAAAAAAAAATACAATATACATTTAATTACTAAATGAAACATCTAACCAGGGAATAAATATGTAGTTGGAAATAATGAAAGTCATCTCCGATACCTTGGATTTCATAATATCTCATGTGACCCTGTATATAAAGACCACCTGTCTATAAAGACTGATTTTGTAATTCCCCCCGAGCGGTCTTTATATACAAGTTTGACTGTATTATGATAATGTGGACACCCAGTGGCCAATAAATTCTTTTATTTGAAATTGATACATCTCATGGCTCATACCTGTATCATGAGGTAAGCCTATCATAACACTGAATTATCCCAGACAGTAACCATTTTTCCTATAAATACCTGTACAAAATTAAATTAGAACAATAACTATATAACTAGGGTATAAATGAATAAAAACTCATAGAAAAAAATTATAAAAAGTGTATTGGCACTTGCACATACTGCCTACAACTGAAAGTTAGGGGACTTGTACATTTATTCCTTAACACCGACTCTGTGGCTTGCTGTATTAATTGGGTAGGTGTAAATACTGAAATGTACCGGAAGTACTGAAATATACATGAAATACCGAAATGGAACACAAAAAGAACGAAATGGAGGGTACAACTACTAAAATGTATGAGACTACAAACACATATTCATTTAGCTGAATTAATATCAGATCCAAATAATTGGGTATAATAGCAGAAATATACTGAAATGTACATGAATGATGAAATAACGAAATGTACATAAAACACCGAAATGTATCATAACAGTGTCGAAATGAAGGGTAAGGCTGCTGAATACAAGTTATTTTAAGACAACGAACATATTTTTACACAGCTGGATTAATATCAAACCCAAATATGATTATATTAGTGTAATTAATAACCCAATATTAACCATACACTTGGCTGTGAAATGCATGCCATACCTCATAAAATGCATGGTATATTTCTACTATATATTATACTCAAATATTTGGATTTTATATTAATTCAGCTAAATAAAAATGTGCCTATAGTCTCTATATCTACTTCTGTTTTTTTTCTACCGGAAGTAGATATAGAGTTAGACCTGTACATCGAAACTCGACGCAGTTGCGTAGATAAGAATACAATTTACGTGTTAGAGATCACCAAAGGATGTATACTGGTTAGCGACCAGTTACTGTGATTTTTTCATCATTTTTCCTCGATATGCTCTGTAACTGGACACACAGAACACTGAAATTTGCTACATAACTTGTGTAATCCATGATAAACAAATTCTGATACATAAAAACTAAAAAAAAAAACAAGTTGATTAGTATTTATAGACGATTACAAAAACGATTTTTTTTCTGCTTTTGCAGGAAGTCGAAGGACCAATTACCGTGACTTTTTAAATCTTGTTGTTTATGCGATTAAATCTTACCATTTTAAATTTAAAGCATCCAAACTTGTGAATCATTATTTTTTAACAATTCCATAAGAACAATATAAATATTTATTCACAAGAATGTTTACTATATTACTTTTTATAATGGGGGTTCCCTTTATTGGTTGCGAAGCTATTTATAGCACAAAACGGAATGCTCTAATTACCTCAGACGACAAAGGTGACATCTGTTTAATTCCAGAACAATAAATGTGCAGTTATGCATCAAACCAATCATATTATTTCTAAAACTCACTTTAAACGCCGCTACAGTATGACTGAAAATGTTTTGAAAGTGTCCATAAACATCAGTTCAAGAAATGAATTAAGATTATATGTAACTAAATAATTTTACTTGTCATTAAATTTTCTGGTCACTACGACCCCATTAGTGCCAGGTTAGAATGATTACCCCTGGTGCATGCTAATGTTTTCGCTTTGACATTTTGACAAATACTGGTTGAACACAAATAAAACCCCTTTTCATGATTATCTATGGGTAAGGCAACGTTTCAATGACCGTCAATGTATTTGGGATGTATTTTATGATTTTTTTTTAAGACGGGGACACAGAATGAAATTATGTTTTACAAACAAAAATTTTTTATTCAGACAACTTAAACTGCACCATCGCCGGCATCGTATGTTGGGGGAAACTCACGTGTTCTTGTACGATCATGAAAATCACAGTAATTGGTACTTCACGGAAACTGGTCACGAACCAGTACAACATGTATAAGCTTGAGAGATGAATGTGTAATGGAGAGAATGATGTAAGGTATAGTGTTTTGGTAAGAAACATTGACGAATTTAATATTTTTCTGAGAGGGTGGTTACTGCCAGACAGTTTTAGTTGACTACCTTTTCTTATACAGTACGTATATTGATAAAAACAAGTGTCTGTGGTCGTCCACATCATAATCAGAAAAATGCAAGTTTTTGTTTCAGTTGTTTGTTTAATATATGTCATGACGGCAAAGATATCTATATGTAACTATTTTCACGTCTACAATATTTAAACAATTATCACACCCTCTTTCGCTGTACTTTCCGTGTCCATGTCCTGTTGCCCATGATCTTTTTCACCATGATTATTTACATGATTCATGGTGTTATCAGAATTATTTGATGTGACCGTTTTCTGGCGATCTCGCCCTGGAGTTTGTGGACTTTTTGGCGGGACGGTCACTTTCGCCTGTTTACTCACAATCCGCCCAATGTCTGCAGTCTTATCCCCTTGACAGGGATTCACAGGGAAGATTTCATTACATCAATCAAGATGCCGCAGATTTGCTGATCGCGAATGAAAATAAACAAGATGGCGGATGCACGTTGAGGCAGTATGGGAAACAATGTAGTGTTATGCAAAAAATTAGAAAATCAGTCTTACCGTCGACCTGAGTGAATTTTGCTGTCATACTGTAATAGATTTTATCAATGCCTATTCGTAATTGACTGGTGTTCCTGTTTAATGACAAAGAAGTCACATTTTCAGTTCCGTAATGGACCGACGTTTTTCGGCTGATTTCGTCACAATCGGAGTTAAGACATGCGCAGTCATTACATCCTGTATTAAAAAAGGACAAAACTACTGAATTTAGTCGCTCGTACTGTGTCGTGAAAAATCGCTGATGTCGTCGAAATAATACATTTTGTAAGATATTTTTTATGTAGATTAGTAAAATGGATCACGAAGAAGATACTTGTGGTGATCAAACTCCCGAAAACTGGTTAAATAGCTTCGAAGAACAATGTTTAGAGGAACTTGATGATACGGAACCCAATATGGAGGAAACTCTTGAAGCGCAGAGAGAGTTAGCAGAACAAAAACTTTGGCTTCAATTTCAGAATTCAGCTACTGCCATAGCAGAGCTGTATAAAGGTATACATCAATATATTTGTGTTTTGAAATATCAGGTTGTATTAAAGCCGAATTTCTTCAAATTGAAACTGTTGTTTACCTTGACGTTGACATTGCATCAGTGAGTGTGATGATGGTTTGGATAGGCATGCTAATGGAGTTTGTATCATAAATGGCCCTGGGTTAAATGTCATTCTTAATTTATTGTATGTTTTATAGGCTAATGAAATTAACTTTCTTTTGTAAAACTTGTATATATATTTATGTAAATTACACTAAAACGGTTAGTGTATGTTCAAATTGACCTATCACCAAATATCTGACAAATGGCTGTCCATGTGCTTTTTTGACATCATTCGATTGTGATGTCATGCTTACACAAATGTATGACGGCCATTTAATTGTGGCATCATACTGAAAAAGTTTTCCAAAATGTTGAGCATTTGGCGATAGGTCCATTGCACAAGATACTGGTAGTGGTAATCCCTTTGGGGATTCTGTAACGGCTGTTTTATCCTAATACCCCACCAGAATCCCTTGTCAAGCCTTCATAGTTTTATTCGGGAAAACCTGGGCTTCGGTGACCGACTCGCTTCAAGAGAAATTTAAATAAGGCCTAAAATAAAATTGAGTTTGTTTGCTGTTTACCCACCGACCCACGGAAATCACCGCAACTCGGAAAACTTTATTGCCATTTCCAAAAATTTTTTTTTTTATTGACGATCTTTCTGGAACGTTCGATTACTGTCACAACTTTAAACAGTATTAGTATTAACTTTGTATCGATCTCTGGGAATATACCGGTACGTGTATATATTTTGGCCGTGGCGCTATTATTTATTCAATGAAACATCGTATATTAACAGTATTTTATCCGAGTAGTGTGAAATAATGGCCAGAATGTACGTAACATGACACTAGGGGTCTATCAAGGAACTGCAAATTCATAATACGGCCTCTTGTAACTCTTCGATATATTACCAATCCATCTACAGTATTAGGGCATAAATGAGTTCGTCGAACTTTCTGTCCCGATTTTAAGCGATTTTTTTAGGGGGTAAATCAGGATTTTACCCTAATCCCTTTGGAGATTATGTCTGGCGGGGCAACACGACAGAATCTCCAAAGGGATTTATTCAGATTTTACTCACTCAAAAAATCGCTTAAAATCGGGACATAAAATTCGGCCTAAGCTACTGTTATATTCCAGAATGACACATGTATTTTCTCTACGAATACTATTTATAAAAATAGGAAACCAAAAACCTGTATGATACATGTTTTACTAAGAAAAACAATTTATGAAACACCTGTGTAAATTTGTTTGATATGTTTCCTCCTTTCATGAAAGCTGAAGGGAATAATGTTATAGCAAATATAAAATCGTGTAGACAGTTATGTAAGAGTTAGCTCCCGTTATTTTTTTTATTTAAAAAATATTTGTCAAATCGTAATAATTTTACATAAACGATATTAAATCTAGTAAAATGAAAACAATTAAATTTATACACCTGTTTTCTTTAACATAACCCTGTGTATTTCTCTAATGTACATTAGAAATATATTAAAAAGTCCCAGGAAAGTTATCATTTTAAAACACCGACTCTGTCACTGCACCATGCACTTTATTATAAACACTGCCTCGCCCTGTCACTGACTGTCTATAGTTGGGAGCCTCTGATGTAATATTGGCAAGTCTGTTTAACTTGCAACCAGTGAACAAATACTATGAGATGACCATTGAGTTTCGATAGATAATTATTATACAGTGAAAACTTATTGAAATTTCACAAATAACCTCTCTCTTCTCATGTCTGTCTCAAACATTTATGAAATATTTAATGTGTCCTCATTTACAATTATTTTCATTATAATTTGTACTGAAAATGACTGACTGCACAATGACAGAAAAATTTCCAATAAAATAATATAATTTCCCTACCTACCTACCCATAGGTAAAAGGGTAGAGTCGGTAAACAACAAACAGAGAATATTTTATGTCTGGCCTAATAAATACCTGGGTGGCAGTCAATCAGTAGGCCATATACGTTTCTAGACATATTTTTCTTTGAATCCAAACATTTTTTTGTTTAAAATCCCAAATAGAAATTGAAATATCACGTGTTTATTCAGACAGACACATATTTTTTGCCTGAGTTTGAATTGCGGACTAGTTTACGTCAGAGGCTATAGTCTGTTCTAAGATTGCTCTTCGCAAGTTTAATAACATTAACATTGCTTTTCACATGCTTATGAAAAGCAATCATAGAACAGACTATAGCCTCATTGCCAGTTGAGATGATCACGTGATGTAAACATGTCCACCATTCAAACCCAGGCAAAAAGTTTGTGTCCATCGGAATAAACATGTGATATTTCAATATCTATTTGGGATTTTAAACAATTTTTGTTTTTTGATTCAAAGAAAAATATGTCTAGAAATGATAGATGACCCACTAATTGACTGCCACCCAGGTATTTTTTATTTAAATTTCTCTTGAAGCGAGTCAGTCACCAAAGCCCAGGTTTTCCCGAATAAATTTATGAAGGCTTGACAAGGGATTCTGGCGGGGTAATACGATAAAACGGCCGCGACAGAATAGCCAAAGGGATAACGGTAGTGGAAAAATGAAGGACTGGCACATGTAATGATATATGATCTCATGACTCATTGGAATTGATAGTATAATGCATAAAGTGCCTGTGAAATAACGTTCCAATCACCAGCAAAGTGACTATCAGTACCAAAAGAATGAGGGTATTTAACTATTTTGGACCAAGATCCTGTTCAATATACTATATAGTAATTTTTCCTGTCCTAATTCCTGTTTGAATTGAGTGTTGGGGACAGGACCCCACCCTGTGGGACACCATGGCGTAGCAGGAACTTCCTACTGTTGGATTGGTTCAGGCTGACTCTGGCTCTTCTGTTGAATAGATACGAGTTGATCCATTTCAGCATGGCCCCTCCAACTCCATTCCTCATGAGCTTGACTTGTAGCCCTTCTGTCCAGACTTTGTCTTTTTGGTCTTCATTAATGACCTGGTGTCTGAGCTACCAAAAGGAATTCATGCTGCTCTCTACGCTGACGACATGGTGCTATGGTGCAAAGAAGAGTACGCGTCTACGGCCACATACAGGATGCAAGGAGCTATGGAAACGCTCGCAGCATGGGCTGAAGACTGGTGTGTCACAATCAACAAAGAGAAGTCGTCCACCACACTGTTCACCTTGTCAACAAAGCAGAAAGCTGGGAAGGTTATGTTGGCTGGAACTCCACTGAAGGAGGAAGACGAAGCCACATACCTTGGGGTCACGTTTGACAAGCGGCAGACTTGGAAAGCTCACATAAGCCGTGTAGAGGGGACGGCTCGAAGAAAACTGGCGATGATGCGCAAACTTGCTGGAACAACCTGGGGTGCAAACGAGCAAATACTGAAGACCATCTATCAGGGCACAGTACGACCCACAATGGAGTATAGCTCAGCCACATGGTCCACAACAGCCAAGACAAACCAGCAAGCCCTGGACAAGGTACAAAATCAGGCGCTGCGTATCATCACAGGGGCCACCAAGTCTACGCCAATAGCCTTCATGGAGAAGCTAACAGGTATACAACCTCTTCACGAAAGAAGAAAAACCAAAGTTCTTCTCCAGGCAGACAAGTACAAGTCCCTCCCAGACCACCCCATGAAGGACAGGCTTGAGGGATTCACCAAAAATCGCCTCAAGCGCTGTAGCTTTGTCCATGAAGCAAAGAAGCTGGCTAGAGAACATGCCTCTGAACTGGCCACACAGACAATTCCCTTGGGCAGAGCAGACATCACCAACCCTACAGCCAATGACCTGTCTGCAGTAAAAGTGGCACTTGCTATTCCTGGACTTGACTCGGGCAAACAAGAAGATGAAACCATCCGTAGAAGTCTGACACTTGCGACTATCTAAGCAGACTATCCTATGGACACATGGACCCATGTTTACACAGACGGGTCGGCCACTAGAGCCATAAAGGATGGAGGAGCTGGTATTCATATCACACACCCGTCAGGTCGGAAATCAGCGCACTACATCGCCACAGGGAAGCACTGCAGCAACTACAGAGCAGAGACTGAAGCTCTTGTGAAGGCAGTCTCTTTGATTGAAGACTCAACTGAAGAGGTCACCTCAGTAGTCTTCCTCACAGACGCAAGATCAGTTCTGGAAGCCCTACAAAACAACAATGTTCCTGAACTAGCACAAGCAGTGAACAAGCTTGGGTCTACCTACAATGTTGCCCTCCAGTGGATACCATCACACTGTGGAGTGCCCGGAAACGAGGAGGCTGACAAGCTTGCTAGGCTAGGAGCCCAGTTAGAGCAACCAGATAACCGGGTGACATACAAGGAGAAAGCCACCATCATCAAGGCTCTGGCAAAGACTAGACAGGAAGCAGATGCCTACCACATGC
Source organism: Atrina japonica (assembly GCA_030159075.1). Classification (NCBI taxonomy): domain Eukaryota; kingdom Metazoa; phylum Mollusca; class Bivalvia; order Pterioida; family Pinnidae; genus Atrina; species Atrina japonica. The sequence continues at coordinate 1,444,813 of BROG01000044.1, read as the reverse complement.
TGTCAAGACCAGAACAAGTGGTAATGGTGAGGCTACGCTCTGGGCACAACAGACTGAATGCACACGTGCAGAAAGTACAAGCTGGTGTCGTCCCCAATATGTCCCTGCGGAGAAGAGGACCAGACTGCTGAGCACATCCTCCAACGATGTAAGCGACACGACCAGGAGCGAGAAGCAACGTGGCCTCAAGGTGCAACATTCCATCAGAAGCTGTACGGAGATGTTGACGACCTACAGAGGACCACAACGTTCATCGCGGATGCTGGCGTGGTCGTGTAGAGCGAACGCCAGTAAGTAAGTTTGAATTGAGAACATTTGACCTAGATTTTTTCCTTTTCAGTGCATAAGACCAGATTTCATATATGTTATTTTCTTGATCAATTAGTTGAAAGCTATATATATATTTTGGTAACATAAAAATTATACAGTACTTGTACATTATCATAATACAAGTGTGAATGTAGAGTTATATCTCTTTTTGTTTCTTTCCTGAAAAAAAAATACACGTCATAATATGGAAAAGTGCTGAAACACGGAAGCCGAATTGCCACAGGAGTGAAATGTCTTACAACTTATATACCAAATACATATAGCAATGTTTATTTAACTGGTGCTATTGAAACACAATGATGTTAATTTTAGTTCCTTTAATTAACACATACTCTGTGAAAGTAAAATTTTTATGATATGAACTATGAAAGGCATACCATTTGTAACAAAGATTTATAATATTATTGATGTGAAATAAAACATTTTAGTAGGTTAAACATACCCAGTTCGAAAGTACATATACCTGTGTCGGAAAGTTCCATAACAAACATAAATTGATGTCACTTTGTTTACTGTTGATAGAGTTATATTGTTTCATTGACATTTATTTATTGTACCATCAATTTCACATCTGTTGTGTGATTCTGTACTTTAATAGAAAAAGGCAATAGACTTATTACTAATGAACAAATCAATTCATACCAACATGTAATGATATATCATTATGTTTCAAACAATGACTAGATGGGATGGGTTTGTTGTCGTGGATTTTTAATAGGATAGTAAGAAGTAGAGTTGGTTGTTAAATAACCAACCTGTTTGATACAATGGAAGTTTTTTCATTATGGTGTCAAAACGTTAGAAAACTGATTTATTTTCAAAGCAGCAAAGAACTCATTGGTTATTTGAACTTTGAAAATAACATAAATATTATAAATTTGTCCGAAATCTACGTTAAAAATTTGCTCATAAAACTGCATTTACACACAAAAAAATTGTATGTCATAGAGAAGACAGTCATATTTATTATTATAAAGAGGGCTATACTAGTATTACCACATTTAATGCTTTCAGGAATTCTACCGTATTCACTATTCAGTTTTTAAATGGGTCATAAAAAACCAACAAGTTTATGCTTCTGGTGTATGCTTTTATTTTCTTGGACTGTCCTTATGACTGATTCATGTAGTACATGTACAAATGTATGGGTTATGCCCATTTCATGTAACATACGGTCCATGCAAGTACATGTATAAACAGATCAAGTGATTATCATTAAAGGATCCTTTCTTGATAAATAAACATGCCTATTATTCAATCACAAGGACCAATATACTGGTACATTTATATTGTTTATTTAGTGAAGCATACCTATTCAGGCTATTGATTCCCTCTAAGCATACATGTAGCAGTTCGACAGCCCAATCTTAATCTAAACAGATTATCTTTCCCCAGTGAAAACTTTAATTTTCCTTAAGCAATGAGTAATATTAGAGTACCTAAAAAATATATATATAAAAAAAACTAAAAAAAATCCAATGAATGTAAACATACTATTTATTTTTTATTTAGCAACACATAAAATACATACATTATATACATGTATATAAAAGTACTACAGGAAATCACAGGTAGGTTCCCTTCAGAAGGCCTCCTAATTGCTTCCTATTATTGGATGTTGTTTTATCCAGTATGTGGTATAGGAACACTCCCTGTAAATTATCCCTATTGGATTAGCCCACAGCAAGGTAGCAATGTCCTGCTATAGCTAATTAAATAATTATTTTGTACCTCCCGTTGCAATAAAAACACAATGACAGTCCACAGATAATTATGTCCCTAAAAGAAGTTTGGGAGACATGCTGTGTTTGCTCTATTTTTTCTTCTATCTTTCCATGCTGAACTTGTCCGCACATTTTCTCGGAAACTACGTAACAGATTCTAATGAAACTTCATATGCTGATAGGTGTGGGTGTGCAGATGTGCACTACGTATGTGACGTCATAAAAAATGGTGTCTGTGGCAAACCGTGGCTTCCGATTGGTAAAAAATTGTCCACCTGTTTTCTTTGAAACTAATGGACGGACTAATGAAACTTCATATGATTATCGGTTTGTGTGTGCAGATGTGCAAAATGTATGTTGTGATGACATAAAAAGATGGTATCTATGGCAAACCGAGGTTTCTGATTGGTCGAAATTTCAACATTGTCTGATTTTGATTAAATTTGGAATTTATTGGTATCAGGGGATTGCAATTTCAATGGTATTGGTTTTGTTGCCATCTATGGCAAACCGGGGCTTCTGATTGGTCAAAATGTTAACATTGTCTGATTTTGATGAAATTTAAAATTTACTGGTATCATCGATTGCGATTTCAGCCTTAAGGCTTTTATTCCTCAAATTCTGTGAAGAACAATTGAAGATTGGCATGTGATAAATGCTGGTTGATATCAACACAACTTGCTTCACCGTTTGGGGGACATCATGTAACAGTATCTTGTTACAATTAGCCTTTGTTAAGTAATGGGATTAAGAACCACTACACTCTGCCAACCTGGATGACACTTATTCATAGTGATAGTCATGAATTTGATATATTGCATTGGACATGTTAGCTAATTAGACCCAATCAATCAATTATTTTTTAATTGATCAAATATCAGGAGTCCTGAGTTTTGTGAACTTCACCGATCAAGGCAGTTGTCCATTGTAACTCATTTATCCAGGAGAATCTTAAAGCTTGTCTGATAACAAAAATAAAATAGAACACCTCTATACATTACTGTAGAATCTTGTTATCTCCCACTGAGTGACTCATACAGAAATTCTTTTGGGAATGGGGCCTGGGTCTTTTTAAATTTGGGAATTTTAGCAATATTTTATTAGAATTTGGAAATCTAGAAATACACAAACTTATGTGAAAATATGAAAATCTCATCAAATTCATTGTCAATTAACTTCAATTGGGAAATTTCAACTGCAAATTGGGGGGGGGGGGAGGGGAGCATTGTTTTTGCATTAGGAATTGGGCCTTATTTCCACTCTGTATGATGATGTAGGAAATCCCTGATGTCATAGTCCTATTACTTAGAATCTAGCCATAAAAAATCAGGACTTGTCATATAACAGTGACATACCTACACGTAACCAGAATTTTGACTCATCCAATTTCGATTAACATATCAAGATTGCGCTGTATATATTGATAAATATAAATGTAGCTTTATTTCCATATGTATACATGTATGTCAACAAGTTGAACTAGGTTATTTATTTTCTTAAGTCATCTTGTAGACAATCAAGTTTCTCCACTGTATATCAGAATTATGATACATTGTAAGACCTCAAAATTTCCACTTGCCCAGGCACTGCTGCAGGTAAACAAAAGAGGAGTTATATAGAACTCACCTACCTATGACCAGTCAGGGACAATCAGCTATGCTGAACCCTGCTATATTTGTTTGTCGTTTTTTTTTTTAAAGCATTTTTCTAAATTGCATCCCAGCAGACATCCTACATGTTACTAATTATGATGACATAATATTACTAGAGTACCCGCCTTCTATTAGGTAATGAATGTTGTGGAATATAATTCTCACAAGGCTTTTAAATGTACTTCTTATACTTGTGATGATATAGTTATATATTTCCAATATATATATTATTAGCTCACCTGAACCGAAGGTTCAAGTGAACTTTTCTGATCACCATTAGTCCATCCGCCTATCCGTTAATTTTTCACATTTTCAACTTCTAGTTCTATTCCAAAACCACTGAAGAGATTATATATCTATATCTATATCTATATATCTATTACATGTATATTATATTTGAACAAATAATCGTTGTATTATGGTAATTTTTCCATGCTCTACAAAACTGTCATGTTAATTTCAGATCGTCATCAAGGTGTTTCATTATGGGTGTCCTTCCAGAATGCTGCATCATCAGTAACTAGAATGTATAGAGGTAAGGTCAACAACAGTTAGCTACATGTAGTAGAAATTTACAACAGACTAATAAACTTATATTTATCAAATTTTAAGTTTGGAAGTTTAAAAGAGTATATAGAATTTATTTTGTATGATCAAGTGATACCCTTGTGAACATGGATATAGACCTCATGTACACATTATATTATGAATGTAAAATTAGCATATTTCTTTGCTTTGAAATCAGTGTACCTTTCACATCATATTAAGAAATTAATACCTGTCCTTGTGAATTTGAATTATATCTGTTAATAGTTTGTCTGGTTTATATTTATAGCCTGTCAACAACAATATTTTTCTCTGAAAAGATATATTTGTAAGAAGACATACCCATCAAATGCTTATTCAAAATACCGGTAATACCCTAAACTGGGTAAAGGTTAAAGCCAGGGTTTGTTCTAGTAATTATGGTAGACTATAACATCATATATGCATATAAAGTTGTCAGTCTTTTCATCAGTTAAGTGCAAAATTATTGTAATCTGATTAATAAAATACCTGAGAGGCAGAATAGGGGTATTTGATAGTGATGCACATACAATGTAGAAGCAATGCAAAGTGAGACTAAAACAGATACTAGTATGCTTGAGATAGGCTTAAACATCTACTTTTCCTGCATTCAAATGTCCACTATCTTTGCACTCAAATGTTCACTATCCTTGCACTCAGATGTCTAATCTATGTGCTGAATGTCCATCAAGGGTATGTAAATGTTAAGAATTTGTTCAAATGACTGTTTGTGTGAGGTCAACTAGTGGAGATTGATGATTTTTTCTAATTTCAAATTTCATGTTCTATTTTATATCATTTTTATAGATAGTGTAGAATCTATAGGAAATTGTGTTAATTTGGGTGTTCAACGAGGAAGACAACATAGAAATAGAGACATTATTTCCTGGGTGAAGAAACGTCGTAGAAACATAAGGAGAGAGGATTTATTAGCTTTCCTCTGTGGACAAAATCCTCCACCCCGTAATCGTCTTTCAAGCCCAATGGTTAGACATTCTCAGTCTTCTAGATTATCTTTAGAAAGATCACATTCACCGAGAGTTCCTGTTAATGACTCAATACAATCGGGATCAGAGCCAGATCTACAAACATTTACCGAAGCAATTGCTTTGCAAGGTGAGAAATCTTTGACTAGTTACTGTACATCTGGGAATTTTTGCCATTTTCGCCCTTAGTTAAGAGGGAGAATTTAAGAAGAAAACGATGTTTTCAAGCAAGTGAAAATAATTGAAGCATGGACATATATGCCATTCATGAGACTAATGTGATTGAGGGCGATTTCAAGACGGGGTGGAAATGTTTTCTATTGTTGAAGGGCAAAAATAATTAGGGGCAAAAATTTCCATGTATACAGTAGTTTCAGGATGATACATTTTATATTTACAGATATTTGGATATATCAATTTTTCTTTGTTGTCAAAGTGACTTGTGATGTACTACATGTAGATTTCATTTAAAAAATGTACGCTAAGTCAAATTTACCAAAATCGTAACTAAATTATCAACTTGGAACAGGCATGTCACATGTGCTATGATAGTCTTCTCATCTGAAACAGTAAAATAATGTTATGTTATAGATGAGTTTAACTAAAGCAAATAAATCATTTATGAAATAAAAAATGCATTCATAGGATTGGAAGTAAAACTATGAGATTTTTTCTTTTTCCAACAATTTTTCTTCCCTTTTCACTATTTGATTCATCACCATGAAAAAAAACTGCCACTCGTACAACTGCACTAGAACGTGTGCCTAGTTATCATTTGACATTTTAAATACTTTTCTTTAAAAACGTTTAAATAAAAAAAAAAAACAAAGATAGTTTTTCTAGAAACAAAATTATTTCATAATTTTTTCAATGAAAAAAGGGGCACCAGGGCTAGCCCTGACCTGACTTTTTTTTTTTTGCCAATCCAGAAATATATATATATTATAGGAATAAAAAAAATAAGTGTGAAATTATTCTATTGATTAATTAAAACAAGCTAGTAAATGTCTCAAGTTAAATATTTGATACATAATTTACACTTTGATATGTGACAAAAATTATTTCCTAAATTGGTAATTGATTGTCTAAATTATCTAAATTAATTCAACAAATTTGTTAGATTTAGGCCTGTTTGAATTTCTCCTCACTGTATCACATAAAAAAGGAAAAGTCCCGATAATTACGGGAGATGTGTGACAAGAAGTTGATAAAGTCCGAGAACACATTTGCTTTTGGATTTGGCAGAAGACTCGGCGGTTTATTCCCACTTACAGTATTTTCACAGCGATTATGGCTTTAAAAAGTCTTTAGTGAATTCCTACACATGTACATGTATATTAGTACTTCGTACGACAGGCAACTACAAGCAATTTGCGTGAATTGGTTTAAAATCAACATGTCCGTGGACACAAGCTATTTTCCCACTCGCGAACTAGAGCATGCTTCAAATGATGAATTCAACGACGTAGCAGCACATAACCTTCTTTAATGAGATATTTTGAAATAAAACATCGTTTTATTTGCTTGTACATATATTTTTACAAACATTTTACATATACATTCATTTTTCTAGCCATTTGAAAATAGTGGAAATTCAGTGAGTTTGCCGATATTCCCAATCACCTATGAGTCGTTTGACTGCCCTATCTCGGGTGATTACCTGGGGCTATTTAAACTTAACTGATCAACTGTGAAATATACAGTCTTGACACGGGTAATTGGGGCAATTAACAGATTGAGGAATAAACAATAGGGAAGGGGGTTTTTACAAGCAATTTCACCAGTGGGGGGGCGTTATTGGCGATTGACAGCATGAAAAAGGGCATGGCGCTGAAAAAAAGGGCATGGCATTTCCAAAACAGGGCATGGCGCGGCGCCATGCTGTGTTGCTTTAGATTCAACACTACTGATATACAGTATCACAAAAGAGATATACATAAGCATAAATATTCTTTAATTCCTATATATTTTGTGAAAATTGCTTGAGAAATCCTGCTTGAGAAATCCAGTTTGGCACTTTTTCATTTGCAATCGATTAATTCAACCTCACTATTTTTACATGCATACCGCACTGGACTTGACCTTATTTTCACAAAATATATAGGAATATAAGATATTTTTGGTAAACACAGCTGATGCCCCTTTAAGGCTATAGTCCTCTTATTAGAAACATTAAAATAATGCTAAAGTGATTGTAAACATGGCACTTTTATACATCTATTTTGAAATGCATAGAGGTCTGCGAGTCCCATTACAAGAAAAAATAAACGTGATGTACCTAGAGTTGAGTCTCCCTTCAAACTTGTTTTTTCTTCTATGTAGACTACTATTTGATGACTGGTAATTTGCAGTGTTACTCTAAATTCTGAATCAGTACCACCAACATGAAAAATGAATAATTTTGAATACATTCAAAATGTCAGGGCTTTTCAGAAGAACCCATTCTCTTTTTATCTATGTTTTCAATTTAAGTTGTCTTTCCAATTAAAGAATATACTGAGATAACACAAACAAAACAATCAAGCAAAAAGAAATGGATACAAAAACAACCTAACAGTATTATAGATTATACCTGATTGGAATTTCTCAGCTAGCAGAGTAAACATCATATTATCCAATTGTCAAATACATGTATCAATATACTCAGATTCTCAACTTCGATATGAATTTTTTGACTAATTTTTAAGGGGCATTAGCTGTGTTTTTCAAAAGAATATAAATTCAATTTTTTTAATTTTAATACTTGAACTTGATGTACAATAACAAATAAGAGCTAAACACAGGCATGAGAAATCTTATATTCCTATATATTTGTGAAAATCAGGTCAGGTCCAGTGTGGTTTTCATATACAAATAGTAAGGTTAAATTTGAAGAAAAATAAAATTCTGAAAAAACACAGCTAATGCCCCTTTAAAGTTATCTATGAAACTTACAGCAGTTTGAATACAAATTCATCTTCAGAATTTTAGATATAAATATAGATATATTTGATTTTTTGACATTAGACACTTTTTATCCTCCAAATTTATAGCTGAAATTAGGTTACATTCCCATTGGCAAATCATCTTTTTTCCCCCAACTTTTTGCAAAAATTCCCAGTCACGAACATAACATATTTTCATTATTTCTCATTTTATGCAGATATTTTCAATCATTGTGTTTGTTGAAAGTTGATATACACCATGTTGACAATAAAAACATTAAAAAAAATGTCACCCCCACCCCCCCAAAAAAAACAATTTCAGCACCATAGGCCATGTTCCCAAAAAGGTAAGAAAAAGCTCTGTTAGTGTACAAAATAAGGATTTCTCATGTAATCCTAAAACCAATTAAAAATTGCAGTCATATTCATGCAAAACATCCTCATGCTAATAGAAATCTACTTCCAAGGGGATGAGAAATGAATTGTATTTCCCCAAATTTATTCTTCTCATATTATGATTTTAATAATGCTGTGTTTTCTGGGGATTTAAATGGTGTATTAATTTCACTGTAATTTTAATGACGTTTTCCAGGGTTGTGAGTGATATATTGATTTCATTACAATTCTAAAAATATTTTCCAGGGTTGTAAATGGTATATTAATTTCAGTGTACATTAAAAATCTCTAAAGCAGAATTGTTTTACCTATGACTGATAAAGTATTATGTTATCCTAAAAATAATTCCTATGGTTTGCATTTTGAACATGTCATTGTAAACTGGTTTTCTTATTTCCCTTTTGTTTTGTTTCTTTTAATACAAGTGTTTTTCTTTTGTAGGTCTAAATGGCGCCATGTCAAACATCAGTGTAGGCTACAACATGTCTCATGGTGCTCCAGGGTCACCACAGCTGCGCAATAATAGTAATATGGAAGAACTTAATCGATTCATTCTTGATGAATTTTCCCGTAATTATGACTCTACAAGAAAGAGAACTTCTTCACCAGATCATATGCTTATAGATTCTCCTTCACGAAAGAAAAGTAGATTATTGTGATTCAGTCAGAACGAAGAAGGAAAACAATTAAAATGACCATTTTGCCAAGGATACATGTGTACAACTCATTGTGATATTTCAGAAATTCCAGTTGATATTGAAGCCAGACCTCTTAATTTATGATTGTGTTCATGTTTTAAGTTTAAGAATTTTGAAAGATCACACTGGTTGTTATGTTTGATGTAGCTTTGATTGTTGCTTTTAGGCAGATATTTGCAGTTACGTAAAATTGACAACTGCTTGTATTCAGGTTTTTGTTTTTTGTTTTAATCTGTTAAGGTAGTGAGGTATAGATCCAAGCAAGTATGAATTACAATGCTACAAAATGTTCGCATTTTCTGATATCATGTTAATAACATGTCGTCACATTTTACAGATATTGCAAGCAACATTGTCCATCTGTTAATCTCTAATAGAGTATAATTGACCATTATGATTTGTTTTCTGATTCGTTTGATTTATTATGAGTAGTTGTTGTCTTTTTATTATTTATCTGACAAACATAAATGTAGATCATTTCTTCGTAGAAAATCTTTGCATTTTTTTTTAGATATGTGTCCCAGGATCAATTTCTTTATCACATTTCACATGGTGGAACCAGTGGTTTTTAATTTCATAAACATTTTAAATGTTATTTGTCCCCAGTACATAGGTATGTTCATGAAAGATAATAAAACACAAGGTAATTCTAATGCAGAATGTGCAATGTTGTTCTTTCTGTATACCTGGAAATTTTCGCCCTTGAGTATTTTCACCCTTGTACGACAGAAAGCATATTCACCCCGTCTTAAATTCGCCCTAAATCACCAGTCTCATGGGTGGTATGTATGTCTGAACTTCAGTTATTAAGCTTGAAGATCTCACTTTCATTTTAAATTCGCCCTCTCTAAGGGTGGAAATTAAACGGCAGCGAAAATTTCCAGATATACAGTATACTGGTATACAAAATATAATGATCAGTTTGGTATTTCATAGATCTATCATTGCCTGGTATTTCATAGATCTATCATTGCCTGTTGTATATTGTTTAACTGGAAATTAAATACATGTACTTAAATTTTTGTGTGTGTCATAAGTTATATCTTTATACTATCAAGAAGATGAACACATTATTCAAAAGTATTTCATTATTAAGTACAACTTTTTAAACTCTTCATAGATCAATAAGTTATTTTATTTTTCACAAAAAGTCTCTGATATCTTCATCCATACTTCTACTTTGATACAAATATTTCAAAATTGCTGAATTGCATAGAAATCTAAGACACTAAAACCATAGAAAAGGCAGTCAGGTCAGAGGTTGATATAAAATAGTTTTCAGTCAAGCATAAAATATTAGATGTAGGATATGTATTATCTTCATAATGAGAATGTATCTACCCCCCAAAAAAATATAAATAAAAAAATTGAAATTAATGGAGAAGATTCTTTTAATCTCCATTCAGTTTACAAATTTACACATGCAGACTTTTTGTAGTAAAACCTACATTTATGATACTATTGAATTGATAAATGTATGTATATTTCATGAAATACAGTAATCGACCAAATTAAGTGAATTCTTGATGCATTCAGTGTTCTGAGAATGAAAAGAGAGAGGGAAAGGGAGAGAGAGAATTGCTCTTTACAAATGTATTGAACATGGTTAAGCTTCCAATATCTGAATATGTGAAAATATATAGTTGCAAAAAAAAAGTTGAGATAAAATCATTTTGTAGTGTGTATATTGTTTTGAGACATTATTTATGTGTATTGTATATCATGTAAGCATGATACTGGTTATTCATGGCAGTATACATTCATGGTATTTACATACTGTCAAAGTCTAATATATTGTATGTACGGATACTGTCGTGGTCTAATACATGTATAGTGTGTGTACATACCGTCAGGGTCTAATATATTGTATGTACAGATACTTTCGTGGTCTAATACATGTATAGTGTATGTACATACCATTATGGTCTAATATATATATATGCATTAAAATCTAATATTGGTCATTCTTTATTATGTTTCAATTCAGCGCACGTGTCTGACAGTAAGATGAATTAGGTTCGAACCAGCTTGCTCTTATTTTTCAAGGTATTGCTCTTGTTGTAAAATTCAGTTTGGTTTGCAAAATGTGTGTCAAAGACTTCAGTGTCAAAACAAACAGGGACCTCCAATAATTGAATCGAGATGACAATTTCTATTTGTTCCAAGGTCAATGATGAATTCAACCTTGATACTCAAAGGGCCATAAGCTGTGTTTTTAAAAAAAGATTTTTAACGAGAATTACTGGCAAAATAAGTCGAGCTATTTTGCAAGATGAAAAAAAAAATGGTTACAGAACTACAAGCTCATACAATTTAGCCCCCTAAGCCACACCCCAGACCCAAATATTATTTTGAAATAAAAGATTTTGAAAATCTTGTCTGAAAGTACATGGCCAAGTGCAATGATATATTCCATGTCTTTTCAGGTCCAAGATTCAAATTTGATTTGTTCAGTAATAGTCCTGTGGTTCACTCATTGCACACCCAGGAATTAAAAACGGTTTACAAAGGGTATCTGAAAGAAACAGCATTTTGCCTGTTTCTCCAGATCTATTTATTCAAAATTTTATATTAAATGGCAAGTATCATTATTATGAAAAGAAAGCTCATCTTTATTCATAATTTACAACTGTTGGCTTCTGTAGACAAAACTTGGCCTATATCTTTTTAACCTCAAGGGACAGGGCTTTGATATTTCACATATAGATTCCTTATGACCAGAGCTTTCATTTGATACCATGACTTTTGGTCTAGTGACCTTGAACTTTGACCCACTTTCCAAAAACGTAAAACTTTGGCTATATCTTTTAAACCATGAAGGATAGGGCTTTCATATTTCACATATAGATTTGTTATGACCAGAGCTTTTATTTGGTACCTTGACTTTTGACCTAGTGACTTTGACCTACTTTACAAAAACTTTACAGTGATATGAGCGGTCGTAGGTGAAACATTTTACATGCCCATTTTATGTGATATTCTATCTTGTATATATTCCAAAGAGACCATCTGGTGGTTAGAATAACAAATGCATGTGTAAAATTACAACAATCTTGCCAAACGTAAGCTGTAATATCAGTTATATTTTGTCCGCCATACTTTGAGCATTGCAAATTAACTTTCGGTGTTTTTTTTACAAAGATTATCGAATGACCAATAAACACGTGCTTTTTGCAGTTAATATACATTCTATTCTTATTACCCTTTGCGTTTATTTTCGTACATCATCATTTTATACCTAAATCAGGCAAAGTTGTTCTTTTTCGTCGTTTCAAAACATTCGTTTCTGAAATTGTCCACGTGCTGGGTATATCGGGTGATCTCAACCCATTTTTAACTCTTCCCATGGCATTCTCGGCTTTATCATTCTTGACACATATGTCATATGATCATGTACTGCCCAACGCCACCAGACATGGCAGCGCGATTGTTAAACATGAGGTACACATACTTTTCAGAGTTATATTGTTTTGATTTTGTCAATGTCAGCATTCAGGATAACATTAAATATCAGAATTTTTTTTAATACCTGATATATTTATTCATATATTCATCCAATTTTCTTCAGGTATTTAAAATAGCGTTGAAAAGCATATATTTTACATAATACATGCACTTTCCAATAAAAATCTTGTCCTGTATTTTAAAAATAAATATAAAACACATAAAAATCGGCGACTTTAACATAGTCCAAGCGTGTAAAGGACCGAGATCCCCTGACCGAATTACGAAGTACATTTGATATGGCGAAAGAGTTTATCTGAAAGGTCATCGCATACGGAAATACAGCTGGAATTTTTAAGGTACAAGAAAACTTAAATTCTAATACAACAAATAACTTCGAAAAGAAGATCTTTTACAACGTTTTACGTGTTTGATAATGTATTTGAACACACATTTTATCATATTCTCGACAGTATGTCAGGGGACAAAAATAATCATTGTGACAGCTTATATCGCTTTAACCTTGGCTATAGCTTATAAACCATGAGGGATAGGGATTTGATATTTCACATATAGATTTCTTTTGACCAGATCTTTCATTTGGTACCTTGATTTTGACCTAGTAATCTTGACCTTTGACCTACTTCTGAAAAAACGAAACCTCGGCTATAGCTTTTAAACCATGGAGAATAGGGCTTTTATATTCACATATATATTTCTTATCACCAGAGCTTTCATTTGGTACCTTGACTTTTGACCAATATGTAGTGACCTTGGACTTTGACCAACTTTTCAAATTTTTATCCTGAGCTGAAGGAATCAAAATATTTATCATTCCTTTGACCATAATACCTGACAGCTGTGGGTCAAATACCTATTGGAAATTAATTTTTGTAAAAAAAACCATTTTGGCAAGCTTCGTTGTCTACTGACAACTCTTGTTATATCATACAGCATTGAAGGAGGATCATTGGTATACAATTGGTGGTGTAATCAACATTACTCAACTGGACCAATTTTTGGTTTTTGGCTAAAATGCATGAAAGAAAAGTACTTGAAACAGGAATTCTTGTCTGAAAGCATTAAAACCAAATGAATTCATTTGCAACAGGAAGTGTCATTTTTGGGTGAAGATTCAGATTTATCGAAGTTAAGTCCCTTGGGTCATTCTTAGCCTAACCACGATGGGGACGTCATTTAACATTTCTGTTAGTACACGTCCTTCTTTCACTGCGCTACCTAGGTGAACATATTAATGTCCTTCGGGTCTTAAGCTTTAGTTTGTATTTGTATGATTAAGACATGCAGAACGATTTAAATGAATACATGTATTCATATATGTATAATCATGTTACAGTCGAACTTGTCTTGAAAGACCACACTTTCTGACACTGAAATGTGGTCTTACAAAACAGGTGGTATCTTAAGAGGGTTTATCTGACCGATTATTGAACCAAGTGGTTTTGAGAGTGTGGTCTCCCAAGAGAGATGGTCTTTTATGGCAGTGGCCTCTTAAGATAGGTTCCACTTTTCTAATAATTATCATAGTGATGATACACAATGCTGAAATGAAGTGAAGAACATTCAAATAAATTTTCAGATTAATTTTACATTTTCTTGCCATTGCAGGAGTATAGTGGCATGAATATTTTGTTTTTCCATAGTTTGCTATTTCTTTTCTTTTGATGTGGAAAGTAAAGTTGTTGAACACAAGAGGCGTACATTTTAAAGTCACCGTATGTTATGACGTCGTTTTCAGTGGAATCTTCATTACTGTTAGTGGATGATGCATGTGATAATAGTGTTCACTGTTGAAGTAGCATGTATCATTACTGCAGAATAACTTATCAACCCCTAAAGTCACATTTGGACCTGCCCATTTTAAAAAATAGTTAAGTCCACTCAGAATTCAGGGATGTATGATTTAGATTATAAATTTTATAAAAATTTTACAATATGAACCATGAACAAAATCTTTAGCATCATGTTGCTGCGGCTTCAACTGCTTTTCAAATTCCTTTTGTCATAGATGTGACCAAATCTGTTGATGAGACTGACAAGCTTTCTACTTCACCTTTAACTGAAGCTTTATATTCATCTTCATGAGCGTTTGGAACTAGAACATTTTCAGGATTTGGTATTTCTTACATTGTCAAATTTGTGATAAGAGAGTAAAATAATTATAAATGTACTTGAACACCATATATCTCTTGTTTGTTAAATTATCACAGCTTAGTAACACTTTCAACATATCCCTCAAACCAAAAGCAGGTGACATGATGGGGTTATAGTGAAACTTATCAATGTTTTCAGATGCTGATTTTATGAAATTTTCTTCAGAAAACCATACCATAATCTCTCCCTAAACAAGTCAACTGAGGAATCAAATGGAGGCAATGTTTCTTCACTTTGTGAGGTTTTATATTGGCAATATTTAAATTAAGAAAACTTTCAAGATTTCCAGAGTTATACCATAAAAGTACTTACTTTTCAAGTTTGAAATATGCTAATTCTTTATGTATCCTCACCAAAACTTAAGTATCATTGCTGGTGCTTCATTCTGACTGTGCCAAATAGTAGGCCTAGATGACCTAAAATTTCAGTTTATGTTTATGAATTTTAAACACTTTTATACTTCTTTAAGGGACACTATCTAGTTTACATACATCCAAGTTTTGAAAGTTTATTTTAATCAAAATGAATTAAACCAAGCAAGTATTGATGTACTGAAACAACATGAGCTAGTTTGATTGAAAGTTTTAAATATCATTCTCATGTACACAATGTATGTGTATGCAATTAATTACTGGTATTGATTAATTGTACATTTCTAAAAGAAACATACAGGATCAATCTAATATACAGTAAAATTATCAAGTTTTCAGTTTATTTTTTTAATTGTTGAACTAATTTTATAATCCTGTTTTGGCAGTACAGTGGAACCCATTTTTGAAGGGCCACCCATCTGCCACTGAAATCTGGTCTTACAAGACAGGTGGTCTCTCAAAACAGATTTTATTTAAAGGGTTATGAACCAAGTGGTTTTGAGAATGTGGTTTTTTATGGCAGTGGTCTCTCTTTTTTTTTTATCTATCCATGTATACATATAAATTTTATTTTGATGTCTATTATTTCATAACAGACTCTGTTAATTATAAATCACAGTGCATCAATAAATGTATTTTAAATGTGTTTATTTTGTTGACTTGAAGCTCGGTTATGTACCCAAGTGAATCCTAGCCAAATTCACTGTAAGTTAGTAAATAATCTTTTTAATTATTGTTGATAGCTGCTGAAATTAGACTGCTTTTAGAAATAACATTTGTCATTTTTTATGTTTAAACCTTTATGTTTAGTAGATATTGACCATTCACATAACTTGGCAGGGCAGAGTAACCTTTTGATTATCAAGCAGCTGATTCTACCCATTTTTCGGTTACCGAAGTGACCTATTGTGATCCTTCACAGTTGGTCTTTGTGTAATGACTTTTAAATATTCCAAACATCTCAAAAACTGCTGGCTTAAGTCTCTTTAAGATGTTGCATCTGTAGGTTTGGGGTAACAAAATGGTGAATTGTTAAGGTCAGTTATAGTTGAGTTTAAGTCTGTGTCAGACGTAAGACTATGTCACAAATGTAGTGACTATTCCATCATTTTGAGATTGACAAATACTGTAAATCTGTTTTTTATTCGCAAGAACATTATTTATGCATAATTTCGCTAGAGCTCTAGCTCACGGAAAAAAAAATTATCATGGAATGAAGTATGATAATAATATGATGAAATAGACATACTGAATCGTGGAAATATTATCTTGCAAAGAAATTTAGAACTTGTGCCTCACAAGAATAAAGTCCCGTGAAAATTTATGGATTTACAGTATAGCCTACAAATGGGGGCCTCTATGGCTTAATGGTTAGAACATCATGCTTTAAGCCATTAAGTTGTTCAACTCTGGTCAGTGTAGGTTAAGTCCCACTGGAACCTAAACTGATTTTGTGGGGAAGTTTTCCAGTTGACTTGCTATGTCACCAGGGGCCCATTTTACAAAAGGTCATAAGTCCTAAATCCTAAGTTTTAGTTCTAATTGTCATGGGACTGACCAATCAGGGATGTGTTGCCATGGTAGTTAAGACTAAAAGTTAGGATTTAGGACTTACGACCTTTTGTAAAACGGGCCCCTGGTTCTCTTCTCCATCATTAAGAACTTGTCGCCACAATATAACTGAAAAATTATTGAGTGTGTTGTAGAACATCAATAAAGCAAAATGAAATATGCAAACCCTCCAAAAAAATTTGCATAAAAACCATTGCATAATTCAAATTTTCCAGACTCTACGGAAGCTGTATATCTCCATGTAAGCAAAAAATTCTTGACAGGACATAAAATTACAGTAAAGCAAATCAAAAGCCATAACCAGTTTTCTGGTATGATGGTTGTCAGGTTTTAAATGTGGAAGGAAAACCTGTGCTCTGTTGACAATGCATTGATGTATAATATGCCATGCCTGTGATGACATGGGGCCTTGGTTTTAAGTCTCATCTGAAATACCCATAACTATTACCTCTTAGGCGTAGAGGTAAGTGATGTTTAATTAGTCTGGTTTTAATCTTGAATTGGTTCAAATTGCAAATTTGTTTCTTATTCAAAAATTTAATATTTCTGTTTCTCAAAGGACTACTTGACATGAGTTTAGATGATTTCACATACCTGTGCTCATTCCACAAACTTGTCTGATCCTTGTATAAATGTTATTCCAAAAGGAGGAATTCTTGCAATGCTTATCCTTTTTAAAATTCTTCATAAGTACCAATTCCTCCTTTTTCACTGTACAATGTTTTCATCACTGATAACAACAGTTCTATATTTCCAAACAGTGACCCAGCAAATATTTCATAACACTCACTACCTGGTTAACTTGATTGAGTATAGATATTGGTGTCACAGCAATTCTGCAAATCAACTATGTATAAGGATAGGTTGTTGACTTTACATGGGAACACGACCATTTCATGATTTGATCCCTTTGCACATCCAATTACAAATAATGAATGTCTTGTACTAGTTTCATGCTTTTTATTGCAATTCTCATGAAAATGCCTTTACCATAACATGTTATATGACCAGAGAATATACTACAAACAGAAAATAACTAACAAAGAGTCCAAATAGCACCAAAATTAATATGCCTACAAAAGCTAGAAGAAGAATTTGAATTGTTGAACAGAATATAAATTGTAAGATTTATTATAAATGTTGATACAATAATTAGAGACTGAGAGTTAAATAATGCAAAATTTGTGTTTTCCTAAACAAGTGGGATACATTTTAGAGTCAATCTGACAACACTTCATAAAGACCAATCAAGGGACCAAACCATAAACTGAGTTGAGCATAACTAAATCAACTTAAAAAAAATAAATGAAAATCCTATATCAGTACAGAGGTTTGATATTTTTCTGCATGTCTGAAATGTTCCTGTGGCAACCATAAACACTTTGCTTTTTTATCCTTTTTGCTGTTTCTATTTTTCCAAATATTAGACAAAACAATAAGAAAATAATGTGATATGGTTTAACTGTCATCGCATTATCACCTTGAAATAAATTGTTGGTGCCACACCATCCATCCCCAATCAGATCAATAATATTCAATATGCTACAAACACTTTATCACCTTCACCTTGTTGTTTCTATTTTTCCGAATATTAGACAAAACAATAAGAAAATAATGTGATATAGTTTAATTGTCATCGCATTATCACCTTGAAATAAATTGTTGATGCAAAACCATCCATCCCAAATCAGGTCAATAATCTCCACTGTGCTACAAACAAACACTTCATCACCTCCATGAGTGGCTTACCAAACCCAGCCTAAATTTAAAGGTGAAGGCTGATTTGAAAACCTAACAGACATCCCAAACGCCATCATTATTATTCATGTTCCTAAACTCTGTTAGATACCAAAATGACATGCATAACTTTGTGATTTCATCAACTAAAATAACTGCTACTTTTTAATTGGTCATACTCATATAAACATGAAACAGATGGGCAAAGGAAGCAAATAATACTGGGAATGTACAATCTATGAAATGCAAACATGAACAAGCTTTGTAAAAAGTACCCATGGAGAGAAACATGGCAGTTTATATCACTAGAAAACAGACTAGAACATTTTGATTTAAGATTTGCTTTCTTGATTAATCTTAGTGAATATCAAGATTTTTTTTTCCTGTCCAATGTTGCACTGACCACTAGCAAATGCAAGGATTTTGAAACACGACTTTGTTCATTGAGGCAACTAAATACTATTAGTTTACATATTGTAGGAATAAGTGAACAGTAAAATGCATGTTGCAAACATTTAGCCTACGTTTTCTCGCAAATGGCCATGACATTGGCAGATGTCATTTGGGTAGAAATTACCAATTTCCTGTCATTTTGCATGCATGCAGTAATTTCTTTACAATTCAAGTAGGCCTACTGTACATTTTGATACATCGTTATCCATTCGAGTTCTCAAAAATAATTCACAAATATCTCTTTAATGATACATAACACAAGAGCAGTCACCTGAAATTTGTTTGTAATTCTGAATCAATATATTTATGTTCGAGCTGAAATACTGCAACTATGATTATCAGTTGATCTGATGTATTGGTCCAAAATTCTGTTGCGCGTGGCTCCACCAATCCAGACAGTACCACTTAACATACCTCATTAAACAACCAATCAAACCTCACAAACAAGAGAATTACAAATATTAATTGTAGTAAAATTTACTTGATACATTTGACAACAAAGACAAAGGTAATTTGTCAAGTTTTCACCTGTAACATTTTTGTAATACAAAGTAAAATTGCTATGCCCCCTACTCTGAAAATCTGAAAAAAAAAATTTACACAATCAATTGAAACAACCAATACTCCCTTTCTGGCTTGTGCAAGAGTTCAAGCTTTGTCAGTTTCTAGACTTGATTTTACAAACTAACAAATTAACCACACAGGTAGACACGTGTCTATCACATAGGCCTACCTGTAGATTGTACAAACAAAGCAGACACAATTAACACTATGACTACATCAACTTTCTCCCGGTAGAGTGGGAGTACTTGTCTTGTTGGGTATCATGGAATAAACGAGAGAATGTGTTGAAAATTTAGATAAATACAATGCAAATTACGTGAAAATAAATATTGATATACGTTTCTTGATACATATGATCTACCTTTGCAGAATAGTTCTGTAATAATGTAATGGTACAATAACACAATTTGGCATAAGAACATGCTCAGAAGCAATTTTAAGTCTTGTCACAGTTCCTATATATATATATGCAATTTAACGACAACAAACATCAGGATATCAGTTGTTATCTACAGTAGAAAAGTCACTTAAGTTAACACCAAGTTTTCAACAGAACTCGCATAAAAAACAATAATAATAAAAGACTTACCATTAAAAAAAATCTGTATTTCTCTCAGAACATATAAACATTGTCTTTCATACAGAAAATCCACATTCATGCTAATCTTACAACCTTTCTTCATTCTGATTTCAAATACAATATCATCTATGTACATACCAGTATTTATATATAATCTGCTTTATGTTACACATCATATACAAAAGCCTGTTATCATTTGCAGAAAATACATGAATATATAATTACAATTAATATACATCAAAGTGTAGATGCCTTGGACACCAGTATATATATGAAAATAATAGCACATGTGATAGAAATGGTCAATTCATGTTTTGAGCATGAGATATTATATACAATTATAGTTGACTAACAGAATTTCTACAAGTATCATAATTCTTTAAAAAAGATGTTTTGGTACATTTTTATATTTTTGTATAAATATATCAATATATAATGGCCGCTTCCACCCAACAAACCTGACTATATGATCTGGTTTCATCCAGATCTTTACACATATAGTATGTGACGGCTAAGAACATGAGAATATAAATATGAATAGTGATGCCTTTCCAGTATATTTTATACATTCTAAACATCTGTACTAATGGAAACTGTTCTAGAATAAAGATGTTAGTAAATAAACAAATATCCCTACCTCTACCATTTTGGTGGAATGCTCGCTGATCAATTTTATAAGTCAAAAATATCTTTTCTAGTTAGAATTAAAGTACATGTATAGACTACAATATGCTATCATGACACTTGGTGAACCTTTTGCACCCTTGTGCACATTCTGTGTTTCTATGGGCCACATTGATCTTATCTGATTGCCTAGCAACAGTTTGATCTATAATGATGCACAAAATAAATCTGGGAGAGAGACTAATAGAATCTTATATGGGTTTGATGAGTGCAGAAAAGGGAAATCTCAACTCGTATGGTAAGAATTTGGTTGTTGAATCCAAGTGTTTCCCAAGGACTGGTCCTCCAGACTCTTACTAGGATTGAGATTTCACTGTCCATACACATGTTTAAAATAAGTATTTTTCTCCCACACTTAAGATGACAGCTTAACCAAAAGCAGGGTAATATGTTGTTTATACTTAAATTCTGGAATATATAATGCCAAAGTCCAAGCAAACACAGTAACTTGTATTTCTTGTACTTATAGACAATGCAGAAATCAATAAATGCTTATTTTATACATACAAATTATCTCTTTAACTTCAAACAATAGAAATTTCATTCAACACAGAATGATTTACAAACTATAGTTTTTAGTATATTCAGAACAAATGGTATCCATGATGTCTTAGTACATGTATGTGTTGTTGTCTTTTTCTCAATGTTAAAACAGTTTTCTTTTCACAGGTAATTATTGTCTTTCATGGGCAAGTGGAGGAGAAAATGTATATCAGGTATGTTTTGAGTCATACAAGCTTAAGTGATAAAACATATGCCATTAACTAATTATACTAATGGTTTATGTAGTCGACGCATCTGTACTGAAACGTTCATTCTCTTTAAAAAAAAAAAAAAAGGATCAAAAGGATTGTATTGGTTATCCGAGTCCCCACTCTACCTACAGAACTACTTTTATCCGTGTAAGTCGGGGGACTTAAAATTACCAATTATATTTCCAAATATATGATGCGAGTACACCTAATATTTTGAAGTGACAGTATCAAACATACCAACAGATCTAATCGGTAAAATATATTATTTTTAGTGATAACATAAATAATTATATTTCCTTGATTAAATACGTAACTTAAATATGGTATTAAAAGCCAACATCAGAGGAAACATCAAAATGTGGATGTTGGAAGCAAGAAAATTTTTTTTATTGTGAATAATGGGTGTGTAAAAATGATGTTTGATCATAATGAATTACAACAAATGTTTCATTACGTTTGTCCCTGGCTAAAATAGCTGTGTAGATATGTCAACCTGTGACTGGTCTACATCTGAAGGACAGTACAAATACATGGAATGAAGGGATGGTTAAACCTATGATGGAAAGGCAAGCTAACGAAATTCTGAAATATTAGGATGATGTACAAAATGGGATTGTATAAATTTGAAAATAAGAGGTTAACATGATATATCTTGGCACATAGGAGAGCAAAATTTAGTAGTGTCACAGGTATATAAATGATAATCTTAACTAAATCACCCCTAAAGACACATTTGGACTGATCTAAGTCATTGATTTACAGAGGACTCCATTGTTTTTCAGGGGCTGATGACAGTGATGAGTCAAATAGGAATTAGCTGTGGTCCCCCCCCCCCCCCCCCCCCAAAAAGAAATTGTCCTTTTTAACTACTTAGAATGATATACAACAACAAAAAAGAGATATACACAGGCATAACAATTCTTAAATTCCTATTTATTTTGTGAAAATTGATTCAGAAATAAGTTTGGCACTTTTTCACTTGCAACTGATTAATTCAACTGTACTATTTGTACATGCATACCAAACAGGATCCGACAGAATTTTCACAAAATATATAGGAATGTAAAAAAAAAATTTTTATGCCCATGTATAACTCTTATTATTTAGTTGTTGTACATCAAGTACAAGTAGTAAAAGTTGAAAAAAAAACAAAACTACTCTTTTGGTAAACACAGCTAATGCCCATTTAACATATTGTGTGTGGTAGATGTACAAGCTTGACTATATCTACGTCTAATCGGACCAACACATTACAATTTAGGATGGATTGTTTCTACAATTTTAAAGGGGACATCTATGTAACTCTAAATATAAGATAGATCAGAAATGCCTGGTTTGGACCTTACACTGCATACCTGGAAAATTTCGCCCCATTTAGTTTTTGCCATTGTCGCCCTTACATGAGAGGGTGAATTGAAAATTTACACGAAAATTTCAAGCTAAATTTTTGGGACATGAAGATACACATCCGCATGACTATAACAATTTTGGGCGAATTTTAGTACAGGCGAATATTTTTTCTGTTGCAAAAAGGCAAAAATGTGCATATATATATATATATACACAGTATTCTTTGATGCAGGCTTAGATCTTGCTAAGTGATAGAACATGTTTAATAGTTGGGGATTTAAGAAAGCTGTATATAGCAATATCTTCAATATGTGCAGGCTACAGGATATTATCTTGAGTCTGAAATTACACATATATCCCATATTACATAACTCCATACAAAGGGAAATATATCTTTGATGGATTTAATTATGGCATCTAATTACTCCATAAGATGATCTATGCAAGGCCTCTTTTGTTAATCTGGTTTGGTGACTACCACACCTTTAATAAGTGATTCTATACATTCATAAATCAGTCAAATCTATTTTCAATTTATGTAATAGTTGGCCTAGTTAAACAGAAGTTTGAAAATTAACCTCTTAAATAAAAAATCATTAACTTATTTTAGTGGTGAGCTTATATGACTTTGTGTTGATTGTACACCATATTCCCTTAGACAAACCAAAGTCCTATAGTGGGCAGCTTATATATGACTACACACATGTTGATGGCACGTTAAATTACTTTAGTGGGCAGCTTATATTTGACTACACGTGTGTTGATAGCACACCAAATTAGTTCAGAGGGCAATGTGACGTATCTGTTGATAGCATGCCAAATCAGATCAGTGGGCAGCTTATATATGACTACACACATGTTGATGGCACGTTAAATTACTTTAGTGGGCAGCTTATATTTGACTACACGTGTGTTGATAGCACACCAAATTAGTTCAGAGGGCAATGTGACGTATCTGTTGATAGCATGCCAAATCAGATCAGTGGGCAGCTTATATATGACTTCACGTGTATTTGTTGATGGCACAATTGTCATTTCAACATGTTGAATTTCACATGAAAAATATGTTTGTCTCTGACAGAGAATGATGAACTATACAAACAAATATTGATGCTACAAAAGATAATAAAGGTAATTCTAAAAATAAAAACAATTTGATTTAAAAACAGAGTTATACAATGTAAAAAATAAGCATATATACTCCTAATCACATGTTCTCTGCAACCTAGTGGTCAGAAACTACTGTTGAGCATTCTTGAAAATTACTGAACATGGGCATCGCTGTTAACTTCATTTTAATTATAGATAAAAGTTCAGTTTTAAACCATCAAGATTGATTAGAGGAAATGAAATAAAATATTGTTTAGCAAGAGAGCAATGATAAGTATTGGGCTTATAGTAGAATATTTCATTTTAAGAGAATGTATACCCGGAAATGTTTGCCCTCGATGTAAGACACCATAGTCACATAGATGTCAAGAATTTCAATATTTCAATTATTTAGTTTGAAAATTTTGTTTATCTTAAATATGCCCTCTCACTCAGGGCGAAAAAAAAATGCGAAAATTAAATAAGAGCAAAAATTTGCAGGTATACAGTATTAAAAAAAAACATTGACATTATTTTTTTTTAAAACATTCAAATTCGAAGTGTGACAGAACCAAACATTTGGCATTTAACATCTAAATGTCCATTTCATCTTAACATCATCAAGATTACAAATATTCTGGTATATAGTTCTATTGGCCACCATCTGCCACTGATTCTCCAGTACTAAAGGTCATTTATGCATGTTAAATCCCTCGACCAGACCAGGTGATTATACAGGTCAATGTAGGTAGGTCATTAATGTTAGATAACCATTGTCTCCAAACCCATGTAATTACAGATACAGCAGGGAATACAGAACTTGCAAATGGTAAACCAAGACATATCACCAAGCCCATTTTACCGCTAAAATTAATGAAAACAAAATGTGGTGGTTTAACAGGGAAGGCCTCTCTCTCTCTATATATATATATGCCCAAATGAAGGGAAACAATTTTTTTTTGCATTTGTCAAACCTAAAGGTATAGCCTACATGCAAAGTGATACATGTTTCCTGAAAATCATTTTTGATAGAGTTATTCACATTTTAACATCAGTGGTCAGCTGAGTTCAGTAGAATGCACATTATAACACATGAAGTTCCTCCCTCTTGTTCAATCTGTGCATGGGATGGACATTATCGTCTAGTGTTTTAACATAATTCCTGAAATCTTTAACTGAATAATACTGATATTACAGAAATAAGGACAGGGAGAACAAATAAAGAATGTACAGTAAAACCTCTTTATAATGTCACATATTTCATTTGCCACCTCACTTATCACCACAATT
Organism: Atrina japonica; assembly: GCA_030159075.1. Taxonomy (NCBI): domain Eukaryota; kingdom Metazoa; phylum Mollusca; class Bivalvia; order Pterioida; family Pinnidae; genus Atrina; species Atrina japonica. The sequence continues at coordinate 1,419,472 of BROG01000044.1, read as the reverse complement.
TTTAAAGTCCACTTTTCCAATTTTCCTCTGATTTCATTTAAGGTTTCCCTCAACACATCGCCAAACCTTTATAATGCCAAATTTCCGCTAAACTAATGGTGGCAGTATAAAAAGGTTTTTCTCTATGAGTCCCATGATGATGTTTTACATGTCAGCAAAATTACATCAACCTTTTCTATCCTGGGTTTAATTTATATAGTTTTTGTGGCAACTGAGTCATGTTTTTCACTCGCAGTCATGTACATTTCCCGAAATTAAATAGATTCATAACAACACTGTCAATAAAAATATTTGCACAAATTGTTCTCATTTCTAAATTTAACCTTTTCCTTCTTTTGGACTAGATCGTCACAATATTGCTGCAGTGAAATTTATTTCCATATCTAAATAAAATGGAGCTGCCCAAATCTCCTATATAATTAGAGAAAACTTAGTAAAAATAATTGTCTATTTACTGTATGTATCAATATTATATAAATATACATTTACATAAAAATCACAACCACAACTCACACAATAATATTTCCTACTTAAATAGATTTTAGTACATGTTTAACTTCAATGAAATATGAACCTTATGAAAGTGTTTAAAGTTGATATTATCTACTATAGACCCTTTAGCAGTAACTGCGGTCCTGTGACTTTGCCAGTCTTCCAGTTGGCAAAATGATAGAGATACCCGCAAAAACATAAACATCGTTATAGTAACCAATTGTTTCTTGACCTCATTTTCCGGGAATCTGTATCATTTTGCCAACTTGAAGACTGGCAAAGTTACAGAATGACAGTAACTGCTAAAGGCTCTATTACTACAGTAGTGTACCGATTCCTGACTCTTTTTCTATCTATCATTTTTCAACTTTGGTAAATTTCATTTGAAACACCTAATGAAAGTATCACATATAGGCCCCAATGAGTAATATTTTCATGTATATTGTCAAATATGAAAATAATGTATAGAATAAAAACCTTTTGTTACTCTAAATTTTTATCAAAGACTTGAAACTTGAAAATATAAAAAAAAACATTGGCTTGTGTACAGTTGTGACCTAGTTTTTCTAACATCTGTTTTTAAATCACAGAAGATCACTCATGAAATATGCTATTTATTCTTTTTTTAGCTTACTAAAAACAATATTTCAAATGAATATGATATAATGGTTATGTATGTTGCTATGGCAACATGAGGTCTTAGAGGGGGGGGGGGTGAACATTCAAATGTTGTTATGTAAAACTTGAACGAGTATAACTCTTAACACAACTTGAGTAACAAAATGACAGACACTTTGTACTGACAAAGATTCAGCCAGGATTAATGATTCCTTCACGTTCAGTTAATTTTATGAGCATGATGTCATATTTACAAACTTCAGAATATTGATTTAAAATCATGATATAAATGATGTCTAAATATACAGAACACTGAAGAAAATATATAAAACTTAACAATTATACATGAATTTTTTTATTAAAGTGTTCACCTAATTTCACGATTTAATCTGACTATGCAGTAGAATGGTCCGTGTAAACAAACGACTGCTTAACATAAAAACATATAAAAACCTTTAATTTTGTCTCTAAAATTTTACTCAAATGTGTAATTTGTAGATGTCAATTATCTGAAAAAATTAACTAGGTTACTCAGACTACTACCTACTCAAAAATATAAAAAAATTAGATATACACATTTCATAATATTTCATGCACACATTTGATTCTCTCTGCCAAATAAAAAACTCAGAATTTATTCTCATCTCAAGATTTAACAAGAAATAGAAGATAAACTCATTCACCCCTAAAGATACATTTGGACTGGCCTAAATCATTTATTTATAGAAGCGTTCAATGTTTCTCAGGGCTAGATGAGTTAATTACTCGGAAACTGAAAGTTCATAAGTAGGCCATAACTTTCTATTTAAATATTTTCATCTACGGTATTCCAATTTCAGATTTATTTCAGTTTATATTTCATAAAATTTTGTCCAGCCAGGTGAGAGTTGAAACCAATGCAGCAGTAGGTAATCAACACGTTGAAATAAGAGGCCCATGGGATAGCTTAGTAGCATATGACTCAGACAAGCAGCAGGCTTATGTTATATAATACTTATCTAAGTATGAGACCAATTTAGATCAGCAGGTGGCTCAAGAGCCACAATAATCAAGTGAGTGTAATTCTGACATTCTCAAGAATGGCATCCATGAGCCTCAATACTTGCATGAGCATATGCTCAACTCACTTACGTAAAGCTCATTAGCCATGCTCAGCTGAATCCATGACCAAAACTTTCAAAACAGATACATGCGTGCATTACATGAGAACCGGTATGTAAAAAAAAATATGAATAAATGTCAATTTTTACATATTTCCCTTATGTAAAAGTTCAGAAGTTCCCAAATTGAACATTAACGTGAAATACCTTTTCTGTGCATACCTTTATACACAATTAACTGGCAAATGATGACAGAGATAATATCACAACAACTAGATAATCTTTTGAATATAGTGCTATAGTGGTGGGAATAGAATATCACAAAAAAGTAAATTTTAACTCCCATCTATATCTGATTTGAATATCACAAAGCCCGGGGTTATATAAATACCATTTTTTAAAGATACTATCTGTATATCTATAATACAGATATCTAATTTAAATATACCAATACCTTCTAATGTTTTGCCAATACTTTACTTTGCGTAATCATATTTTCAGACAACGCATGAATTTGCCATTTTAGAGGTACAAAAAAAACTAATATTAACAACTGAAAGCTGTCTTGTAATTTATATATATATCTTTACATACATGTCTCTGATATGAAAAAAAATGGATTTTCAAAATTAAGAGTGCAATGTCAGAACTACTTTTAGAAAAGCAAATATATTATATGGATATTTGCAAATACTGTGCACCCTTAACGTTTTTAAAGAGAAATGACAAAACCTGTGGTTCTACATGGCTGCTCAGTAATTTTACATGCATGAACAAATATTTCGATATATATATATATATATATATATAAAAACAAAAACTATCAGTCAAACATTCACCAGATTATATTTTTTAATGAACCTGTTAGTGAATATATGTGAAAGTTTATCTCTCATGAAATAAAACTGATAAAATTTACAGTATTTGTTTATTTGTAAAGCCGATACATTTTTTCCAAGATATTATCTTTTTATCTGTAGTACCAATAGACCTTTTTATGACAGCTGCATTCCGGTTATGGCAAAATAATACAGATTCCGGCAAAACCACAACGTAAACATCATCACAGTAACCGATTGATTTTTGGACATCATCTTCCAGAAATCTATATCATTCTGCTGTTCAAAATTATAGGACTTCAGTTATCATGAAAAACTGTACCATTTTGTTATTTTAATTTAAAAATATCATCTGTTTATTTGTGATAGATGTTAAATATACTAGTAAGCTACAGATTCTGGTTTAAATGTCATCCAAAATGAAAGTGTCGATATAAGACCACCATCTGCATGCAAAAGACATAACGTACTGAATACAAAAATTTGGACAAATCAATTAACACAATAGCCAGAGAAAGAATAACAGCATTTTCATTTCTATGTTAAATGAATGATAACTCTGGCATATTCAAGAGAATGAGTTCAAAATGGATAATAATTGCTCTTTTGTACTGTTTAGCAAATTATCACATCATTGTAATCAATTTCTCATGTTAGCAGACATTGTGTACAGTTTATGTCTCATCTTTCGGGGTTTGTTCCTGGGCATTTTGAGAATTGCCATCTACCTAGAATAGGGAACAAATTATGACATATCAGGTCTCCTTATCAACTTTCCCAGCCAGACAAATGCTGCTGAAATTTTATTTGCCTTTCTACTGAGATTTTAAATGCCCTGCCAGATATTGAACTTTTAAAATATATAAGATGTTATTGTCAATATTTGTTGATTGTTTTTCACTCTTTATGTTTCTCTTGGATAATGATGCTCACATATCTATGAATTTACTTTGGAAACTATCATCATTTTAGGGTAAAAAAATATCAGTTTTGCTTTGGAAATGGGACCAAGTTTTTGACCCAATTACTTCTATGAGGAGGAAAAGCATTGTCTATATTTGAGGTGTAAGAATTTGAATTTGTCAATAATGACCATACCTCTGTTGATCAGAAAAACTAGTCAGTCTTAATGGCCACCTCTATATAAAGGGCATCTGCTGGTAAAGGCCATTCAAACATAACCTGTGTTAATTTTTTTTATAATGAATAAACCTCTTTACAAAGGCCACTTGTCAATAATGGCTCTTCAGTGGCCTATATAGACAAGTATGACTGTATCTATGATTGTAAACTCAACATCTAAATGACAGCAGATCAGTATTTCAAAAAATCACATATAAACTTGATGTTACAACAGCTTAAGAGTTCAATAACCAAAATATTTTACAGGATAAAAATATAACCATTTTATCAAAATAACACGTAGAATTTGACATATATAAACAATTGTTGATCATGCATGCTTGATACATAAAGCAGTGTAAAAGTAATTCATTACATCCTATCTTATCTTACAGCTTAGTTCATCATCCAGAAAAATTGCAGTCAGTTCATATCTAAATAAATATGGCTGTTTGTTTTTTTCATTTTAAAAATATGCTATCATACTGAAAAACTGCAACAACAAAAAAAAAAAAAAAAAAAAAAAAAAAAATTCAAATGCTCACCTGAGATTTAATGTAACTTGTCTTCCATTAAAAAACAAAAAGATAATAACCCAAATGAAATTATCGACTAAAAATAATTACAGTAATCGTAAAAACTAAAACAAATGTATATAAAAAAACGAACATATAAAATTCCAAGCAACTGAAACAGAGTCAGAGTTTTGTAAAATAACAAAGAGATGGTGCAAGACCAAAAAGTAAATTTATTAAAATATGCAGTTAAGTGAAAGATTGAAAAAATAATGATCCTAATAGAAACCAAAGTAACCAATGAACAAAAACAACAAATAAATATGGTGAAAAAAATACATCAAATTCTAATTTAGTACACAAACTTTTATCAACAGTTCCAAAAATTCTGCTGAAATCTCCCACTGAAAATTTTGTGGAATTTAAAAAGTAAAATTGAATTTGAAATTAATGTGAATTTAATAATTTAAAGCCAAAAGAGTGTACTGGTGGCATCTGAGTAGCAATAAACAGAATCTTGACCCAGTGTAGCCACATGTGTGATTATATGGCAACCTAATAAAAGTACCGCAGCACAGAAAAGTAATAAAATAAAACTGAACAGATGTCAATTAGGTCGACATGATTTCAAAGTCTCAGTTTTAAAAAATAACGGTACAATGTACATGTACACATTCTTTGAGGAAAATGACAATAGACAGATACACATATTGAGCTTTTGTCTCAGGTGAGCAAAAAGAATGTTAATCAGGATGTAAATACAGGTATGACTATTCCAATAGTTTACAGGTGATTTAATAGACCATTTTGGAGTTGTTCCTGTCCGTTCAGTTTTGTCAGAATAGTTTGTACTCAGATCACGTGACTTCAACTGAATGTCGGGCAATGTCTTTTCCAGTTTCGTAATATTTACATTGGTTGTCAATGTTGTCAATTACACCTCAAATTCGGTGATAACTTGAATTAAGTTTAGATAAATGTTCTATCTTGTAAAGATAACAAATGTCATCACTTTCCTATGGGCTGCTTTTCAAATCAGCAACCTACCAATGCGCAATATCAATATTCCAGTTCATATATACGATAAACTGTTCAATCGGAAGTGATCCTGCACTACTTTTTCCTTGAATAATATTATGACAAACTGTGACGGAATGGAACAACTGAAAAAAAGGTTTATTCTTACTTGATAACAATACCATGTATAACACAATCACACTCTAAGCATCTGAGAAAGTTATTCAATGATTTATCATTTATGTTAAATGATGTGTAAAGTCTGGTGGCATCGCCTATAAATTCCAACTCAGTTGACTAGCTATCTCATGTTCCCTCGAACAGCTCCAGCTAGAACCTTTTTGGAGATGGAGGACCTTTATAGATATTGCCCTTGAACCCTTTATTCTTTCCCTGATTGGATGATTTGATTTTGGCTACACTATATGAAATATATATTCCATCTCTATATACATGGGTGGTCACTGCAACATGAGTGATTTGAGGTTGTCTTGTAGAATCGTGTCCTTCACAGCCTGAAAGACAAATTTGATATTTTCTGTGTCGATCGCTGTTGTGAAGTGATGAAACAACGGTTTACTTCTATCTTTTCTCCGCTGATCAAACATTGTCAGTAAAAAATTCTGAACTTGTTCTAAGTTATGGGGGTTTCCTTGAAAATGTGGAAAGTAGTCTTTGACACTCACTTCCTTGACTTTGTTCTTCAGTAAATCAAACTTATTGAGGAATAAAATAATTGAAACATTTGAAAATGTTTTGTTGTTGATAATTGTCTCAAAAATGTTACAGGACTCTTGTAGTCGATTTGTTTTCCTATCCTCTAATAGCACTTGGTCAAATTCGCTACATGAAACTAAGAACAAAATTGATGTAATGCTCTCAAAACACTGGAACCATTTCTGCCTTTGTGACCTTTGACCTCCTACATCCACAAAAAGGAAAGGTACTCCGCTAATATCGACTGTGTGTTCTATGATTCCTTTGGTAGCTTTTCTGGCATGCAGGATGTCCAGTTTCGTCGGCATGTAACCCTACAAAACAAACAGAGATGAAATCTGGAGATCATTTTTTCAAAATTTGTATCAAGATAAAATCAAAGAAATCCCTGCAAGCTAAGGGATATAATGTATATCTTTTCATAAACTAAGGTTTAAAATATGTAAAATTAGAAGAAGAAAAATAATGTCAGCTAGACAAGATAAATATCATGAAATTTGCTGTCAAAAGCAATTTGCTCAAAATCAAAATGTGAATATGTTATGACTGCATAAGGCAGCCATTTTATAATGTACATGTGACTATGGTAAGTAAAATTGGTTGGAGTCCCTCACTCTTAAACTCTTAGACACTAGAGGTCCAAGTAATCTGTGTCACCTGAATTCCTACTTGAACAATTAACAAAATTCTGAACAGGGATTATTTAATTCACAATCTTTGATACTCATACCCTATTGATATTCATACCCTATTGATATTCATACCCTATTTATACCTATACCCTTTTGATACTCATACCCTATTGATACTCATACCCTATTGATACTCATACCCTAGATGTTAATGACCAATATTGGTGAGAATTGACCAAACATCTTGCTGTTATTGTGAAGAAGTTCAAAATGTCTGTAATTTTAGCATGGTTTGTTTGTTTGTTTATTGTTGTTTAATGTCCTAATCAAGAATATTTCACTCATATGGAGACGTCACCAAATGCCGATGAAGGCTTCAAATTTAGGCCTATGCTCGGCACTTATGGCCTTTGAGCAGTGAGGGTTATTTAACGTGCCGACACCTACTGTGACACAGAACCTCGGTTTTTTACTGTCTCATCCAAAGGACAAGAAACTAGCCTGCAGCCGGCTGGACTCGAACTCACAACCTCAGGATCAAGAGTTGAGCCCGCTACCGATTGAGCCAGGCCGGCTAAAGTTTTAGCATGGCGACAGATCACAATATTATGGTGATGAGAGTCAGACATGTCAAACAAATGACAGCAACACAAGAAATGTCACTGGAGTCACACATGTCAAACAACTGACAGCAACACAAGAAATGTCACTGGAGTCACACATGTCAAACAACTGACAGCAACACAAGAAATGTCACTGGAGTCACACATGTCAAACAACTGACAGCAACACAAGAAATGTCACTGGAGTCACACATGTCAAACAACTGACAGCAACACAAGAAATGTCACTGGAGTCACACATGTCAAACAACTAACAGCAACACAAGAAATGTCACTGGAGTCACACATGTCAAACAACTGACAGCAACACAAGAAATGTCACTGGAGTCACACATGTCAAACAAATAACAGCAACACAAGAAATGTCACTGGAGTCACACATGTCAAACAACTGACAGCAACACAAGAAATGTCACTGGAGTCACACATGTCAAACAACTGACAATGGACCATGACAGGTCACCCAAGTGACTCAGGAAAACTAAAAACCTGACGTATTATAAGTATACCGATTCAAAAAAAATCTGACAAATCTTTGTTCAATGAATATTCCTATGAGCCTTATTTTGTGGAAAAAAGAATGAAAATTCTAAAATTAATGATGAAAATTCAAAATAATTACCGGTACTATGAATTATTTTATGACCACACAGTGAATAGATGTTCGTTCATTATTTAATTTACCCTCACACTGTATAAACATGAGGAATATATAAAACCGGAAATATAATATAAATATGATTACATAATGTCTAAATGAACCAAACATCCAGTCACGAGCCTGCTGTATATATTGGGAAGATGTAATTTCTTTCAGTTTGGGAAACCAAGCATACCCTATGATGCTGACTCATCCTCATTCTGTGTATATTTTATTTTAATTTTTACATCCAAATTTTAGTGCATCAACATACTTCCTGATACAACCTGAACAATGTTAAATGCATATTTAAATTTTACTTTGGGTAGACATTTGTATTTCAGGAAAAACTAAGTTGGAGAAGAAACATCACATACTCAAGTTCCACATATTCTAGCTCTTATTTAATTTCCCATTATTGCCCTTAAATGAGAGGTTGAATTTAAAATTGAATTTTCAAGGTAAAAAATTGAAGCCCAGACTTATATGTACATGCCATTCAGGAAACTATGGTTATTTAGGGCAAAATTAAGTTAGGGTAAAATTGTTTTCTGTCAAAAAAAGGTGAAAATAACCAAAGGTGAAAAATTCCAGGTACAAATGTATACAGTAAGTTAAACTGGTACAAATGTATACACAGTATGTAAAACAGGTACAGATGTATACAGTATGTAAAACAGGTACAGATGTATACAGTATCTAAAACAGGTACAGATGTATACAGTATGTAAAACAGGTACAGATGTATACAGTATGTAAAACAGGCACAGATGTATACAGTATCTAAAACAGGTACAGATGTATACAATATCTAAAACAGGTACAGATGTATACAGTATGTAAAACAGGTACAGATGTATACAGTATGTAAAACAGGTACAGATGTATACAGTATGTAAAACAGGTACAGATGTATACAGTATGTAAAACAGGTACAGATGTATACAATATCTAAAACAGGTACAAATGTATACAGTATGTAAAACAGGTACAAATGTATACAGTATATGTAAAACAGGTACAAATGTATACAGTATGTAAAACAGGTACAGATGTATACAGTATGTAAAACAGGCACAGATGTATACAGTATCTAAAACAGGTACAGATGTATACAATATCTAAAACAGGTACAGATGTATACAATATCTAAAACAGGGACAAATGTATACAGTATGTAAAACAGGTACAGATGTATACAGTATGTAAAACAGGTACAGATGTATACAGTATGTAAAACAGGTACAGATGTATACAGTATGTAAAACAGGTACAAATGTATACAGTATCTAAAATAGGTACAGATGTATACAGTATGTAAAACAGGTACAGATGTATACAGTATGTAAAACAGGTACAGATGTATACAGTATGTAAAACAGGTACAAATGTATACAGTATGTAAAACAGATACAAATGTATACAGTATGTAAAACAGGTACAAATGTATACAGTATGTCATTTCAAGAAAAATGTACTGAAAAACATTTGTCTCGTACTTTAAGAATAAACCCATTTTCTGCCTGCAGGGGTTATTGTGAAAGTCAGGTGACAGGGGACCTGACCAAAATTGAAATTATAAGTCCTATGATAATTCAGTGATTTCCCCTGTGTGATGTGTGTACCAGTACTAGTGTGTACATGTGATGTGTACATGCAAATAAGTTTGTGCATGTGTGTATATGAAGTTATCATGGTTTATGATTAAAATCTATATTATACCTATGACATAATTTCATTAATAATATGTATCTGATTATTTATCATTATTGTTTGTTTGAATGGTGTTTGTATGCCAAACTGGACAATTCTTCAGTTATATGGTAGTAAGGGCCAGATTTTAATGATGGCGGAGAGAACCTGGTTACAATGTGCTCCAGGATAGAACACCAATCTTCAGAAAGTAAACTGGAAAACTTTCTCACATCATCAGCTTAGGTTCTCAGCAGAGACTTGAACCTGCGCTGGCTGGCAGTGAGAGATTTCATAGTTTCAAGCACAAAGCCCTAAACACTTGACCACAGAGTCCTTCCCACACCTTTTAGTTTTATATATGTACTTTTTGTTAATTTATCACATTTAGAGATAAATAACTGTGTCCTACTACAGACTAAGATAAATGTGATAAACATAAACTCATCAACCCCCAAAGTCTCAAATGGTCTCAACCATTTCAAAGAATGGTAAAGTCCACTGTCAGAAGTCAGGAGTGCACGACATGATGATATGGAACAAAAATTCCACGACAGTTTTATGTATTATTTTAACTTGTCCACTCCTGAAAAATGACAGTAGACCATTCTATTCATTCATTTGGGTGAGTCTAAATGTGGTCACAGGGGTTGATGAATTAAGCAATAATTGTGTGCTGTTAATGTGATGTCATATAATGTTAAATATAGTAGAACTTCGATGAGTTAAAGTTTAAGGGACCACCTTGAAACGTTCGAAACATCGGGGCTTCGACTTATGCGTGGTTCATACAGTCAATGAAAAAGATTTTTCAAGCACTTTTCCAGGACTTTTCATAGTGTTTTCAAGCACTTTCATCAAGACTTTACAAGCCAAAACAAAGTAAGAAAGAAACATAACAGCAAACTTTTTTTTTTACATTTCAATGGCAGTCCTCTAATTACTGCTTAGAGTTCCACTACACACTAAAGAGATCCAGCAGTACAGCATCACAAAAATGCTTTCCTCAATATGTATTATACAAGGTGAAGCATCTGCATGATCGAGCTAATTTTTAAGTATTTGTTTAGTGATGAATAATCATGCAAGAAGTAGAATTCAAGTACTCTGATGAAATAAATCAAGCATTTTGCATTAAATTCAAGCACTTTTTAAAGGGTATATCTGTTTTTAAGCACTTTTGATCTACTAACTCTATATTCAAGCACTTTTCAAGGTCTGTATGAACTCTGTCATGGATGGTAACTGAGAATCTCACCCTTTTTAGTTTCAGAGGTTCCATAAGGTATATGTGACTGCTTCGAAACTATCTCAGACATATACCATCATTATAATTAATAATTAGTGTGAAATTTAACTTAATTTTCGTGAAATTAAAACAATTTTGACTTCAAATTATATGTAGGAATTTTAGTTGTATTTATAGAAATGGGCTCAAAAATTTATTCGACTCATAAAAGTTCGAATTATAAGATGTTTGAAGGTAGCATTAAATAACACAATTATACAGGATTTTTTCAATTGTTCGAAACATTGAGAAATTCAATTCGTTGAAGTTCGACTCATCGAAGTTCTACTGTACTTCAGTAACAGTGTCCGACACCATAAAACTTAAGAAATACATAAGTCTAAAAATTTTACTCAACTTTGGCTAATCCTGAAATCTGATTGGCTTAGCAGGCCAAGTTGAGAATATTCTCAGACTTGAATAAGTTCTCAAGTTTTATGGAGTCAGGCCCAGGTATCATACAGACTTTATACTTACCCACTTTACTGGCACATAAGTGGCCATCAATTGCCGACCTGGGATACATCATAGCAATGGGTTGGTAAAATATGTTACAACTGTCTATTTCAACAAATAGATTTATTTGAAATTGATTTCTCTTTTCTAAAAATGTTTATGGCAAAAAAAAATATATAAATTACCTACCTTCTGACCAATATCTAAAAACCTTTGGACTTAGGAATACATCAAAACAAATAATTAAATGGTATTGGCTTGAACCAACTTCTTTGAATGATTAAATTAATGGACCATTGGATGAATGATTGAATTATATACCATTTTGCTCATGTGTATTAAGATATGACATGACCTAGCTTACCTTTTGTGAAAGTCTGTTTAAATCGTCAAGAAAGTACTTCAAGGACTCTCCCTGGAAGAGAAAATAAACTGGAAATGATGCTGGGTGTTAATTATGTTTTAAACTTGATCAATATTATGAATAAATAAAAACAAAAATACCAGAAAAACACAATAAACATGCCAGCAAATTGTGTAATAATGACTTACAATGAGAAGACCTGAGGCATAAATGCTCATCTGAAAGAATGAACTTTATCTAAGATGCTTGTCAAATATATGCCCTGTTACGTCTTATATGTTAAAGATGCATGCTGACAACAAGTCATTATGACCTTGGAGTCTGATATATATATATATATATATATATATATATATATATATATATATATATATATATATATATATATATATATATATATCAGACATTTTGAAATAAAAAAAATTACTGGTCAACCAGACCAATGAATAAAGGAATTTCACTGGTCAAAGGAAATTTTTTACTGGTCTGTATATATACACGATTGAAATGAAATGGAAAATTACTGCTCATTTGGACCAATTATCTGATAGATTTCACTGGACTTTTGTAAAATTTACCGGTTTTTCTGGTATGACTGGTGAGTTTCAAAGACTAATATATATAAAACAATGTACAGTATACATGTATATATAGGAATCGCTACAGGATGAAAAAAGAAGCTGGTGACAGATCTATATGTTCTGAGTGGAGACGAAGTTTATACCATAATAAAGGCATAAAAACATGACTTACGATTTATCTACATAAAAACAATTTTATCAGAAATTAATCAATCCATAGTAATTCAAATAATAAATAGCACTGGTAAAGAACATTTTAAGTGTGGCAGAAAGAAATTCTAGGAAAATTTTAAGTTTGGCTAAAACACTTCAAGCATGACACACCATCATGCTAAAATGGGTTACAGCGATCCCCGATATACCATATATATTTTGTAGAATCAGAAATTTTCACAGTAATTTTAATTTCATTGAATTTGTTATCTTCATTTATCAGCATAATGAAACTGACATTGAATAACATAAGTGCTAGCTTCCTTTACAAACATCACAGATTTGGTAGGCCTAGTTTGTATCATACCGTTTCCTGAAGTCATAAGTGTCCCCGTTTTGCTTATTGAATGGAAAATAAAACAACGCAAATTGCGTAAAAAATATGATGACAGTGTCAAGAGTACATACCTCAGAAGAAATGAGATTATTTTTTATTTAATGTACATGTAACTTATTGACGTGAAAACGATTCAAAGGTGACAAATAAATGTGTCATGGTGAATGTTGTCTTATTGCCAACATGGGTAGGCATACAATGGGCGTACAATATATATATATATATACAGTGAACCCGCTTTACAATGACATTCATTATAACGCAATATTCGGTATCCGACAAGAATTGCTCAGGTACATAAAAAGTACTCATTACAACGGAATATTCGGTATCCGACTCCGACATCAGATTCCGGGAACAAATGTACAAAACTCAATGTAAATAAACTCTTTACAACGGCATAACATCGCAGTACATCCCACCCGCTAATCCAGCTATTGTTTTCAGTCTTGATTTTCTTCACGGTTGAGATCACAGGTAAAAATGATTGTGTCAATAAAACAATTACACCGTCAATTGTTCTTTATCTGCACTGACAGGTGATTGTATAGGTGTCAACGATTAGCGCTTGAATCATCCCTACCTGTAGAGTAGCAGTAGGTTTCGTTAGAACTCAACTGACAGGAAGAGAAATACAAACTTTGTACAAATTAAACAAAAAAAGATAAATAAATAATAAATAAATAAACATATTGTTGACAAGTTCCGTTACGCTACATGTCTGTGCCGATGTGGTTACAATAGCGGATCTTTAAAATACTTCAATACTTACGATAATCGTAGACATTTTAGTAAAACTTTATTTGTGAACCGCAATCGGTGAACTTTATATTTAAAAAATAATTAATTTAACTCGGAATCAGGAGATATACTATTACATTCGGGCATTTTGTACATGATCCGTGCATTTCACGACATCACCGATTTACGATATGCGACCGAAAAAATAATTGTGCATTGATGTTTACAATATGAACATGCATAAATCTGACTAGTAAAAGGTTGAAAATAGTATGAAATAAAAAAAATGATATTTGTTATTGTAAGTTTATTTATTTACATATACATATATGGTAAATAATACTCAAGGGAGCTAACCATGAAATGCCCACTACATTAAATTTGTTTCAGTGACAAATTCGATATAACGTCATCCCTACGTGGGAACAAACACGGTCGTTGTAAAGAGGATTCACTGTATATATATATATATATATATTTAATTCATATTCATATTCATGTAGTATTTAATTTATCAAATGAGTATATTAATTTCATATTAAACGGGCCTTTGGCAAGTTTCACATGGAATTTGATATACTAGTTTAATAAAGTCAATATGACATGAACATGTGTGAAAGATTCTACTTATTATATAACTCCTGGAACAAGTCTACATAAATGTTCTCAATGGACAATACTTTGCCCATTGGTTATAAGGCAAGGACTGGGAAAGGACGCATTACGTACCCAGTACATTGATTTTAGAGCTCATTGCACACCAGGAAAGTATTCCACAAACTTCACTTCAGAACTTTCTTATGAATAAATAATCATTAGTTTAGAACTGTATTGCGGTTGGTCATTTTGTAGTAGTATGTAGTATAGTAGTGTGCAGGGGGCCTCCGTGGCTGAGTGGGTAGAGCATTGCACTTTAAATCACAAGGCCTCTTATCTCTGGTTCGAATCCCGCTAGGGTCATTTTGAATTAAGTGGGAAAGTTTGCCAGTTTTCTTGTGGAAGGTCGGTGGTCTTTACCTGGGTAACCGGGGTTTCTCCTCCATCAATAAAAACTGGACGCCATCATATGACTGAAAGATTGCTGAGTATGGCGTAAAAAAAAACAAAAAAAAAACAAATCATAGAGTAGTGTACAGAATATGAACTGATTCACATGATGACATACATTCATTTGCATGTTAATTGTACACATCCTGTATCATTTTTATTAAACAGCAACAATGCACAGAAAAGGACTATGCTATATGATAAATGCATATAAATTATGCATTTACAAAAAATCATTCCAACCTGTTTCACACTAAAAATTGAAATATATGTCATTTAGCACCAACCTACAGTCATAATAAATTACACATCTCACTTAGTATTATTTTAAAGTTAATATTTCAATACAAAAACAAAATGAAAAGTTAAAATACCGGTAGTCTAGACGCTGTCTATATGTTCATACAAAATCACTGCAATCTGTTTAACAGTAAGTTTGACATTTTAGCAACAACAAGATTTGAGGAAATAGTAATGATTAAAAACAACTGTACCGCCTTGTCTAGGCATTTTAAATGTTCATATCTTTAAAGTTATTTTCATCTATCAATCTACCTACTGTTTGTTTTGTTTCTGATGCCAATGCTCTCACTTAGACAGAAAGATTATACATATGTACATTGGACCACAAGAACATGTGCAAGTATATCATTTTTGTTCAATCTGAGAATATATGATTTCACTCCAATATATGATTTCAATCAAGTGGTTTTGTTTTTCAGGTTTAGAAATATACAATTTCTACATACATACATGCATACTTAATTAGGAGACTTTTCAAATAATTATTCTGTTTCCATTCTGGTAAATTAACCCTTTCAACACTATAGACCATAATAGACTGGTCTAAGACAATAGAATAAACCATACCATTTAGATATTTAAGGGTGAAAGGGTTCAAATAAACTTTAAAATCAGTTGTAAGCCTACATTGTACATGTAAGAGTGCAAAGTTTCATTCACAGAGTTTTTCCGAGTGCTGGCTCAACTAGATATTTATCATTTCACACACAAATCCCAGAATAATAAGACAAACAATGTCTTATGCTGTATTGCAAATTGTGTGTAACATGCCAAATATGTGGAAAAAAAAAAAAGAAAACAGCTGTTGAACTATGAAAATCCATGTACAAGTACTAGTCTAAAGGCAATTACATGTAGCACATGCACATACATGTAAGATTCTGTTTTGATCTAATCAGTAAACCATCTAAAAGTAATGAAACTATGACAATTATTGAAGCTTTTAATACAAAAAAATATGCAAATATTAATGGCTCACTGGCCAGCCGATGTTAAATGGTTGTTGCTAAGATACAAGCTTAATTTTGCAACGTAATTGGTCAGTGCTAATCTGTAGTACAATTTGTTACACTTTATTAATTAAATTCAATATCAAATTGCTCAAATACTTGAACTAAAATGAATAAAATGTGTGATATATTTTGCAAGTGTGAATGTATGCATATTTTCTTAACTCGTCAACCCCTGAAAATTAATGGACACTACTGTAAATTAATGACTTAGACCAGTACAAATGTGTCTACAGGGGTAAATCAGTTAATCAGTTAAGGATTTAACAAGAAAATGATCTTAATTAGCAGAATGACCAATTCAGTTTTTCTTTCGTCACTCAAATTAAGGTATACAACTAATAATTAATGCAGGTCAACAATAACATCACCTTATTTTTGGACAATAGGCCCTATGGGTAGAGTGAAACCTCATTAATGGCCACCTGTCCTCTGAGACCACATTCTAGAAGTCTCATAATCAACTAATCCTTTAAATAAAACCTCTTTTGAGAGACCACCTATCTTGAAAGACCACATTTCAGTGGCAGACTAGGTGGTTCTCTCAAGACAGGTTACACTGTATCTAAATTCAGTTGACTACTATCAGTAGAAGTATAGGTCATGTTACTTTCCATTTCAATTTTTAAGTCGTAACGTGAATATATAGTCAATAATAAGTAATTTATCATGCTTCAAAATACATGGAGGACATGCTTCCTGCCTAATTTACAGCCAACATTTGATATTTCCGTGTTTTTTTTTCCATTACTTGACAAAATATTGTTCAGTTAAAGTCATGTAGCATCAACTTCATCATATTTCATATCAAGGTCAAATATTTGATTGAACATGGACCGTTGCTCCTGTTTATCAAATGTTGGTGTATATTTTGAGATTTCTAAATAATTACAAGTCACATCTTGTTCTACATAAGCACATGAAATAATTTGTTTGCTAACTAAGGGTGAATTTGTTCTACGGAAACTGGTTTTGGTTTTGAACCAGTTTTGTAAACTTTCCATTTGTTACATAAAATGGTTTTAAACTGGTTCTGAACTAGAACTGGTTTTTCATTTGTTTTATCCTAAACCCAAACTAGTTTATCAAACCATTCAAATTGCTTCCTGGGGTGGTTTAATAGGTTTATGTGAGTTTGTTGCTACAACAACATGGCGATGACAACATGGACCAGAACTAATATTGGATACCTTTTATGTGTCTTCATAATGACTGAGATACATTTTACAATATTAAAACAGTGAATTGATGAATTCAAACACCAAATTGATAAGCTGTCGATTGTCATTTTCTTTATCATGTTTTCATGTTTTTTATTTAACATGGAAATTACCATAGAGCAATTTTTTCTTTTTAGCATATTAATCCCCTGCAATTTAAAAAGTGGAAACATCATGATCTGGGTTTAGAAATAATGCAATTTTTTTTGTATAATTGGTATTATTTTTCCCTTTATTTTTACATCCCATATAAAAGAGTGACTGTTTACTTCTTTCTGCAGGCCTACACGATTTTGGTAGTTTAAACCATTCATTTGTTTAGCCATAGGAAACCAGTTTTAGCTTCATAACTGGTTTGTAAACTAGTTGTAAACCATAAACCAAAACTAGTTTATTTGCAACAAATTCGCCCTAAGAACATGGTGATGAAATGCTATAGGAATGCCATCATCCCTAGGTTTTTTTATTTGATTATTGTTTTATATCCTGTCAAGAACTTTTCACTTATATTGAGATGTCACCAGCTTTAGCAGAAGTGCTACAAATTTTGGTCTGTGCTATGGACTGATGCCAATGCAGTGAGGGTTATTTTATGTGCCACGCCTTCCATGACACAGTACCTCTCTGTTTTCAGCATCGTCCGAAAGACATGCGACTTTCACTCCGTCTGCCGAGTGCTTGGTAAAGGAACAGTCGCTACCATTTTTAAAGTTTTTGGTATGACCCGATCTGGGAATCAAACCTGGGACCTTCCGCTTGCAAGTCTACCACTCTACCACTAGATGACAGCAAGTGGTCACCATCTTCCTTATTTTTGTTTGTTGTGAATAAACTAAGTTCCTTTATAGAAATGACATCTGTATTGAATCAAACTATAAGTAGAACTTATGTAAAGTCTTATTCACTTTGTAAAACGCAAAAGCAACTTATTTAAGCACTGAAGTGCAACACTCCTACCCAAACTATGACAGCCCATTGATGGAACCACCAAATCATGATGTCCTAAGATTACAAGTTTTCAATGACACAGTGACCCAATCTGCTGTCTGGTGGATTTACAACATGACATTAAGCACATCTGTCTGTTGAGGGAATATCTAAAATGACCATAAACTACTTGAGCTGTATTTATCAGATGACTGATCCAATGGTATCACAAGAAATAAAACCCTTAACCGGTTTACCCCTTAACACCCATTTGGACTAGTCCCAAGTCATTGATTTACAGAAGAGTTCATTTTTTTTCAGGGGTTGATGAGTTGAACAAGAATTTAGGTTGATATTTATTCAATTCTTAAAAGGCACATATAACATGTATGTCACATAATTCCTAGGAAGATTGAGATCTACCAGTATTGGGAATTTTTCTTGGAAAGATGGGGAAAAAAGGTTATGAATTCTGATTCAGATTGGAGTGTAATGTTATATTAGCTGTAAATTAAATGGAAATTAGTACTGTTACTTTACAACCTTTTTTATTTGATCTGAATAGTATATTTTAACACTTAACAATTTTCAGTTATACAGTATGGTGACGGCCATTTTTTTAATGGTGGAGGAGAGAACCTGGTTAAAATGTACCATGGAAGAGACCACTGGCTTTCCACAAGTAAACTGGTAAACTTTCTCACAAAAACAGCTTAGGTCAGCCAGCGGGGCTTCAGAAGTGAAAGACATCATGGTTTCAAGCGTGATCCTCTAAAAACTCGGTCATGGCGGCCCCTCCTATACAAACTAATGATGATAATTCATTTGACATTTTAACATTATAGTAAATGATTTCAAGGAAAAGAACAGTACTACAGCAACAAACACCATAAACATCATCATCAGCTTTGAATATAAGATGTACTCTGCCACTGTTGGCAGTGGATAGTTAAGAGATAAACAAGTTTTGAATAAGTAACTGGTTGCTGACTTCATATGCTGCCAAGAGATACATGCTATTTCTTTTGAATTCATATTGACATATCCAAATTTATTTTCCTACCACATTTTCGATGCCTGCAATAATTACTCAATTTGCTGACAGAGAATTGACTTCATCACCTTGGTTAGAGCAGATACATGACATATCAAAGAAAAACGGACAGAGAGCTTTTTAAATTCATTCACCTGCATATACATGTAGCTCAAACTATTCACTTTGCTAGATAAAAAGAGGATTATTCATTTAGCTAAATGCAATGAAGGCCATTCACTTTACAGAATACAACAGTTTCAGGACTGAGACCATCATGATATCAAATGTTTGATATTTAGTCAAGGTCACTTCACATCACCTTCCCATAAGAAACATATGCACCAAGAATTATCATTGTTCCATCAAGGTCAATGGTGACTTTGACGTTGATGGTATGACTTTGAGTCAAGGTCATGAAATATCACATTTTCCCATAACGAATATTTCTGCCAAAACCGAGATTGCACAAATGACACATAAGAAATCTTTAGACCCTGACAAAAAATTCCATCCAAGTCAAAAGAGACCTTAACCTCAACAGTATAAACTTATGCCAATGTCATGACACATCCTGTTGCCATAGTCCTGTAAAAAGACAGCATGAAATTAATTTTTTTCAAAATTAAATTAACTCCAGATTTCTTACATGTACAAACACCTGATTTTAACAACAAAGAAAATAGTAAAGATGAATTATGTTTTCACCCAAGGACCGACATAATGACTCTTTGGACCAGCAGAGGTATCCCTCACAGTACATTGTATTATTTACTAGTATCAGTGTATCATTATACTTGTGAGCCTATACACTAGATATAACCATGGCAATAACTGAATGCTAATGCAATCACCACTTTAAGTGTTTGAAACTGTGAAAAAAAAAAACAAAAACAAAAACATTTGAGGAAGTTGTACTACAGAAAGTGTGCCAGAAAAATTGAGCTTATTGAGGAACCAATTGCAATGTCACAAGCTGTTCAACATACGCATTATACAGATTTTCTTCTTTATGCATGGCAATTAATTAGATTTTGTCAATAGATAAGTACACTTACAAACTTTTTTTCATGTACTTCAGCTAATTAGATATTGTTAGAGAGCATCAGGGCTGTATACTTCTTTATAAAGAGAAACCATACAAGAGGCTGACACTTGTACAATCAAAGAACGTGGTGCACGAACAAAAGCACATGGTTTACGATCTACTTTATGTGCACTTAAAGATGAACAGCAAACTTGGTGGCATATCCCAGTAAGATATTGGCTTCTTTATATTTCCATCCTCTTTTTAAATATTAGCATCAAGTCAAGGTGTACCTCTGCTGACAAATTTTTGAAGAAAAAGGGTATTGAAATAATTTCTCTTGTAGCATCCGAGATGCATTGCCTTAGACACTAGTTTAAAAGCTTAATAAATTACAGCTGAAAATTGAATCTCATTCTAGGACTATTGCTTTTACAAAGTACATGTACATGTAGTTTTGTACCATACCATTATGCATAATGAAATGATTTAAACATGTAAATTTACAATGACTTGGAAGAACAAATAACCATTATTTCTGTTTGATTATTTGCAGACTGGATATCCATAAGACATTTTATGTCAATACACCATCTAACTGCTGGAAGTATGAAAGATTAACTCATCATTCCCTGAAAAACAATGGACTCTTCTATAAATCAACGACTTGGACCAGCTGAAATGTGTCTTTAGGGGTGAATGAGTTAATAGAATCTTATATGGGTGTGTCAATAGGAAAAGAAAATCTAACACAAGTGGAAAGAATCTAACTGTCCAATCAATGAGAGCCACCCTGGCTCAGTCGGAAGCGCGCTCGACTCTTTATTGTGAGGTCGTGAGTTCGAGTCCAGCCGGCGGCAGGTTGGTTTCCTGTCTGTCGGATGAGACAGTAAAAACTGTGGCCCGTGTCATAGTAGGTGTCGGCACGTTAAAGAACCCTAACTGCTCAATGGCCATAAGTTCCGAGCATAGGCCAAAATTTGAAGCCCTTCATTGGCATTTGGTGACGTCTCCAACAACAATAAACAAACAAACAATCCAATCAATGAGACAAAAACAATATGACTGCTGCTGATAACACGGAATATTATCTATGACAGTGATATTACAGGAAAAGGTATTGGTAAGAACACAGAAAACAATATGACTCCTGGTGATATCACAGACAACAATGACTGCTGATGTAACAGAGAACAGCATGATTGCAAGTGAAATCACTTAAATATATAACTCCTGGTGATATAACTGAAAGCAATGACTGTTGATATCACAGAAATCAACATGATTGCTGATGATACCATAGAAAACAATGGCTGCTGATATCACAGAAAACAACATGATTGCTGGTGATATCACTGAAAACATACATGTATACCTCCTGGGGAGATCATTGAAAACAATGACTGGTGATATCACAGAAATCAACATGATTGCTGGTGTTATTGCTGAAAACAATGATACCATAGAAAACAATGGCTGCTGATATCACAGAAAACAACATGATTGCTGGTGATATCACTGAAAACATATACCTCCTGAGGAGATCATTGAAAACAATGACTAGTGATATCACAGAAATCAACATGATTGCTGGTGTTATCACTAAAAACAATGAATGCTGATAGCACATAAAATGACATCATTGCTGGTGATACCACAGAAAATAACATGATTGTTGATGATACCATAGAAAACAATATAACTCCTAGTGATATCACTGAAAACAATGACAGCTGATATCACAGAAAACAACAAGATTGCTGGTGATATTACTGAAAACAACATGACTGCTATTGATATCACTGAAAACAATATAAATCCTGGTGATATCACTGAAAACAACATGATTGTTGATGATACCATAGAAAACAATATAACTCCTGGTGATATCACTGAAAACAATGACAGCTGATGTAGAAGAAATCAACATGATTGCTGGTGTTATCGCTGAAAACAATGAATGCTGATAGCACATAAAACGACATGATTCCTGGTGACACCACAGAAAACAATGATTGCTGATATCACAGAAAACAACATGATTGTTGAAGATACCATAGAAAACAATATAACTCCTGGTGATAACACTGAAAACAATGACAGCTGATATCACAGAAAACAACATGACTGCTGGTGATAACACTGAAAACAACATGACTGCTATTGATATCACAGAAAACAATATAAATCCTGGTGATATCACTGAAAACAAAATTATTACTGGTGATATAGAGAAAACTATATGACTCCTGTTAATATCACAGAAAAAAATGATTGGTGATATCACAGAATACAATAAAACTGCTAGTGATATCACTGAAAATGATATAGCTCCTGGTGATATCACAGAAAGCAATATGGCTGCTGTTGACATAACTGAAAATAATTTGGCTACTGGTGATATCACAGAGAACAATATGGCTGCTGCTGATATCACTGAAAACAATTTGGCTACTGGTGGTATCACAGAAAACAATATAACTGCTGGTGATATCACAGAAAATACTATGGCAGCTGTTGATATCACAGAAAACAATATGGCTGCTGGTGATACCACAGAAAACAATGCATGGTGGTTAGAACAAATAGAAAACTTGACTTGTGATATAATACGGTATAGCCAGACTGATGGCCATACTTCAGAACAATCTCACAATTTCATCATCCATGTTTTATTGTGATTATGTAATACTTAAGTCCTCTGGTTTTAACTGATTCATTGTATGAATTTTCTTTTTCTAGATGCTTTTTCCCCTCTAGCAATGAATCATTTAAGTTAGGATGATCAGAATACTTTAGCATTCAAATTTTCAAGTTCCTGATGATGAAGTGTTAATAAAGTGACATGTACAATGTACAACATCAAAGTTAAGAAATAAAATGAATTGAAAATTATCTTAGTAGCTTTTTCTCATTTCACAAAGTCAATATTCAAACCTAATCGATTAGAAACAAAAAACGATGATTCTAGTTCTATAATTATAGGCAATCGTTTCATTTTATATACACGATGAAATCTTTTCTAAGGTTTTAGGTTTTATTTGGTATGCTTTTTGGGTAAGACTTCCTTTTGCACCCCACTTAAATATTATCAAAAAATAAAATAAATACCATTAATTAGTTTAAATCTATTTAACAATTTCAAGATATGTTTCATTGATGCCATTCAAGAAATTTTCAAGCAAATTATCACTTAATGTTCTACGCATTTTTATTATGTTTAGAGTATTATATGAGTAAAAGGTGCAAAAGGAAGTCTTTCCCCTTTTTTTTTTGGAGGGGGGGGGTATTTATTGTACAATATAACTATCTTGTTTGAAATGATAATAATTTCTTTTTAAGCTGCAAGCTCATTGTATTTTTCTCCTGCAAAAAAGAATACCACCACTAAATTTGTTTGTACAACTTTACAAATCATTTTTAAGCATTATTTTACCTCTATTAAGTAACAAAACCTCTGATATCTCAGAGAAATAAGAAAATTGTGACTTACAGTAAAGTAAGACTTTAATAAACATACAGTGAACTTGAGAGACCATCTCAGGCATCTACATGTACCACTGAAATGTGGTCTTAGAGTAAGAAAAGTGGTCTCTCTTCTAAAAAGAGGTTCTATTTAACTCATCAACCCCTGAAAAACAATGAACTTTTCTGTATATCAATAATAAAGACCAGTCCAAATGTGTCTTTAGGGTAAATGGGTTAATATATTGTTTAACTAAATGTTTTCTATAGAATGTGGTCTTTCATGAGAGTGCCCCAGTGGTCTTTCAAGACAGGTTCCTATGGACTAACACATATCAAAATAAGCAAGCCCATATAATTATCATACATGTACAAGAACCACAAGTCAGTTTATCAGGGACACAGTGTCTTCAGACAACTCCTGTAGTCAACTTTTTTATATCACATGTATTTGTTATGAAATACACTAAGTCATAACTTCAGCAATGTAAAGAATGATGAGAAATATTTGCCACCCCTCCAACACTTTACATATTTTATGACATATTTATTTCAGATCTGTATTAACAGAGTAGTGAATATCACTGTGACCTCAGTATTGATAGTCAAAATACCTGAGTCTACCTGCTAATGTTAAACAAACCATACCTGTTAATTAGATACATATTTATTTACCCCAGGGTCAACCGAGAACTGATGACGTGATAGGCTGTCGTCAGTAGATTTTATGATGAAGATTTATGTAGCATTGTAAAAGTAACCTGAGAAAGAGAATTTACATGAAGATGTCACTGGACTGAACACAATGTATCAAACCAAATATATGTCAGTATTTGTCATATAGATAGTATATAAAGACTTCTGTGAAAATCTTAAAATAAAAAAAAATGAAAAATATGTGGCTGAGGGGAGAATGATGAACTGAAAGATACAATGTATATGGCTATACAGAGTGTGGCAGGTGCAAACTGCTGTTCTTAGACATCATCCTATGATACGTTTACTTGACCTATTGACATTGTTTACATTGTTTACTTGATCTGATGGAAGCTCAGACAAAATAACAGGGATTTTCCTACCTCCTAAATTCTGGGTCAAGGGTCCGAAAAACTGGGAAAATATCCACGTTTTATCTAACACAGGAAATCTCAATCTGACACATTTGTTTGAAAATACTTTCTTCTTTAATTTTATATATATATATATATATGTGTGTGGATAAATGTTTACTAATACTAACTAATAACTTAAGGTGAGAATACTATTTCAAAGTATATTTTCATTTTGCAAAATAAAAGAATAAAGCAAAACCGTAACCACAATGCATGTACAAATGTACAGTTGTATATATGGATTTTTGTACCTTAAGTATTTTCTTTGCTTTAGGCAAATAAAGTTAATGATTTCATTACAAAAGAAAATTGTTGTTTCATTAGTTCAATTACATACATTTATTTAATAAATGTATATTACATGTAGCAGGTACATTACTAAAAATAAACTTTTCTCTGACTGGTCAAAACATTATTGAGAAGTAAGGCGTACATGCACAGTGTGTAATATTGCATACTTTGTCCCTAAATTAGTCCAAAAAGGTCGAAATAATTTTTAAATATCCATTGGCTAATAGATAAAATAGACCAGGATAATAGTCCCATCAATAAAACAGATCATAACATTATGAACTGAAACCTATTAATATCGTAACTGACCTTGTAATACTAAGATCGATTTCACTCTATTTCTAAGCAATGAAATTAAACTAAGCAGCCCTTCTCCATATCATAAAACAATTACAGCCTTTTAAATAGGTCACTATCAGGATTTATCAACTCTTGAAAATTACATATTCACCTTAGCTTCTGGTTCAGAGAACACAGATTTCCTGGAAAGTCAATAATTGTATTTACATATATAAGGGTAAAATGTATACAGTAAAACCTGTGTATAGGGGCCACCCAAGGGACCAGAAAATATTGACCTTTATGTGCAGGTGTCCCTTATACATGTACACAGGTTCAATTTAGTTGAAGTATGCAGTCAAAGGACTTAAAAAAACTGGCCTTTATAGACAGGTAATCCCTATAGCAATTTTTACTGTATTTGTGTATATCATAGTTTATCAACAAATCAACATCCTGTAATAATAGATGTGGGAAGATTTTTTATTTTGACACTAAATCATCTCATCAGGCTGTCTGGACTTTGGCCAATATTAAAACTATGAGGAAGAAGCCTGTGCGTGTTGCCAGCCAATAGAGCTAGAGATGGGAACATGTTAAGTCTAAATTTCACAAATGTACTCCAGAAATTTGCTTTATTTACTCTACATTTTGTGTTTAGCTTAACTGAATACTGTTATACAAACTTTTTAAAACTTAACAATATTTTAACAGATATAGGAAAACTAGAAAATGAACAGTGATGTCAGTTGATCACAGAGCCAAAATAATACATGTACATGACAAACACCAGGATGTGACAAAACCACATCCACATGTAAATAACATCCCTGATGTCTTAGGCACTATTCTGACTGTTGCCCCCAAACCCATTCATGAAATAACTACATGTAATTTGTTATGTGTCAAATGTCAACATGAAACTAACATGCTTGAAACATAAACATACAGCCCATGTGATAACTTGGTTTGTAACTATTTATAAATACTTGCTGATGATACATGTAACAACCTCTTTATAATAACAGCAGGTTTCATTAATGCACCATATGACTTAAAACAGTACAGAATTTGAAGTTTACATGTACAATATACACCATGGCATTTTCATACAAACAAACACCATCTCAATTCCAATATTTTCCCACAGACCTTACAAATTCTAAAATCGCTGACTTTGTACTTAGGATTCAGAATTCTGATGAAACAGATACAACAGCCAGGGAAACCAAACAAGTAAACAAGCCAATAAATAACAAAAATGATGTTGCAGTTTTATTTCAAAATCATTTATTACATACATGTACCAGAAAGTTGTATTGTGCCTCTTCAAGTTTCTAATTATTACAATATCAGCTCTATCTCCATTCAATCCATCTATTCCCCCACAACAACACTCTGACTGTGTTTAAATGTGCAGTTGAACCTGACTGTTAAGACCACATGACTGACTGACTCAAAGTGGTCTGACTAGCCAGGTGGTCTCTTAAGTGACACTGTGTACTTATAATATATCTATCTAGAGATTGAATATCTATGGTCCTAAATGTCCCTAAGTGGGATGGTCTTTAAGAAAGGTTCTACTGTATAAATACAAGCAATGTAAAAATATACAAGGGCTTTATGCAACAAATTTTCTCTCTCTCTCTCTCTCTCTCTCTCTCTCTCTCTCTCTCTCTCTCTCTCTCTCTCTCTCTCTCTCTCTATATATATATATATATATAAATATTTATTTATATATATATATACATGTATATAGTGGAACCTCACTATTATATATGTATACACACCACATGTGGCTACCAGAGACATGTATGCCTGTTTTTATATATACATTCTAACTGTATATCAGTACTTGCAACACATGAAATTAAAGTCTTAAACACACTTTTCATTGAATCTGTGAATTAATGTTTTCACATATGTCTACACAATGTTCAATACATGTATGGGGTAATTAATAGGCTGGTCAAAAGGACTAGGTGGTGGTGAATGATTTCACTAGGTTTCTCCCGTCAAAAACCAAGAAATGACTAGCGTCTCACATAGGTTGGGCCAGAAAGTTATATGTCACACCTTCTAATTGGTGACCCTTGAAAGAGAGTCCAAATACTTTGGTACATGTAGCTGAGTGGCAGTGGCAAGAGGCGGGTCTCCAGCGCCTTTCAATAATCAGATTCTGTGAGTAAGGGAAAGCCACCCTGACAGAAAACCAATGAAATGACGAGAATGGGTGAAGTGAAGTTCAATGTCAAGTTTACAAATAATGAATAGAGAATACAAGATCATTACTACACACAATATCCCCACCATGTACATGTGTGTAGTAAGGGTCAACAAATGAATGAATGCTTCAAAATACATATACAGGTATCACAAAATCATCAATTACTGACAGAAATGCAGAAATCTTGAATAAAAGAATGTCTGCATGTTTCTTTATCTCTATGCTGTATAATACAATAGTAACTGTATGCCTTTCACATATTATCCCAGATTTCCACAATTTTCATTTGTATCAATGCAACAACTTACTTCTGAATAAAAACATTCTCTTACATTTACATACTTGTGATAAATAATGGCAATAAATTTTCCGGGCCTTGCCTTCTGAAGGAAATTGCATCAAACGTTGTAAAGATTATTACGAACTATAATTGGCAACAGAGTACACAGGATTGTTTTAGGTGAATTAAATTATAGATACTAGAAGCAGACGTCAGGCGAACGTCACAATTACTTTGCGATGGTGCAACCCTGTTACATTGGCAGTTATATGATAACTCTGAACTCCTAATAAATGAAAAAAAAAAATAAGAGCAATCAAAGATCACAATACACACCTCACACCAAATGATGTTACATCCCCTAATTTACCCGACCTCAACCAATATTCTTATCTGCAGCATTGAAAATAGACTAAGTTGAAAATAGGGTCATTTTGCTAAAATCATGGGACTTGTCCAGCATCTGAAGCATAGCGCATGCTAAGAATCACATATAAACCATACAAATCTAATAGAGGTATGAGTAGTAGAAAGCTGATAAACTTGACCTCAACCAACTTTCTTTTAAACCATACAAATGAGTGATGGGATATGCCCCCTCAACTTCGTAAAAAAGAGTATATGTATTGATTTTAGTATTAACCCACCTAACAGGATGTTCTAGTGCACCTAGACGGTTTCTACCTCAGAATTACAATGGGTAACATCTGAGATTTAAAACACGTATGAAGTATTGAAAGATTTCAGAGCAATGGAAAGTTCCTTCTGCCATTTTCATTTCAATTTCAACTTCCTGAGACAAGTTTTTGTTCTTTAAAAAATATGAAATTGAATAACAAAATCTAAAACATTTAAGTTTCAATTATTAAAGTAGAACCTGTCTTGAGAGACCAACCCATCTGCCACTGATGTGGTCTTATAAGATAGGTGGTCTTTCAAAACAGGCTTTTTTCAAAGGATTATTTAAATAAACAATTACAGTCTCAGAACTCTAGTTTAGTGTATAAGACAGGTTTCAATGTACGGTAGTGTATAAACTAATCATTACTTTTAATATCTGCAAAAGATGACACAACTTCAGATATGTACTTGTAAACATTTTAGTTGCTACAGAAGTACCGTGTTACTACAGTGGAACCTATCTTGTGTGACCACTGTCATAGAAGATGACCAGTCATAGAAAACCACAACCTGTCTTGTGAGACCAGTGTCATAGAAGACCACCTGTCTTATGAGACCACTGTAATAGAAGACCACTTGCCTTGTGAGAGCACTGTAATAGAAGACCGTGTTGTGAGACCACTGTCAAAGAAGTTAAATAATCTTTTAAATAAAGCCTCTTTTGAGAGACCACCTGTCTTTAAAGACCACATTTCAGTGACAGATAGGGTGGTCTTTCAAGACTTGTTTCACTTTACATGTATCATATACAAATACAGACCAAAACAAGTCTGATCATTGTTAGTGAAGAGGTTATTATAATTACAAGTTTTATATCACTTTAATAACCATGTTATATAATAAATTTTCTACCATAACTTGTGTTGTTATGCCCCACTCTCAAGCAGTGGCATAAATGAAGCTGCAGTTAGTTAACTTTTACAAATAAACCACAGGGCTGTTTAAGTGACATCACAAACATAAATGACGTCATCGGCAAACTTCAGAAGAATGAAGTGACGCACAAATTTGATGTGATCATGAGGGTCCAAACCCAATAGTGTCTAGACATGATGTAGGCTAATAATCCATACTACCAATGTTTTCAGTTATGGTAGAAACAGATTCAACAATTAAACCTTGTGTCTTATAAAATTTTGAAAATTAACTAACGAGAACCTCGTGTCTTTTCAAATTTTGAAAATTAACTAACTCAAGTTAGATAAATATGATAATCAACTAACACTCGTTGTTTAATCTCTATTGACTGATCATTTTGTTTTGTTAATCATATTTCAGGAATGTTCTCCACTAAAGCACTTCCTGTATGTACATTTTGTACTCTTACCGTATTTTAGAACGAGAAAAAAAATCTGGGCAAACAACATTTGAAATATATTTTATGTGAGACACTTTATGGCTTGTATGTACAGTTACATATGCATGTAATTCAAGGAATATGGATTCAAATTGAAATTAATTTCTGAATACGGTATAACGTCTCAAAAAAGATTTTAAAGTAGAATCACTTGAAATACTTTACAGTGTACCAGCATACATATAAGTGATTTCAAGGAAATCACAAATTTATACTTTGCTTATACATATTCATATGTTGCTTTCTATCATTTCTCTTTTCAAAATGACATTATATTGTAAACCTTTTGAAAAGTTTACTCTACATCAAATGCTAGTAACTGTTTGGTTGAAATTAACCTATTGGCTAAAAATGTGTGAAAGTGATTAAAAGTATGTACAAATTAAAAATTAAATTTAAAAAAAATGATATTTGTTGACCTTGAAACTTTGCCATAATGATCCTTACACAATGCCTAGCAACTCTCTAATAAACAGATTATACAAAAATTCAATTTTGAGAAAAACAGGACATTTGCATAAAACTGTAACCTACCAATGTATCATTTAAAGCATCCCCTAAAGGCACATTTATAATTCCATTTCATTTTCATTCTCAAACTTTGAACAAACAACCATGAATACTAAATTTGAAAGAAATCTGAGGATGCAATTTTAAAACAATAGGTCAAATTATTTTTTTTTTTCAATTAAGATAAAATTTTATGACAAAAATTATAGCACATACATTTGTATGAAGGTTAAGTGGCTATTTCAGGGTAATAATTGCTAAAATTTGTTATTGGGTGACATCATAAAGATGTCAGTCCATATGATAATTGTACAAAAAGCATTTTAAATGCAATAACTCCTACAATAGTTTACTGCCCATTTACACGTATTTGTAGTTTTTATCATTTTTTTGTTTAGTTGATATATTTTCATGTTTTAATTCTTTTTTTTTTTATATTTTCATTTCATATTTTAAGTTAACAGGATGCATGATATACAATGTATAGGTGCACATGATATAGCCAAAGCTATAAAATTAAGATAAAACCTTTTTCAGGCAAATCTTAAAAAATTCAACAACCAAGTCTTTGCCATTTGAAATGAGAGAGCCACCAGGGGCAGCATACCCCCCCGAAAAAGGGAAAGTGGCAGATTTGTTGAATTGTTGCATGCAATACTATGATGTTAATAAAGGGGAAGCAAAATTTTTGCAACAATTCCATAGCAACACAAACTTATTTCCATAATTATGCATCAATTCAGCAATTTGAATCATATAATGTCAAAATATGTGCGATGATTCCTTTCCCATTCCTCAGGAAATTATATGCTGCATTCTATAGTTATCGTCCCAAGCGAGCGGGCATGGAGAACAAAAAGTAAACGATTTTGGAGAAAAGTAGCAATTTCAGTCTTCTATTGTGCCTATTACCTTGATCTGAGACCCTATGGCCTGGAACAACATGTGAACAAATCATTTGTTTAATTACATATATAAGGTACAGGTATTAGATGTATACATAGATGTATAGGTATAGACGGTATACCAAAAATGAGCTTCCTTCCATCATGCAATAACGAGAAAGCATAGAGAAAATCTATCTAACACAACTGTCACCTTGACCTTGGACCTGACCCAACTTCAATAGGGTTCTTTGTACCCTACAGAGGAACTTGTATACCAAAAACCAGCACACTAGCATTATGCAATCTGAAGTTATGGTCCGGAAACGAGAAAGCATAAAGAAAATCTGCAACTGTGACCATGACTGCTCACAGTAAGGTGTGACATCATATATAAAAACCCCATGACTATGGTTTTCAAAAGAAAATCGTGTAATGAACAACACACCGAAATATCCACATTTGCAGTATACTAAATCTGGACAGGATTAGAACTAATACATGTTTTTTTCTTCAGAAGTTTAATATGTTCAAAACTTCATGTACTCAGAAGATCTTTAATGAAGTTTCCAACTAAGCATTCGACTCTAAGCATTCAACTCAAGTTAGCGGCCATGAATTTGTTGATGTTATTGGATTTTTTCATTTTACACAATTGTTGAAACACGAATACAGTGGAACCTGTCTTGTGAGAATACTGTCATAAAAAACCAGCTGTCTTGTGAGACCACTGTCATAGAAGACCACCTGTATTGTGAGACCACTATCATAGAAGACCAGCTGTCTTGTGAGACCACTGTCATAGAAACCACCTGTCTTGTGAGACTACTGTCATAGAAAACCATTTTTCTTGTGAGACTGCTGTCATAGAAGACCACCTGTCTTGTGTGACCACTGTCCTAGAAAACCACCTGGCTTGTAAGACCAGTCATAGAAAACCATCTGTCTTATGAGACAACTGTCATAAAAACCATCTGTCTTGTGAGACCTCATTATGAAAACAATTTAGTTAAGTAGTCCTTTTGATAAAACCTCTTCTTATGAGAAACAACCTGTCTTGTAAGACATTTCATTGACAGAAGAGGTGGCTTTCCAAGACAGGTACCTCTTCTTTTGAGAGATAACCTGTCTTGTAAGACATTTCATTGGCAAAAAATGTGGTTTTCCAAGACAGGTTTCACTGTAGAAGGATGTATAATGTGCAAAATAGTAAAATGGTTTTGCTAATGAAACATGAAATAAGGAAATGTCTTCAAATACATAGTTTTACAGTCCTAAAATGATGAAGTACTTCTAAGCTACATTTTGTACATGCTATACATGTTTAAATATTTACTTGTCTAGTATACCAGTCTAGTTTCTCCAGTTATCAAGAACCATGTAATCGTCTCATTACTTCACTAACAAAATTAGACATTACTTTATACACAATTAACATACAATTGTTTACATGGTATTTTAAATTTTTGGAAATTTTCCAGAAATATTTGATTATGATGTATGTTTGTTGGTACGACTGCTTTCAAAAATGTAACTCTTTTTTAATCTTTTGCAACTCTGGTGAAATATGCAAATAATTTGAATGAAACAGTTTGAAGGAAGGTGCTACATGTACATGTACATGTATATATACATGTACGGCACTAACACTTTGTTGGAAGATCAAGAAGTTTGACTTTCTTATTAAAACTCAACATGTACCTATGTACTTATATATAAAACTTCTGAAGACACAAATTTGCACAATCAGTGTAAATTTGTGTTCTCTACTTTATAACAATTACTCTTCTAAAGAAATAATTTCCTTTGTTATTATGAAGTAACCATTACAACTTATTCTAGTCATGTACATGTTTCTGTCGTTTTACATCCAGACAAGAATTTTTCACTTACATGCATATGGAGATGTCACCAGCTTTAGGTGCAAAGTCACAGATTTTGATGTGTGCTATGGACTGATGCCAATACAGTGAGGGTTCTTTTATGTGCCACATCTTCTGTGACATGGGACTTCAGTTCTAAGTCTCTTCCCAAAGACCTAGGACTTTCACTTCTTAAGCTTTATGACAAGTAACAGTTCCTGCCTTTTTAAAAGTCTTTACATGTGTACTGGGAATCCAACCCAGGACCCTTTGCTTGTGTGTCAAATGCTCTACCAATAGACCACTGCAAGCGGATACATGTACATGTAATTTACAGACCACAAAATAAAACGGGAGTGATCATTCAGGTTATGTGGAGGTTATGACAAATACAAATCATATAACCTCCTTTTCGTTCTCGATGAATCTCTTTTTAAGTCTGCTTTATTGCTATTGTAATCTGCAGGTTATGGTAATTCCTTTTAGCCAAACTTCCAAATGGGTTACAACGATTTCTATTATTTTGTGACCTGATTTAGATTCAACTTTTATAAAAAATATACTGTGCGCATCATGACCTATTAAATGTTTTTATATATAAATGTGTACATGTTAAGATTTTGTTCATATACATGTACATATGTACATAAATATCCAAAATTTTTATAAAAACTGAGGCTGTATTTAAATGTTTTCATACACATTTTATGATTCTAAAATCACCGATACATTCACTAACACTATAATGTAATGTTCAATGTTTTCTTTTCTTTGTTAAATCCATTTTGCATTTGCATACACCTGCTGTCTTGCTAAGAAGTTTGAATCGATGGATTTTAAATGTCCATTGCACTTTTGGTTGCCAATAAATGCATACACTTGTAAATATATTGCAACGTATTTCTGGAGATCTAGATATTTTATATATATATATATATATATATATATATATATATATATATATATATATATATATATATATATATATACATATGATGGCTTTTAATTTGTCTTTTCTATGAGCATTTACTGCTGCAATACCATGTCAGATATTGACTTAACTTATATGCATTGATTTACAAGTAGTCACATATTACATTGCAAGTCTGTCTTTGGTACTTGAGTATATAACAGCCTGATTAGAGCTCATACAAAGCTACACAGTCAAGGACTGTCCCTGCTTCATACAAAACCATACTCACAAAATGAAGGTCTTTGTTTAGTTTGACATTGACCGTGTATATATAGACTTTCCCACGGAACATGATAAGATACAGTTTTATCTAAGTTCAAACCTTCAGCAAGACCCTATCACATTTCCTCAGAGCTTCGATTTTATTTTCATAAGATATTATCACACTATATTAAAGAATGTGCATTCGTTAAGTTCAAAACACTTCAGAAACACATTTTCAGACCTACAAATATCATGGTCTTAGTTTTGTTTTCACAGAAACAATGTTAATACCAAGTCATTCATATGGGTAATATGCAAAATTTCAAATAGATACATAGATAAATCCAAGATTACAAAGCTCATCTCTCAGTAAAAATTTAGAGTGACCTCTACATTTTTTTGTAATTACAGCATTGAAAATAGACTAAGTTCAAACCAGGTCATATTTTTAAAAAAAAAATATGCAATAATATAAAATCTAGCATCTGAACTGAAACTGGGGATGTGCTTTAGTATCATAAGTAAGTTTAGATGATGTACATGTATATGATGTAAGAACAGTATATGCAGGTAAACCTGACCTCAACTAATCAACTTAACCAGACGTTTTCAACTTATTGTAAAATCGAGTGAGCAAAAATTACCATTTGTTAATAATGGTGTTTCCTTTAACAAGCAAAAGTTCCCCCCCTAAATCCATATGAAATTCACATTATTATTAGAAAAGCATAGTGCATTGTTTTGGAGAGAAAATGTTTGAAGGTCAAAGCATTATTTTCAGCTTACAACATCCACTCTCAACATGAACAGTTTTGTATTATCAAAATGAAAGAATTACTATATTACATATATATGTTCCCTTGTATGAATGAATCATTCAACCTGACAAATTCATATGTGATGACATATCAAACATCATATTTTAAAAGGCTTAATATTACACATACCGATGACAAATATAAAGTTAAAAACTACGGTAAGCAATGCGATGCCATCATAAGATCTTCATCCTTACTACTCTGACATTGGTAAAATTGAAAGTACAATATGACCTAGTTAACATGTACATGTAGATTTGTCTGTACATAATAAGTCTTCCATGCCCCTAGGGTTAAAATGTAAGTCCAGGTAGTTGCAAAGAAAAACTGTATTTACGTGATGCTAATTTTTACTAATTTTACGAGTTTTGTCCGATCGTTAAAAATATAATTGTAAAATTTTAACGATTTTTTCCCATTAGAGTTATTTCTACTGTTAGAGCTCTTCATACAGTAGAAAACATCCGTAGTGAGTAGTATTTAACTCGTACACAGGTGATTTTTCATTATTTCCACTATGTCGTCCATATGAAAATACTTTAAACCTGTATCGAGTTTACCAAATCCTACTGGAAAACTACAGGAGAAAATTCCTATGGATATCATAATGGAAATCAACCAAGCAGTTGTAAACTCGCCTTGGCTTGATTTAAGGGAATGACCACTTAAATCCCTTAAAGTTTAAACTTGATTTATTCTATAACGATTGACAAACAAGGTATGTCAACTTATATAAATGTCTCTCTTTGGCTCTAATGTTGGTGTAAGGGGTCCTTGCTGTGGGAGGAAACTGGAGTACCCAGAGAAAATCTGCGTATCCTACTTGGTGAACACCATACCATCTCACATACTCCCCTGTCCAATCCAAGGATCTAATCCCAGGTCCCATTGATGTGAAGTGAGTGTGTTAACCACTGCGCCAATATGACACACCATATAATTTCACACCTGGCAAAGACCAATTCCATTTAATCAATATGCACTGTTTGACATGGTCATACTCTTTACTATAAGAATTTTTACTTTTCTAAAATTCAAATATCCTTGAAGTACACAGTAAATGAAAACTGATACAAAAAGGATCATAAACTTGTGTGACAGCCTTAATAAGCCGCAATACAAAAAAATCCAGATTGAATTTACTGATTAAAAAAAGATATCTTAGCTCATATGTTTTTGGTTTCAGCACAAATAAGCACACTGAGAAAAGTGAGCTGCGAATATTTCCAAGACCATGTAAAATAGCAACTAATATATAATATTTCTGTACACTTGATACTAAGTGTTTTCTCTCTGTCATGGGGGAAATTGACTACTGATGTCATTTGACCCAAGTGATCATAACTTCCAACATTTAGTGGTGTTCCATTAGAGGAGTTACATCTGACCGAGCACTGACACAGAGTGAAATGGACATTTCTAATACAATGTACATGAACATGTATATTCCTATATATTCCTAAAAACAAAATGTGGTGACTAGCAATACACGTAGGTCACAATCACTGTCTGATGGAAGACTACAAGCCTTTCATAAAGACAAAATAATCAAAAGAGACCTAATTTTAAATGTGAAATATATGGTACATACACGTACAATATATATTTAGTATACTGATGACTAAAAATTTTATAATGCCTAGATTTATTTTTAGATCTACATGTAGAGTTATAAATTTCAGGACCTGACATTCAACTCTCCACTACACAGTCTATCTGAATTGTGTATAACTGTCACACACAACGAAATGTGTGTTGGAATGAACATTATGAAATGTATTTGATTGATTGATTGTCACATTTCTCTTTATGCAGTACTCTACATATTCAAACAATAGGTCAACATTTCCAAATACTGAAAATGTTCCATACATGTTATTGGTGTATTTACATGTATATCACGTCTGTAAAACATTGAGTTAAAAACATAACTTTGCTGAATGTTAAGGCTAAAAAATGTCAAAAAATTAGCAATACATTAAATCAGTACTGGCAATCCTACATTTTTGTACATATACATGTGAATGTATGCAAGTGAGACACTATTTATGTGTGCAAATAATTAGTTCACCGCTGTCGACAAAATGAATTGATCTTGAAAACTGAAGAAAATCTTCCATTTTTATTTTCCCATATGTGAAATACAGGCAAACTTTGATGTAGTCATTTTTAATAATACCCTTACTTCAACTATCATGCAGTGAATTATATTCCCAGTGAGTGCTGCAAAACAGAACCTTATGATGTACATAGTAATAATACCAAGCCATGGGAGAATGCCAATGTGTACAAATATTCTTATGTAGTACATCTGTATCAAACATACATACTGACAGGCCTTTTTCTGTCGATTTTGGGAACTTTAATGTTACTTGGTGTCAAAATAGGAAAAAATAGTTTACAGTCCTGTAGATCTAAATGTATTTGAAATCTCCTTTTAGATGCATTCCCCCTGGCCTGCATTAATTTATTTTTCATTACAATTGCAGTCTGTACACCAAATTAGGAATTTTTTCATCAAATTGGGTAAAAACAAATTAAAGGGACATTAGGTATGTCTTTTTTTCCAATTTTTTTTTCACTACATAGATTGATATACAATAACAAAAAAAGATATACAAAGGCATAAAAAATTGTAAATTCCTATCTATTTTGTGAAAACCGCTTGATAAACCTGTGTTTGGCACTTTTTCAATTGCAATTGATTAACTTAACCTTATTACATGTACATGTATTTGTATAGAAATACCACACTGGACCTGACCTTATTTTCACAAAATATATAGGAATATAAGATTTTTATGCTTGTGTATAGCTCTTATTTGCTATTGTACATCAAGTACGAGTAGTAAAAGTAGAAAAAATCAAAATTATTTTTAGGGGTAAACACTACTTATGCCCCTTTAAGCATTGGGATGGGGCCCCAATATCAGCCTTGTGAAAACTATAAGAAAAAGACCTGATACATTATCTGATGTACACAACAATACAGACTGCCTCCGTGTATTATATAGCATATGTATTTTATCAAATTCAAGGTAGAAAAAACTTTAAAATGTCAAAAATCTTTCAACATCACCATAAAATTACAAAACATTAAAACATGGAGCCTAAAATTTCAAATGTCTAACATACATGCAGGGGTACTATTAACTCATATACCCCTAAAGACATATCTGGACTAGTCTGTATCATTTGTTTTAAGTAGAGTCCATTATTTTCAGGGAGTAGATGGGTTAAACATGGGTTTGTTTCTTTTAAACTTAGAATGTTGTAGTCAAAATAACCTAATTTCCCTTAAAAGACAAAACATCTTTAGAAAGATCCAGAAAAAAACCCATTTATACAAAGATTTAAATTAGCTGTCAAAATTTCTTAATCTGACATCATCACAGAGGAAAGGTGTCAATTATTCATCTATAAGTAATTGATAAGAAAGAGTTGTGTACCTTGTCATACCTAGTACTAAGTCCCCTGTATCAATTGTGTATAGACATTATAAACCAAATTGGACACCAGAACTTGAAAATACAGTGAAACTTGTATATAACAACCTCCTGTGTATACTGAATACTATAACGCTTATATGTATATAACAAACTCCTTAGGGACACAAGAAATAGGGAGGTGGTCATTATATAAAGGTTGATTTGCACACAAATGGTACTATCGGGGACAGCAAAAAATGGTTGTTGTGACCAGGTGGTCTTTATACACAGGTGGTCGCTAAAGCAGGTATTACTGTATATATATATATATATATATATATATGTAAATATAAATATATATATATATATATATGTATATATATATATATATATATATATATGTAAATATAAATATATATATATATATATATGTGTGTATATATAATATATATATATATATATATATATATATATATTTATATACATATATATATATATACTAGTGGAAAAAAGAAACTGTAGTTTAGTCATTTCATTTATAGATTCATATACAAAATATTATATTGCATTATGTATATCATTATTTAATATAATGCATTGTTTTCCAATTCAAACATCATATATATATATATATATCAAGCTATGAGATATTCCACCACTCTGATGCAACTTTGGAGTTTCAGTCTTTGGAGACTTAACTTACATCGTATGTACATGTATCTTATTCTCAATAATGGTTTACTGTATTTTTTCGCCCTGGTTATTTTTCGCCCTTTTACATTTTTGTCCTGTCTAATATTCGTCCTAAATCACCATTGTCTCATGCCTTTATGGATGGCATGTACATTGTATGTTCATGCTTCAACTGTACATCGTATGTCCATGCTTCAATCTGTCATTTTAATTTCACCCTCTCATCTAAAATGGCAAACATTTCCATATACAAGTATACAATATATCAATCAACAATAAATTACCAGACAATTTCAACTGGCAATTTATTCTGCAACCCATACGTTCCTAAAGTACATCTGCCAGAAAAAAGCAGACAGTGTTTGTTATAGAGTGTAACCTGTCTTGTGAGATCCCTGTCATACAAGACCACTTAGTTCAGATAATACCCATTTTGAAGAACTTGTCTTTTAAGACATTCCTGTGGCAGAATGGGTGTTTTTTTCAAGACAGGTTCCATTGTATTTAGAGACATCATTCAATGAAGACTGTATGCATCATTCATTTATTTTTTAAATAACTCAAATCACCTTTTCTCTAATAAATATACATATATGATTTCTAATGGTCCTGAATTTTTTGCCTGCCACATTAAACTCAGTCATTCTTGACCATGTTGAATTCTCAAACATTCATCTTTCAGCATTTCATAATGACTGATTTTATTTACAAATAAATGGTTGTCACTATTATACATGTCGTAACCACATGCTTACATGTATTTAATTATCACATTCAATAATAACAAGTCTATAAAATAAAGACTGATAGGTGGATCATTTTAAATGCTTTATAGTAATAACTGTATGAAATCTAATTTAGTACAATTTGGTGCAAAAAATCCAACTCAATATTGAG
The DNA here is from genome assembly GCA_030159075.1 of Atrina japonica. Classification (NCBI taxonomy): domain Eukaryota; kingdom Metazoa; phylum Mollusca; class Bivalvia; order Pterioida; family Pinnidae; genus Atrina; species Atrina japonica. The sequence goes on along the minus strand of BROG01000044.1, from coordinate 1,378,957 downwards.
ATTACGATTTTGTAATTAGAAAATCTAAATAATTAAATAGCAACCACCTGTTCTTAAGACATCACTCTGATGAGAAATGATCTTGCTTAAGAGCACTCTTATGAAAAACTACCTGTGTTGCAAAACTACTTTCATAAGAAACCACCTGTCTTACATGTTAGTGATCACTTATGAAAAACCACAGCTGGCACAGGTCTGTCTTAAGAGATCACTCTCATGAGAAACTATGTCTTGAGAAATCACTTTCATGAGCAATCACTTGTCTTGTGAAACCACTCTCATGAGAAATCACCTGTCTTGTTAGACCACTTTCATGAGAAACCACCTGTCTTGAAAGATCACTGTCATGAGAAATCACCTGTCTTCATGAGAAATCACCTGTCTTGTTAGACCACTTTCATGAGAAACCACCTGTCTTGAAAGATCACTGTCATGAGAAATCACCTGTCTTGTTAGACCACTTTTATGAGAAATCACCTGTCTTGTTAGACCACTTTCATAAGAAATCACCTGTCTTGAGAGATCACCATCATGAGCAATCACTTGTCTTGTGAAAACACTCTCATGAGAAATCACATCTTGTGAGACCATTCACGAGAAATCACTTGTCTTGTGAGATCACTCTCATGAGAAATCACCTGTCTTATGAGATCACATTCCAAAACCAGATCAGTTATATAATTCTTTTAATACTGGTAAAGACTATTTCAAGTGACAACCTGTCTTGAGAAACCAAATTTTAGAGGCAGACAGGTTGGTCTCTCAAAATAGGTTTCATTATTTGAACTTCTGACTTCTGATAGGGTTTCATTTAATAATATTATCATGTGATTCTCAATCTAATAAGATAATATCTTATAGTTAAATACATGTATATCATAATCGTCATTAACATTGCCATACCTTTTACATATATACATGTATTTGATGTAAAAACATTTCAATTACAATAAGATTTTAATTCACAATAAGACTTAGATTATAGACAGATAATGTCTGGGTTCAAATGTTTCAATTAATTGCAAGTAAGTACAATAAAATTCTGAGAAAATGTATTTAAAGAGAATGCATACTTAAAACTTATAAAAAAAACAAAAACAAAAAATAGTTTCTGGACAGAAATTGAACTACAGTGGAAGCTGTCTTGAGAGACCATCCTTTCTGCCACTGAAAAGTGGTCACTCTAGATAGGCTGTCTCTGAAAATTGGTTTTCCTTAAAGGATTATTGAACAGAACTATTGTAACTGTGGTCTCAGAAAACAGGTGATTGTTCACTAGTTTTTAGGTTTCACTGTATATACTGCTAGAAGAATACATAGTACATGCATGAACAATAAAACAAAACAAACAAAATATATATTTACCCTATATTGTAGATGGATGATGGTTTATAAAAATATGACAATTTGTGAACAAGAAGATATCTTATGTCAGTATGATTAATGTTAAGTTCTGTTAGTGTAGAGAAGAGCAATGTACCAGCTTGTGTTTGTTTGTACCTCAGAAGAACTGTTTTGTTGACATGGAGATGCAAGAACTGTTTTGTTGACATGGAAATGCTACTGGAGACAAATAAGTGATAATGGATCAACCAGCCAGCATAAGAACAACTACAGACAAGAAATACAAATAAATTAAATAAATAAATAAAAGACTAAAAGAATCTTACATATGTATGTACTATGTAGAGTGGATAAGTAATTCTCCACCTGAGTAGTAAGAATCCGGTTGTCCAATCTGAGGGTCTCCCTGTGGAGATTTCCTCATCCACTCAACATACGGATGACCCATGTTTGATTATTCCATTGTACAATGTACATTGTTGGGTTAGACCTTGAGGCTTGACTTACACCAATTCTAATGAAGTACAGTGGAACCTGCCTTGAGAGACCACTCTCAGCAAACACAACGTCTTTTGAGACCAAAATTTCTAAAACTACTTGGTTAAATAATCCTTTAAATAAAATCACTTTATACTAGATCACCTGTCTTAAGTCAATAAGAGACCGGGGTCCAGACCGGATTTCAGTGGCAGAAAGGGTGGTATCTCAGGACTGGTACCACTGTATTACATTTCCACAAAATAAACTGTCCTAAACTTTTCAAAATGTTTCAGAAATCGAACTTTACAAGAAATATTTCAAAGTTCACTTCACTTGTCTTTTACTTACATGTATGTATTAACTGATTTTACTCAATTCTCGGCTTTGAGAATACATGTAGCACTATAAATCATTTGAAGAATACCAGTATATTTTTTGCCATCACAATACTGAAGGAACATTCTTATGTGCCGTACTACATGTTGTAAACATCATGATCTCTAGATTTCCTATAGAACCCCCTTGTTATTGTCAGAATCACATAACTTGGTGGGGTGGAGTAACTTTTTGATTATCATACTGATGATTCTACTCACTCTTTGATTAACACAGGCTTCACAGGAAGTGCACTATATTCTCTAGTCTACTGTACAAATGTATACCCATATTTGCTGGTACAATTTTAACGTCATTATGCTGCATTAGCCATATCCTAAAATTTAGACCTATCCAGGTCACAAACGGGTTCACAATACCCCCACCCAATACAGATTATATGATTTGAACTACATGTATTCTCTCAAATGTTGGTACAGGGATTTTTATTTGCCTTATCAACAAAAATAAATGAACATGTACAAAATGTATACTATGGAAACTCGATAAACCAATCAAAATAAATGTTTTTCAAGTAAACTGCTCCAAGCAGGTGTTTTATATTTTATCAACTGTATGCTCCACCAGCCATTACCTAGGTGTTTAAACAGCCACTCGACACATTATAATGTGTTGTTCAATATCGCTCCAAGTAAACTTACAAGAATACATGTTTATACCATTCATTGTAACGAAATGCAAAAGGTAAATGTATGATCTGGCTAGAAATACTCTCTCTCATTATTCTAGATAACAACTTAAATGTACTTTATCGTCACTTATCTGTTTGTTTTTTCAGAAGGTAATGGATTTCTGTAAACACATATCATCAACTACTTTCTAAACTACATGTACATTTTTTGGTACACTAGGACAGGATACATTTACCGTACATGTATGTGTAAAAACATACCAACCCATTTGCCTGTCATGTACTTGTACAATGTAGGCCTAACAATATATTCTGTGTAGAATATGAATGACTTGTGACTAAATCCTTACTCCCAAATGTAATGAAGTATACCATCATTTAGCAATATTACTCACTTCCTGCACTAAAAATATACTGAATTAGAAACTGAATTGGATAAATTCAAATGTGTCATCACGATAGTCTTCTTTTGGTACTACATGTATACCATTCATAATAGTTTTTAGCACTGTATAAAAATGTACACAATTATCATTAGTTGATGCAATTTCCATGTGTTTGCCGATTTGACCAAGAATGAGATCATTACTGAAACTCTAACACAGAAGTTTACCAGTCCTTGTCTTACAGACTACAACGTACAAGATTGTAGTCATTTTGAAGTATTTTTTTTATATTTATACTTAAATTTAAAGTTTGTTAGTTGAAAGATTAAACATTATACATGTATAATGATACATGTAGGTTGTATAGACTTCAATACATGTACATGTATACATGATGACATACAGTTTGAGGACTTTCACCTATTTGATGATAGTGGACCCTGTCTTGAAAGACTGCAACCATTCTGCCAATGAAAGGTGGTCTCTCTTAAAAGGAGTTTTATCTAAAGGATTATTTTAAATGTTAACCATGTCGATTTCAATATGTGCTCTCTTAAGACTGGTGGTCTCACAAAAGAAGTTTTATCTAAAGGATTATTAATTATCAATTTTAACCTAGTTGTTTTAAGAATGTGATTCCTCAAGACAGGTGGATTTTTTTACAGCGGTCTCACAAGACAGATTTCACTGTATAGTGATTGCTTTCAACTTGCTTACGGTAGAGATGGTTTTTGTTTATATACATGTATATGGTGTATTACACCACATGTAGACTCAACAAAGTTTCAGTTACAATGTACATGTATATAGTGGTAACCAGTTTTTAATGGTGGATGAAAGAACCTGGTTACAATGTACCAAGGAAGAGTCCATCAGTCTTCAGGAAGTTAACTGGTAAACTTCATCACTAGTGGTGAGAGATTTGATGATTTAGCTACTCGACCACAGAGACCCCCAGGAGAGGTGGTAGACAACTTACAATATATGGCCTACATTGTACACCAGTGTTATTTGACAAACTGACCTAAAATGTACATACACCAACTGCAAGACACATGTATCTGCCTAGTTTTCTGAAATTAAACATTGGTCAAAAATTGACTCAATAATGTTGAAAACTGTAAAACAATGTTTTCTGTATTAAGCATGTAAGATGTATCAATGGATTCTGTTTACCGGTATCTGTTTTACTATTGTTTTACATCTCACCAGGAAAATTTCTACTTATTTGGAGATGTCACCAGCTTTATATGAAGTGCCACAAATTTTGACTCATGCTATGGAATGACACCAATGCAATGATGGTCCTTTATGTATCACACCTGCCATGACAGGGGATCTAGGTTTTGAAAGACTTTCACCTCTTATGGTGAGCGCTTTTTAATGTCTTGCCCAATGGGTATTTAGGTAAGACCCAATACAAGGATCTGAATCCGAGACCTTTTGCTTGAGAGTCAGGCACTCTACTGCTAGACCACCGCAAGCAGTTAAATGATTTTTCTGCTGATCACCAAACTAAACCAAAATAATATATGGTCTACATGATACATGTCCATATAGGATGCTGCTGTATCAAGGGAATCTCGTCGTCATAAAACCACAGTAAAAAAATCGCTATGCTCTTTCCTACCTGTGGTCTCATGTGCCTGAAATCACTCGTACATATTTTTATTATTCATGAAGCCTCAGCCAATGCGAATAAACGGTGCTCGCATTTGTCAACCAATCAGATCGAGGCTTTTAATCAATTTCAGAATTATATCGAATCAACAGACTATCCGTATCTGTAGTTACAACGATCTCGTGCAGTCCGATGATATGGATAGAAACATATGTGTAGTTTTGTCTATGTACATATCATGTACCATGCAATTTTAGTTCATGTACATGTGTGATAACCGGACACCAATACCCAGGTGAAAGAATAAGTCCCTTCCTCCTCCTACTTCATACATATGAGCCAAAAATATATCATGTTTATATGCATTGACAAATGTCAGATGCATAGGTTTAAATTTATTTTCAACGTGTGATATATCAACTTCTGTGTAAAAAAAAAAACAAATTCTGGAGCCTCAAACAGAAAAGTAGCTAATGATCATCACATTTCAAAGCCTTTTAAGGATGTATTGTATTTACATGTATGTATAAATATATGGGAAACTTCCAATGATAAAGTAACCAAGACCTTCTCACATAATCCATTCAGATGCAAGTTATATACATGTAGGCTTGCTGAAATACTGGGCACATCTTTTTGTTAGATGATATGGTTTAAAGTGTAAGCTTCTAAACACTACTCAACCATGAGTCCCTTTAGTAGATCTGAAGTGCATACATGTACATTGTAAATGAAAAAAAAAAAAGAATTAAAATTGACGTATTTCTTTCCAAAGTCAATATTGTGCAATACAGGGTGGTCATTTTTTAAATTAATTAGACCATAAGTGTTGCCCTAGGCCTGTGACTGTTTTACAAAATACTACAATATACATGTACTATCCAGTGCTCATGCTACCATTATCCCACTGAGCTATAAACTAACTTTTTTTTCCCACATTAATTGGCCATAACAAAATGCAATTGTCTAATTTTCTGGTTAATATTTTTGATCATGTTTGGTGTGTATTGTACAGTCACAGACCACCAAGTCTGACAATACACACAACATGAGTATAAGGGCATGATTGATTGATAAACAGCATAAACATCCAACCTTGCAAATACATTTTGTAGTGTGCCAAAAGTATGGCTAATACAGTTTGCACTTGCCACTATGTTGCGTTGAATTACCAAACATGTTTCCTATCAATATTCATTGAGCTGGCTAATCAAAATTTCAACTGGCTAAAAAAATCTTGATTGGCTAGTTTATGACTCTAACTTTTCCAAGTCCAGGACAAGCCCTGATTACCGTTGAATAATCTATCAAAATCAGGGATAGATATTAAACTCTGCAATCACGGAGCCATCTGTGCTCACATATCAGGATTTTTTGGAGCACAGCATGTCTGGAAGCCCAGAAACTTCCTGTAACATAATATTTAAAAAATCTTACTGTGAAAACATATTTTATAGTAGTTCATACACTAGCTACATGTAGCAAAGTATACTCGGTTCACAAGAATATCAGTTGAAATTTGTGAAAGTGCAAGATATACCCCTAAATTTTCAGTAGCAACCTGGGCTATCACACTGTGAAATCTACTAGCCTAGCTCAGTTTTCACTCACCATGGGCTACTGGGCCCTTGCTACATGTAAGTTCTATCTCAGAAAATACTTTTACTAATGTAATGTCATCAGTAGAACATGTAAAAACCGATATTCCCAAAATACTGTACATATCATTTTTAAGTTCTGTAACTAACAACCAATACATGTATAATGGTCCAATTATACGTACTCTGCCAATGAGCTTCATGTTCTGTCTCAAATACAACAGTATACATTTTTTTTACAAGTACACTTGAATTACAAGGTCATTTTAAATATAAATATGTATATCTTGGTCATATAGTGTTATACAGTGGAACCTGTCTTGAGAGACCACTCTTACAAAAGACCATCTGTCTTGGGAGGTCACTTTCCGAAAACAAATGGTTAAATAATCCTTTAAATAAACCTTCTTCTGAGAGACCACATTTCTATGGAATACTAAACTGGATGGTATCCTAAGACAGGTTTCATAGCACATGTATATAGATCACAAAGATACTATTTGTAAGTTATGACATGGATAATGTCATGTACAGTTTCATTTTATGTCCCGACAAGTAATGAAGATAGCCTACCAAGAACACAGGCTAGGGCAAATTTTGACAGAGATCAACAGACCACCAGTGTCTCCCATATCATCCAGTGCTTTCAAAAGTTGGGGGTAGGCGGCTATTTTCCACCTCCTACTTGAACAGTTAGCCACCTACTTGGGCTAATTTTGTAATAAAAAGAGAATGCTCATACAGTTCAGAAAGATGTAAACAACAACACTTAGTGGTCATTACAATACATTTACAATCTCCAGGATACTGGGGAAGATTGCCAGAAACTGATTTACTTAAAACTCTGTAAAAAATTTGCAAGGATATTGTAGCTAGAACTGAAAGTAACCTTCAACAGGAGTGATGACATCACTCCTTTTGATGGTTACTTTCAGTTCTTGCTACAGATGTAAAGCCAAAAAGATGTTCCCAACTCCCTTGAGACACAAAGAGGATATACATGTACATGTACATGTAAAAAGAATATTTCTGAACTAATTTAGTTACAACAAAGAAAGTTTTGTTCAAAAATATATTATTGGGTGAAGATATCGGCATTTAAACAATTTTAACCACATTTTTTGTCAACGAAAACGAAGTTCACAGACAGTAGTTATTCAGCACTACATGCAGGCCTAGTATTTTTATGTTTCATCTTAACGTTCAAGTCATTCCCTCGAATGACATTTGATGTTTCAAATATGGCGGCCTGTGAATGATATCCGAATGTTGGAAATTTGGGAAGTACTTGATACACAATTCATTGTCTCTTGTTGTACATGTATAATGCTTGCTTAATGCAAACAGAATTAGGAGCGGTGCAGTGCAAAACACGGGTGCAAGGTGCACTGAAAAAAGGGCATGGTGCAGCGCCATGCTAATTGGGCTTGGGGAAAACACTACTAGCCTACATGTACAAAACATTGCATAAATCTAGGGCCTAATAAAACTTGAATGGAAAATGTAATAATAGAATATTTCACAATTGTTTTTGAATAACATGTTTACTGCATTTTGTGAGGCAGGAGAATATATATTTAACAATCATGCTCTGGTTGTCCAATCTGAGGGTTTCCTTTGGGATGGATGTTTAGACTCTTACAACCCGTGATGAAATTTCACAGTTGTTTTATTATGTTTGCTTATTTTTCAACCACACCTCAGAAGAAAGCAGTCATATTGTTTAAACTTATTTTGGTCAGACACATTCATACATATGAAAGTATGTCCATGACATACATATAGCACATGTGAGCTGTCTTTTTCCCTAGGGAAAGACAGATTTATCTTTCCATGGACAATCCTTATCTTTTACACTACAGGCAAGTGTGCAAGGAAACCTAGAATCTGTTCAGTTCAGAAATACTGTTACTGTATTATCTGTGGCAATCTGGGAAGAAGACAGATGCAAGCTTATTATCCAGTACATGTACATGTACTTTAACCTGGTCAGAAACAGTATCAGTGGGTGACACAGGAGACTGACAGATGGACAGGCTCAACACTGTCATTGAAATTGAAAAAATATTTGACATGTCACTGCACAGCATACTTGAATTGACATATCGGTAATGAATATAATCATGGTGGGATGGGCTAATAAATGTGAAGCGAAAAGACAAAAATATTACATGTACAATTGTACCACCAAAGTGAGGTACAGTTGTAGACTACAGATTACGAGAAGAAAGCAAAATGACTGAGACTGAGTGATGTGCAGAGAAATGTGCACACGAAATCTAACTTCTAAGATAATGGAAAGACCTTGGTTACATGTAAATCTGAAAGTGATATATATATATATATATATATATATATATATATATATATATATATATATATATATATATATATATATATATAAATGACTAACCACATAGACAAAATAAATGTCAAATTTTTGGGACGACCTGTCTCTTCATCAGAACAAAACGATTAAAATAACATGAAAAAATTTACACATACACACTCTCATGCAAACATCCATTCACACACATAACCAGAGAGTTATGTTATTTTATAATGTTATTTTAATCGTTTTGTCCTGATGAAGGGATAGGTCATCCCAAAAATTTGACATTTATTTAGTCATTTTTGTGCTTTATATATTCTTTTCCTGACTTGTATCTATTGCTTTATCCGACACCCTAGGATATATAGTGTTGTTGGTTTTAGTGCTTTGTATATATTATACATATATATGGCTCGGCTTAGGCTAGCATAATCATATTTTAACTTTTGTTACTATCAGCATTAGTATACGATGGTTTGTTGTAATTGTGCACACCTAAGACGAATTTGGTCATGCAGTAGCTATGAATAAACATTTTGAATTGATTCAAAACATTGACTGAGTGCATCTAACATCAGGTAAAACGTTGACAATAACAAATCATTTTATTCAGTAATCAATTAACTGTAGCCAGATCGAAAAAAAACTCACCCCTGTGTTCAGCGAGTGTTTACCATCTTGTTGCAATTGTGCGCATGCTCAAATATAGGTCTTTCCCCTGCTCTATTTTTTCATCATGTTTGTGTGTTAGGCATTGTTTTGACAGTCTATGTACTTTACGAAGGGCTCAATCACAGGTTGGGAGATTTGTTTATTATGATTTACTGTGGGTAAAGTTAATCTTGCCGACACGCGCAGCTGCTGACATTGAGTGATAATATATTGTGGGAATTTTGGGGCCTTGGCTTAATTTTTTGATTTTAGCATAAACAATACTTACTTTCCTCTGATTTAAAAATGATTTACTTTTTCTGACATTTGACTACACAAAATCTTAACTTTATTCGATGCTGAGAGGATGCTTTGTTTATGGAAATGATGTAATTTGTACAGTGCGCACAATTACAACAAGCGGCTGTACATGCTTCTGATACTGCATGTTTGTAGACTACTGCATTACATGTACAGTACATACTAATTTTGTACACAATAAGAGAGCCTCATCTCTCTGATGTTTCAAGATTTCATGCAATAAAATTGTGTTCATGGGCTGGTCACAACTATTCAGTAGATAAAACACAAATTTGAGCAATCAATCACTAATCCATCCAAACATGGGAAGGTCCTTCACAAAATGCAGGTTAGATTTGACAGTACTAAATATTTCCACATTTTGGTCTAAAAAGGACCTAGCTGGGAGATAACTACACCAGGACTACATGAATCCATTCAGAGTGACATCTTAATTATGTCCTCTTCCTAACTTACCAACTGAAATTCCCGTCTGCGATCATATGCTGCTTGAATACCAGGGTCTGACCATAAACTTTTCATGGGTTCCATGTAAGGAGCGCAGGTGGACTCTTCCAGTTTACAAGTTGTATTAAAGCTAAATACAAAGCTGCCATGTTTAGCATTTTCTTCGGCACCCCAAGGAATTCCTAACTTATCTCTAGCGTCTATCAAAACCCTCATACCCTTCACGACATTGCCATAAATAATGGATTTAAAATCACGAATAGCTTCATCGTCGAAATCCTGTCCATGAATAATTTTCATTTGCTTCAAGAATGTACTTTTACCACTTTCACCAGCACCTAATAACAATATCTTTATAGTTCGTCTAAAAGTAGCTTTTTCTCTGGCTATTAGCTTGTCTATACTTCTGCTGCGACTTTTTTGTTCTTTTTCCTGATCCGACATACAACACGACATGATTATGTCGGCCATTTTGCCCTGATACCCCACCCATGACGTCAGAAACACAAACTTCCGGCAAAAGGGAGGTTTGTTTATCTTCTAAAGCTAATTTCACTTTCGGTTTGAACTCAGCGAGCGTGAAAATATGATAGTTTTTAATCTTCATACTAAAATAGAGTACAACGATTGTAATTATAACCATATTGAAAAGAACCTGACATGTACAATGAAGTAAAGGAATTGGTTTTTTTCCAATTATATGTGAAATGATTTTGGATTATTTATGATTTAGACCTACTTATTTATCATTTTGATAATTTAATCTTATTCATTTTTTGGTTTAAATTATAATTGAATTTATTGATACAATCGCAGGTAAATCTCATTCTATTAATTACATTTACATATAACAAAATTTAATTTGAATAGGTTCTGGAATTGAATCACATCAGAGTATGAGAGGAAATACTATTTCTTTTCTCTCTTTTGGAATGTACATCAAGATGGGGAGAACTTTGTGTGCGAGTTCTATACTTTTACATTTTTACATAAATGTGTCAATTATTTCACTCTAACGTAAACATTTCAAGCTTTTTAGCGCACCCATGCAGCCAAATGCTCATGTGAGCTAGCTTTAATGATAAAAATTTGTTGTCCGTCATCCTTGCCTAAGCCTAAATTATTGTAAACTTTTAAAAGTTTTGACTTCTCCAAAGCCACTTCATCCTCGAGTGAAGGGAATTCTTCAAGTTTGTTCAAAGGATGAAGCTCATCCTCTAGAAAGGGGAGATAATTGGGAATAAGTGACTATAAGATGAGTGCATGTCTTTAGAATCTTCTCATAAACCACTAGACCATAGATCATAAAGTTTCTGCCAATTCTTAATTACATACTGTGAATCAGATTTTATTCACGATAATTTTAATTACACATAATTTCATGATAGATCTCGCTTGCGAAAATAAAACTCGCGTAATGAAGTATGATAATAGTTTGATGGAATGGGCATTTGAAAATGCGGAAATATCATCTCACAGATAAATTTAGAACTTGTATATCTCGAAAATAAAGTCCCACGAAAATTTCCAGATTTACAGTAGTACATTTATTTATTAAACCATGAAACATGAAATCTTGTCAAATCATCTCATATTAGGAGTAGGCCTAGCTAAGTTAGAATCATATATAAACACCCTTACAGAAATGATAATTTTGCAGCAATATTACAGAAAACTAATTTTGTTTACAAGAAAAGTTTGCAAGAATGTTTCAGGTTGTTGCAGCTTAACTGCAAAAACATTTGTTTGCAGGAAAATTGCAGCAACATTGCTGCAGTGTTGTAGAAAAACAATAGTTTGCCAGAATGTTGCAAGTAACTTTTCTTTACCCCAAATCCAACATGAATTTGTTTGCAAGAATGTAGCAAGAAAATTTTCTTTATACCAGTAATAACTGCAATGGTGGTTTGCAAGAATGTTGCAAGAAAATTTTCTTTACAAAAAATCTGTACTACTGTATGTACTCTATACATCAAGTGCATGAAAAGCTTGACCCCTATAGGCTACAGCGTGGTAACATATGTCTTTGGAAAGAAACACTAACAGACTTGACTAATAGTAAAAAAAAATCTAGAATATTATTGAAATATTTACTTTGAAACCATAGAATTTGGGTTCATTGTGAACCTCACCCCTTTTTATAATTGGTCAATATCTTGAAAACTATTGAGATCCTCATCTAAAACTACCGGTATGTATTTTCTCGTTCCTAGTGACAAGACAATGTTATTGGTACATAGTAGAAATCACTGGAGGGTCAATCGGGGCCCCAACCTTTCATGAGTAGTCAAGTGTCTTGAAAACTCTTGAGATACACATCCACACCACATGCTTCTTTAAAGTTCTTGAGCTGATCTACACCATTTTAAAGATATAACTCGGGGCTTCCCCATTGTGATGTAATATTAAACAGAATAGTGTACGAACCAATGTTATCTCTCCTCCATGGACCAATGCAGTACACAAAACTTTCAGGTTTTTAGGGCCTCGATGAAAGTATAAAATATCCTATTCAACAATATTGTTACTAGAAGATTTGGAACCCACCCCTTATGCCACTGAAAAGTAGTCTTACAAGACAGGTGATCTCTCAAAAGAGGTTTTATTTAAAGGATTTATTTAACAAAGTGGTTTCAAAATGTGGTCTCAAAAGTGGTCTCTCAAGACAGGTACCACTGTATTTTTCAGTCAAGGTAATATTCAGCATCAAATGATATAAAAATATATCAATTAATCCAGTGTGGTTATTAAATCTTTGTTGGGATTCATTGAAAGAAGACTTGTGAAATATAAAAATTGTCCAAGAATTAGGCCTACTTGGGTACTTTAAGAGGTGATAATGGAAACATAAGACATTGAGTAATTAAGAGTTTCAGTGTAATAAATAATATGCTATAACTATGATGGTGATACATAAGCCAAGTATTGGTAACAACACTTAACAGATTGTGCAATGTATGATATATATACAATGTATATATGTAGGGCCTATATGTTCTAATTCGCCCTGCAAAACCGAACATAAATTATTTACTGGGTATAAAATAAACTCGACACATATGCAGAATGAGCTCACAGTTGCTAGTGCAACACATTTTTTTATTTATCTAAATTAAGAATACAAAAATAACACGATGTATTATCAATAATAAAGGCATACAGTGTCTACTCCAACATTCTATAAAAAAGAGAAACAGTAGTTAAAACATATCAACTTAAAAGTTAAAGTTAAAAGTGAGGGTGGGTTGTTGGGGTTGTCAATGAGTGATTGTCACACTGCACTTTTAAGCCTCAAATACATGTAACTTATTATCTACACCCAAATACAGGTATCATTATACCCATATAATGAATCAGTTTATATACAAGATGAATCAGTTTATATACAAGATGAATCAATTTATATACAAGATGAATCAGTTGAATCAGTTTATATACAAGATGAATCAGTTTATATACAAGATGAATCAGTTTATATACAAGATGAATCAGATGAATCAGTTTATATACAAGATGAATCAGTTTATATACAAGATGAATCAGTTTATATACAAGATGAATCAGTTTATATACAAGATGAATCAAAATCAATCAATTTATATACAAGAATCAGTTTATATCATCAATTTATATACAAGATGAATCAATGAATCAATTTATATACAAGATGAATCAGTTTATATACAAGATGAATCAATTTATATACAAGATGAATCAGTCTATATACAAGATGAATCAGTTTATATACAAGATGAATCAGTTTATATACAAGATGAATCAATTTATATACAAGATGAATCAGTTTATATACAAGATGAATCAATTTATATACAAGATGAATCAGTTTATATACAAGATGAATCAATTTATATACAAGATGAATCAGTTTATATACAAGAGGCATATGAGTCACAATGCTCTCAAGAGCAATAAGGAACCAACAACATTTTGACAGTGGCATTTATAAAATATAACTACATGATAATTTTAATAGAAATGGAGTAGCTGTATTGACAGGCAATCTATAAACAGCAGTTGCATAGACGGGCAATCTGTAAACAGAGCAGTAGTATAGATGGACAGTTTGTAAACAGAGTGGTTGTAAAGATGGGTAATCTGTAAACAGAGCGGTTGGATAGACGGGCAATCTGTAAACAGAGCAGTTGTATAGGTGGGCAATCTGTAAACAGAGCAGTTGGATAGATGAACAATCTGTAAACAGAGTGGTTGTATAGATGGGCAATCTGTAAACAAAGCAGTTGGATAGATGGGCAATCTGAAAACAGAGCAGTTGGATAGACGGGCAATCTGTAAACAGCGGTAGTATAGATGGGCAATCTGTAAACAGAGTGGTAGTATAGATGGGCAATCTGTAAACAGAGCAGTTGGATAGACGGTCAATCTGTAAACAGAGCGGTTGTATAAATGGGTAATCTGTAAACAGAGCAATTAAATAGATGAGCAATCAGTAAACAGAGAGCTTGTAGGCATATAGATGGGCAATCTGTAAACAGAGTGGTTGTATAGATGGGCAATCTGTAAACAGAGTGGTTGTATAGATGGGCAATCTGTAAACAGAGCAGTTGGATAGATGGGCAGTCTGTAAACAGAGTGGTTGGATAGATGGGCAGTCTGTAAACAGAGTGGTTGGATAGATGGGCAATCTGTAAACAGAGCAGTTGGATAGATGGGCAGTCTGTAAACAGAGTGGTTGGATAGATGGGCAGTCTGTAAACAGAGTGGTTGGATAGATGGGCAGTCTGTAAACAGAGTGGTTGGATAGATGGGCAATCTGTTAACAGGGCAGTTGGATAGATGGGCAATCTGTAAACAGAGCAGTTGGATAGATGGGCAGTCTGTAAACAGAGTGGTTGGATAGATGGGCAGTCTGTAAACAGAGTGGTTGGATAGATGGGCAATGTGTAAACAGAGCAGTTGTATAGATGGGCAATGTGTAAACAGAGCAATTGTATAGACCGGCAATATGTGAACAGAATGGGTGACAGGCAATCTGTTAACAAAACAGTTGTATAGACAGGTAATCTGTAAACAAAACAGGTGTCCAAATATCTGGAGATGTCCATCTGGATATCACTATCCATGTCAAGAGAAAACATTCATCTGAAATCTGTTATAAGATATCTGTGAATGTAAAAGTAACTCAATGTGTATGTATAAGATATGACCATCTAGATATCCAATACTACAGTAAAACCTGCTTTAGCGATCACCTGTGTGTAAAGACCACCTGGTAACAAAGACCATTTTTTGCCGTCCAAAAATAGTACCATTTGTGTACAAATCAATCCCTATATAAAGACCACTTCCCTATAAAGACCTTTTTTGTGTCCCTAAGAAGGTCATTACATACAAGTTTCACTGTATATGATAAAATTGTGAACAGGAATTCGACCTATTCATATAGATACAATGGAACCTGTCTTGAAAGACCACTCATGAAACACCACCTGTCTTGTAAGACCACATTCTGAGAACCACTTGGCTAAATAATCCTTTGAATAAAACCTCTCTTGAGAGACCACATATCAGTGATAGGTGTAATGGTTCTCAAGACAGGTACCACTGTATCACTGTCACCACAAATATTGGAAACAGAGTTGTGTCCGTATATCACTATTCCTAAATATTTATGACCAGAATATGTTCATCTGGATATCTAAGATGTCTAGATAACACTGTTTTTTAATGTTTATGCACAGAACATATTTATCTGAATATCACTTAATTTATGATACTGAACAGCAATTATATACAATTAATTTTGGTTATTTTTGGTTTGATATGAGAATTTATGGAGTACAAAAACAATATCGACCAAGGCCATTTTATTACAGTCAGAGAAGATGGCGCTAAATGAAATTCAGCTGAAACAATTTTGTGATGTCATAGCAGTGCAATATGATAAATTATCTGGTTCACAGTGCGATTTTATTTTAAATGGTAGAACATGTGACAGTCTCTGGACAAATGAAACGCAGAACAAAAACAAAAGTGTAAAAATTCATTTTGATATTTTAAGATAAGTCTAGATATCATTTTTACACAATGTTCATCTGGATACCAGTTGCTATATGAACATGAATTATTCACTGTGACAGTTATCTGGTGAATAAAACATGTGTCAAGATACCATTAGAAATGTGGCTCAATGTATATGTATAGGCCATCATTTGTCCATCTGCATATCACTGTGGTTTTGAACAGGATACAACTAGATATCACACTCAATGTGTATGTATAGGCCATCATAATGTCCATCTGGATATCACTGTGGTTTTGATCAGGATACATCTATATATCACTGTAGCTCAATGTATATGTATAGGCCATCATATGTCCAATTGGGTATCACTGTGGTTTTGATCAGGATACATCTGGATATCACTGTAGCTCAATGTATATGAATGGGCCATCATATGTCCATCTGGATATCACTGTGGTTTTGATCAGGATACATCTAGATATCACTGTAGCTCAATGTATATGCATAGGCTATCATATGTCCATCTGGATATCACTGTGGTTTTGATCCGGATACTTCTAGATATCACTGTAGCTCAATGTATATGTATAGTAAAACATCTGTTCATCTGGATATCACTGTGGTTTTGATCAGGACACATTTAGATATCACTGTAGCTCAATGTATATGTATAGGCTATAATATGTCCATCTGGATATCACTGTGGTTTTGATCAGGATACATCTAGATATCACTGTAGCTCAATGTATATGTATAGGACAACATATGTCCATCTGGATATCACTGTGGTTTTGAACAAGATACACTTAGATATTAGTGAATACAAATCTGTGAATATGCCATGCATCTTGGTATCACTGTAGCTCAATTTCTATATCCATCTAGATATCAGTCACTATATGTATGCAAACAAGAAACATTCATATAGGTATCATTAATACTACAGATTTGTGAATATTCCATGCACCTAGATATCACTTTAGCTCAATGTCTATATATAGGGCATGCCCATTTAGATATCACTTCAGCTGAATGTCTATGTATAGGTCCTGCCCATCTAGATATCACTTCAGATCAATGTCTATGCATAGGACATGCCCATCTAAACATCACTTCAGATCAATGTCTATGTACCGGTATAGAACATGCCCATCTAGATATCACTTGCTCAATGTCTATATATAGGACATGCCCATCTAGATATCACTTCAGCTCAATATCTATGTATAGAACATGCCAATCTAGATGTCACTTCAGCTCAATATCTATATATAGAACATGCCTATCTAGATATCACTTCAGCTCAATGTCTGTGTATAGAACATGCCATTATCTAGATATCACTTCAGCTCAATGTCTATGTAAAGGACGTGCCCATCTAGACATCACTTCAGCTCAATGTCTATGTAAAGGACGTGCCCATCTAGACATCACTTCAGCTCAATGTCTGTGTATAGAACATGCCATTATCTAGATGTCACTTCAGCTCAATGTCTATGTAAAGGACGTGCCCATCTTGATATCACTTCAGCTCAATATCTATGTATAGAACATGCCAATCTAGATGTCACTTCAGCTCAATGTCTGTGTATAGGACAGGCCCGTCTAGATATCACTTCAGCTCAATGTCTATGTATAGAACATGCCTATCTAGATGTCACTTCAGCTCAATGTCTGTGTATAGGACAGGCCAGTCTAGATATCACTTCAGCTCAATGTCTATGTAAAGGACGTGCCAATCTAGATATCACTTCAGCTCAATGTCTGTGTATAGAACATGCCATTATCTAGATGTCACTTCAGCTCAATGTCTATGTAAAGGACGTGCCCATCTTGATATCACTTCAGCTCAATATCTATGTATAGAACATGCCAATCTAGATGTCACTTCAGCTCAATGTCTGTGTATAGGACGTGCCCATCTTGATATCACTTCAGCTCAATGTCTATGTATAGAACATGCCTATCTAGATGTCACTTCAGCTCAATGTCTGTGTATAGGACGTGCCCATCTTGATATCACTTCAGCTCAATGTCTATGTATAGAACATGCCTATCTAGATATCACTTCAGCTCAATGTCTGTGTATAGGACAGGCCCATCTAGACATCACTTCAGCTCAATGTCTGTGTATAGGACATGCCCATCTGTAACTTTGTGTAGGTGGACCAAGAACAAGTTTGTGGATAGAACATGTGTTTAGATATATGTCTATCACTGTTACTCAGTATTTGTGTACAGGACAAGTTTATCCAGATATCACTACCTGTACACTTGGCTGTAAAACTATTTGGCTCAACATAATGTGCTTCAGCAACAAGTGTCAATCTGAAAAATGTGATCTAGGCATTTAATATTATTTTACTCATCAACCCCCTGAAAAACAATGAACTCTTCTGTAAATCAATGACTTAGACCAGTTCAAATGTATTTTTAGGGGTAAATATGTTAATACATGTAGTTAATCAACAAAACATGACACATAAATATGACAAACAATTTATTATCATTATTTTTTCTCTGTCACTGTAATATTCAGTCTAACAGGATATATGCTGGTACAATGTTGTCCGTCATTTCATTCTATCACAGTTTAAGACAGACATATTAATTCAAATTTAGTTTATTGCACCATACACGTAGCATACAAAACAGCATTAATTATATAAATAGGACAATATAAAAACTAATTAAATCAATAAAAAAAAATCCTTTGAAAATAACCGATTTTACATACAAATATATCATTGAATTATTTCCTAGTGTGGCCACCAGTATCTCATGGGCTGGCAAAGTAATAAAAGATCTGATATCTGAAATGTGCAGAAGTAAACCCACAACCTTATCAGAAAGCATGTAGTCGTTATGTAAGCCTTTAAATTCTTCTTCTGATATTTGGTTTAAATAATGTCTTCATGCTAACATGATAGCAAAATGTTGGCAAATATTTTATTATAACTGTATGTGCTGTGTGTAACATACATCTAAACTCAATAGCCAATCACCATTCACCTTAAAAGGACACTCGTTATCATGTGCAGATTTCCCATACCACATATAATATCCTTTCCCAGAATACTTGGTGCAAACCACAAAATGCAGTGTCTATCTGGTATGTGCTAGAATTACAATTACTGTAATTACTCATCAACATAGTGCTAATATGAACACAGATTAGTTTAAAAATCACAAGAAAAACAAAAACAGAACTGGAATATAAAAAAGCATTAAATGTGACCACAAAAATGTATTTTACTCATAAAACCTCATCTATAACAGCTTTTTTTTTCTTTTTGTTTTGTTTTGAAAGTGAGTTAAAACTGATCCATTGAATCCTTAGAAAACATTAACTCATCAACCCCTGAAAAACAATAGACTCTTCTGTAAACCAATGTCTTAGACCAGTCCAAATATGACTTCAGGGGTGTATGAGTTAAGGGAATGACAAATAAAAACAGAAAAAAAACAGAAGAAAAAGTTTAAAAGACAATGGAGGACAATACTTGGTTCTCTTTATCTTTGAACTTGTTCACATAAAATAAAATGACTGTCCTTTCTGTTGAAAGAAAAGAAATTTCATTTATTTATGCAAAATAACAAAATAGTTTATACAATATACTGTAGAATTTTATTTGCTTCAAGATACAAACTTATATATACAGAATAAATGTTATTGACACACAATTAATGATATGCCATATCACAGTTTAGGTATGCTTCTAATATTTTGATATTAGAAACAAGCTATCCAAAATCAAAACAATTGTTCATAGTTCCTGAGCATAGTCAGATTATTCCATTGTTTCTGAGCAGTCAAATTAGTCCATTATTCCCAAGCACAGATCAGATTATTCCATTGTTTTTGTGCTGTGTAAATCTAAATCAGCTGCACTTGGATTGGACAAAATTCCTTTGATATCCTAGAAACAGAAGAAACATGAGCTTATGAATATCTGTTCTATCTGTCACTACAAATACTCACATGAACTGATGGCATTGCATATCAATAAAGGTATATATATATATATATATATATCAGTTAAGGTATTTATCTGACATTTATATACATATCAGTAAAGTTATTTATCTGGTATTTATATACATAATAGCACAGTTATTTATATAAATACCAGTTAAGGTATTTATCAAATATCTATATAAATATCAGTAAAGGTATTTATCTTGTATTTAAAGAAATACTTATATACATTTTAGCACTGGTATTTATCAGATATTTATGTACATATCAGTACAGGTATTAATCTGGTATTTATTGTACATGTCTTTGAAGGTTTCATATATGTCACATTTTACAATGTAATGTTTGTATGAAATTCATGAGAAATTTAAATCTCTGTGTGAAAGTTTTCTTTCAAATAATTTACCACAGAAAGTTTTCCGAAAACATTTTACAACAGAATGTTTTCTTACAAACATGTTACCACATTATAACATTTAAGGTTTTCCATTAATGAATAAAGTGAAGATATGAAAATGTGACCTACCAAAGCTCTGAATGTCTGACAGGCACTGACAATGTCTTGTATAAGAGGATGTTCTAACAATATCCTGTAGGGTATTGGTTCCAGATCCTCACTACCTAGTTCTTGGAACACACCAACCAACTTTTCCTGTAGAAGAAAATGTTAAATGAAAAATAAACAATATCTAAATGTCCATACTGTCATCATACATGTATTTTGTATAAGGAAACTAAAACAAGACTGCCTTGAAATTTACAATGAAGCTATAGAACAGAGACATAAAGTTACAGGGGCAACAATGTCATACAACATCTAGACAATAGTAAATGTAGTAGAACAAAAAAACTTTATGTGTAGGAATCTTTCTACTATGGTTCACTGATTTCTTCCCCGAGGGTATTGACAAGCTATACAATGATGTCGTCACAATGCAATTTCATGACGTAGATCGGCCTCCTATGGCTTCTATGTAATGAGAATGCAGTGCATATTTGAGGAAAAAGACATCTCAACCCTCGTGGTAAAAATCTTGACAACCCGATTTTTACCACTGGGGTGAAGATTTCCTAATCCACTCAACACACCAATGTAAGATTCTATTAATCATAATTCTGTAAGGTTATGACTGATCTGATCAGAATTACCAGGCGCTGACACAAGAAAACAGCACTTAAGACATACATTATGAAAACACTTAGTCATCAGTTTTCTCAGAAAAGGAAGAGTGTAACTGTATGGTATCATTGTTCATTTGTACAGTTGTTATCACGTCATTACACTTACTCTTGATGTGGCGTCCTCAGGGTCGGCTGATACACTAAAACGATGGCTGTCACCTCTAGCACTTTCTCCGTGATGTAAAACAAGATACAAAGCATCTAAAGGCACAACAGCATTAACGGCATCCTCTGGAATATCATCTGGGACTGGTGGTGGGGATGGCCCCTCCTCAGCAAAGTCAGCATGGCTATAAAAACAAAATTGCAAACTTAGCGATGAAGCAGAAGAAATGGATTACTAAAACCAAATTAACGATCACTAATCATGACTGCAGCAGTCAACAGTGTCTGAATGGTATAGGTGCAATGTACAGTAAAACTTGAATATAATGAACTCAGTTTGTACGAATTCATGCAAATAACAATTCAATAAATATTCCCCAACATATATATTCTTAGTTGAAAAACAATTTTACAACAAATTTTATATAACAAATTTTTGCTTACAACAAACAAATTTCTATGTCCCTCGACACCTTAACAATCATCTTTTATAGAATTATAACGAAGTGATCAATATAATTTACCCAAAAGTCTGTTCTTAACTTTTTTGCCAGGCAAAAATTAAATAAGTTAATTGTGTAAATAAAAAGTAACAAAATCCTTTGTTTTCTTTTGACTTCACAGAAAGTTCCATTTAGCCTAGATTTAGAGAGTTTTTTTTCTTAATGAATTTTGTTGCAACCCTTCAGCCGACTTTGCTATAAGTTCTGTATTACAAACTGTCCTTATAACGAATTGAATAGTAATGTCCCTTGAAATTCATTATAGACAAGTTTTACTGTATATAGTTCAGTTAACTAAGAAAACACATATAGTCAGTCAAATAGTTAAAATTAATATACATGTATATATACATAAATACATTTTATACAAATTAAAAATCAGATATATAAATGGAGCTATAATTAGAATAAAGCCGATCCTTATCATCAAGCAGAAAAACCTTTTAAGGTCATCATTAAACAATTATTTTGGTTGATGTGCCCCTATAGTAAAATCCATATAACCTAGCGGGGTGGAGTCTCGTGAACCCTTTTTTGACCTTGACGAGTTTAAATTTTAGGTAATAAAGCTTAACGACATTAAGATTACACTGACTAAGGAAATCGTTCCTACTTGTCACCAATCATATGAGTATCTAGTGACGAATAAAACATTTTTTTTATGAAGTTTGTCATTACCAAAAAGTGAGTAGAATTATCTGTATGATAATCAAAAGGTTACTCCACTTCGCCAAGTAAATATGTGAATTGGACAATATAAGTAGTTTCAGAAGTGAGTCTGTAAGCAATTTCTTTTTAGATTTTATTTTAAATTTTTATATGTATATTGGAAAAAATTACAAGTTTTTAAAGAAAAAAATAAGTGGATAACATTGTCTCAAAATTTTTTTTGGGGGGGGGGGTGTCAGAACTTATTACATGTGTTGGTCCATGAGGACACATCAAACAAATCTATTTCAAATTTTAGCTTATTTAATATTTATGGATGCATCTAAAACATTCCATGTATAGCAAGCATGTTGTTTGATTCTAATCCAATTATTATGACAAAAATTAGTAAGTAATATACTGTAGTTGAAGAATATATATATATGGTATTCTTTGTGTATAAATTAATTTGTATAGTGGGGGGAAAAAGGAAGGATATGACAAAGAGTTGATTATCCATCCAATTACTGAATTAAATAATAAAAATGACAGAAATGATATTAACAAAACAAATGATTGTTAACACCATATACCACATGACATTGTTTAGAATATCATATTATACACAAATGTACACATATATTAAAGAAATCTCTCAAAATCTAGGTACCTCAAAAGGAAAACCATGACCCACAAGAAAAATAAATAAATTGAAAAGAAAAAAAAAACTCAAAAATTGAATGAAAATTTTTTTCTATCCCCTTCCACAATTACCCAAGGGCATCAGTAACAATCTGCCATGTTGCATCAGCAGAATGAATACTCAAACTGTGCACAGAAGATCTGTCAGGAATAAAAATATTTCAAGTGCATTCATTAGATATCGTCCAGACATCTTAGATTGTGTTATCTGATACTGAAACGTTAGTTAAAATGAGTATTACATATTCCATTACTGTACAGGGAAGAAATATGTTGTGGTGTTTTAATATTTGCTATTTTTATGGTGTTGATAAATCTGTGAAATTAAATCATCAATCCCTGAATAACAATGGACTCTTCTATAAATCAATGACTTAGATCAGTGCAAATGTGTCTTTAGGGGTCAGAGTATTATCAATATCATACTGTAGGACTATCAGCTGAACTATGGAAGTTAAAGCATTACAGACACCAGAACTAGGACATAAGTCAATTTTACTAAGCATAAAGTAAACAGGTGAATGATACGTGGTTACAGAGAAAAATGCATTATCACGGACTTGATGGTCATTTGCATAAAATGATTTAATTTTTTTTTTTTTTTTTTGTCAAAATATACCACACATAATCACTTATCAAACATGTGGCAATTACCATGTTAAATGTCAGCTAAGGCTTCAATAACAATGGATATGAATGCTATACAGGTAAATTTAATTTCTACAGTCAACTGCTAACCAAACATGATAAGAGACCAAGGGGTCTTAGTAGTCACCCCAGTCCTGCCCCACCTACAAAACACCTGACCCAGAAGTCATGGAATTTGACATTTTGTTCTTATTCTTGCCTTACTATAAAGTAGTGATACAACATCCAAAACTGAAAGAATTGGTCTTGTACATGTTCTTTAAGAGGAAGTTGAAAATGATAAAAAGAATTCAAACACTGCAATGGGTAGTAATGAATCAGAATAGGTCACCTAAGTGACTCGGATCTCCTCTGACCTTTTGATCAGATTACATGTCCTCCGATCTTATGATAACATTACATGTCCTCTGACCTTATGATAACATCACATGTCCTCTGACCTTAAGATGACATTACATGTCCTCTGACCTTAAGTTAACATTACATATCCTCTGATCTTATGGTTACATTACATGTCCTCTGACCTTATGATGACATTACATGTCTTCTGACCTTAAGATAACATTAAACGTCCTCTGCCCTTAAAATAACATTAAATGTCCTCTGACCTTAAGATAACATTACATGTCCTCTGACCTTAAGATAACATTACATGTCCTGTGACCTTATGATGACATTACATGTCCTCTGACCTTAAGATAACATTACATTTCTTCTGACTTTATGATAACAATACTGTAGAAACAATAACAATTTATTTTTAGACTAGATAAAAAAAATTCTTACTGTTGAAGTTTATAGTAATAAGTTATTTTGTTTTATGAGAATTTATCTGTTACAATAATTTGAAATAATTTATAACTTACAATATTTATAACATACATTTATTTATATTTTCAACAATTCATGAGTTACAATACTTTGGAAGAATTCACAGAATTATGATATGTATTTCCCATATTTACCTCTCCATTATACTTGGGGCCCTAGTTTCTGGTTTTGGCAGACGAGGCATGTGTGTTCCTGAAGCCACACTTAAAGCCCTCAGAAATCCTTCTCCTGCGTGAGATGTTGCACTGGTATACATCAACTGAAACATGATGAGTTATAGATAAGATAATCTTTAATAATAAAACATCATATTTATATAGTTAATTAAGTTTTATTCATTACATTGATGATTATTCTGACCAATCTTTGACTGGAGTTGAGCTGATCTCCATTTTCAATAATAGTAGTCTGGACTTACCATGCTAACATAGTCCAATGATGGCGGTGTCTTACTATGATCAGCAAAGAAATCAAAGAAGGCTGCCTTGAGTGGGGGCAGTCTGTCAAATTCTTCACTTGTCTGGCTCTCACAACCAAACCATAGATCCATCTGTAAAAGATTAACAGTAAATTGAATAAACATGGACAATTAAACCTAAAAATTATTTTACATTCAGGTATAGCTCATATCAGTCAAATATATCTATAAATAGTTTAGATATACAGTAAAACCTGAGTATACAGGCCACTCAACAGAACACACAAAAGTAGCTATAAAAGACGGGTGGCCTTTATGAAGAGGTCTATTCATTATAAAAAAAAAAAAGTGAACAAAGATTATATTTGAATGGCCTTTATACCGAGATGGCCTTTATTGCAAGTTACACTGTAATTTAATAAAGCTGAATGCCAAGTGATAGAATTCTTCACACAATTTGATTCACTACATATAAAACATGAAGTATACCAGACATCAACAACACCCTTATGGTACAAAATGGCAATGAAATAAAACAATAGTTAAACTACACACCCTGTCGTACTGTTCTCTCGTAACATATCCCGTAGACTTCTGATCCATCTCTTTAAATCTCTGAAGAGTTTCAAGAAGTTCCGTCTGTGTGGGTGACTGGATTGGTTGAGCCACAGCCAATAGGAACCGTCTCCAATCTACGTATTCTGCATCTGCTGACAGCCCACTGGCTATTTCAAGTATCTGAAATAATCAAAACCAATATATAATACAAAGGGATACTAATATTAAAAAGCCTATAATAAGTGAGTCACTATTACATTTATGAGAATAAGAACTTGCTTTGGAAAAGAAACATAACTGATATATAGCACTATATATGTACATTCTAATTAACACTTTGAGTGGAGAACTGAAGGAATATGTACCTGTCCTGGTGATATATTCATCCATAAATCAGGAAGCTGTTCCATTCCAAAAGCCACAGACACCATGTTTTCAAATGTTTCCATAAACGATTGTTTTGACATGACACCTGACGGAGCTGTTGCTGTAAACTTAAAGAACAAAATAATACATGTCACATGCGTATATCATATTGTAACATAGAGAAAAATACTTCGAAACTTAATCCAGTGTATTTTGTATTTCTACCTCAAATTAATAAAATGTTGATGATTGTGTTCAACAGAAAAGATTTTGACTTCTAGTAAATGAAATGATCTGTTAGATGAGTACTTTAATTAGTTTAAATTGCAGTTATCAATTAAATATCCATACATTGTGTTAAATTTGTCTTACCTGACCATAAAGTTTCATCAGTTGATTCACTGTAAACTGTTCAGCTGTTGTCAGCTCTTCTTTCAGTGGAGGAGGTGGGGGACTAGGAGTTTGAAGCACTTTAAGGTCCTGAAAAGAAACAAACATGTTACGTTTGACTGTTGAAAATCACATAAAATATGTACATCAGTACAGCCTGAAACATACGTCCTGATTAAAATTCTGTCACAGTAACTGATACTGTACACCTGGAAATGTTTGCTCCCATTTAATTTGCGCTATTTTCGCACTTTGCTGAGAGGGCGAATTTTAAATGAAATTGAAATTTTCAAGCTAAATAACTGAAGCATGGACTTACATGCATCCATGAGAGTGGTGATTAAGGGTGAATTTAAGATGCGGTGAATGTGTTTTCAGACGTAAAAAGGCAAACATAACCCGGGCCAAAACTTTTGGGTATACAGTACTTTAAAATTGACTGATACAAAGCTACCAATGAGTTGAACTTACCTCATTGACTAGGAAATCTTGTTGATGTAGCACAAGTTCTTGCTTCAACTTCTGTTTATTCTCTATTGCAAATCGTACAACTTCAGACATTTCATCAATACTGTAACAACAAATGTATGTAATATCACTGATAAAATCATTACTTGTTCTGATAACTGATAGATATTTTTCTTTTCTTTGGAAATTTGAGGAGCTAATGAAAAATAATCCCTCAAGAAGACCAGCAATTTTATGACTGTAACAAATGGAGAGTATATGCTCACCTTCTTAAGTATAACACCATAACTAAATGGAGAGTATATGCTCACCTTCCCAAATATAACACCATAACTAAATGGAGAGTATATGCTCACCTTCCCATTTCTTTCAGGAATCTTGCTCCAAGCCAATCATTCATTTCTTTAAATGCATTGTCTGCTTTAGATTTCAAATCTTGTAGTACCCCTATCGAGTGGGCTTTGATTAGCTCTAGTCTTGTTTTAGCTGCAGTTTCTACAAATATTGTAAAATAAGCAATTAATGATAAATCATCTGGAACCAAAGTAAGAGGCATATGTAGATTTATGTTAATTAGTGCTAAACTGTCATTTCACATTTACATAATTATATTAATTACACTTCCGTTGTCACATAATTCTACAAAGCCAAGGGTGAATCTATGACTGTGTATTAGTATATATACATGTACTTTCATTGTTAAAAATAGTGTAAGATGTTCAACATAAATCATATATAAAGCTAAGGTTACATGTCACACATCAAACAAGTCAAGACAAACATTTCATATACCATAACTTTTCCAAAAGCCGACTCAAGTTTTTGACATATTATTTACAATTTTAAAGAACAGCCATTCTCTGTTTTTAAAATCAGATTGCCTCCTAAGCAAATACTTAATGAGATCACATATTATAAATTATAATTGGACAAAATGTTACACCTAAGGGTCTATTTACCTTCCTCTTGAATGGCGAAGTAGAATTCCTGTTTCAGACGATCTTTTTTCATTTTTTTCTCTTTATCTTCTTCACTTAATTCTTCTGATGCTAAAATACACATTTGAAAGAGAATAACA
Organism: Atrina japonica; assembly: GCA_030159075.1. Lineage (NCBI taxonomy): Eukaryota > Metazoa > Mollusca > Bivalvia > Pterioida > Pinnidae > Atrina > Atrina japonica. Next base: position 1,350,870 of record BROG01000044.1, on the reverse strand, counting down.
GAATTTTCTTTACCAAATCAAAGACACATTTTTTCTAATCTCAGTTTTCTTAATTTTGTTTGTTTGTTTTTTTTATTAATTAACAGCAAGCTTTTGTAGATAAACATGAACATTGCTATTACACCTGTCTTAAGAGACCATTGAAACTGCCATGGAAATGTGGCCAATGAAGAATGGTCCCAATGATAGAATTATTTAACCAAGTGATTTTATGAATGTGGTCTTTCTAGACAGGTGGTCTTTCATTACAGTGGTCTCTCAAGACAGGTTTCACTGTAATTATTGTTGATGGTAACCAAATACTGATGTATCTGTATGCCAAATTTCATTTCAATACGTGCAATCGCTGCAGAGATAATGAATGAAAACTGTTGGTGTACGGACTGACCAACCTAAAACAATATGCCCCTCCCTCTACGAAGGGGCATAATTACATGTAAGATGGTACCATCACAGCTTCAAATACTAAGATTCTATTTAAAAAACAAAATATAAATCAATGAACCTGTTACCAAATTGACTTACGAGGAGGTGGAGTAGCTGCAGCATCATTCTTTTTCTTTGGTGATGGACTCCTACTTTTTCCCTTCTTGCCTCCTTTTTTTGTTGTTGCTGCTGCTTTCTGAGCAGCAGCTGCCTTTTCTCTTTCCCTTTCTTCTTCCTTTCTTCTTTCCGCTTCCTCCTCTGCTTCTTTGGCAGCATACTCGGATTGTAACTGAAGTGATAGTGAAAAAAATAAAATAGAAAACCATGTGAACTTCAGGTTATAAGCATTTAGCATTTTTCCTAATTATCTAGGTGTATATGGTAGTACAGTAGAAACTTGCTATAAGACCACCTCTCTTAGGAGACCATCTTACATTTAAGACCATAACTTTCAGTCCCTTGGAAAAATTGTAGATAAATATTATAAAAGCCCTCACCCTTACTTGAAAAACCACCTTGCTAATCAGACTAATGTGAGTCAGTCTGTTAGGTGGTCTTAAGCAAGGTTCCATTGTAAAACTAAGATCACAGATGTCACTACTCCAAAGGACTTCGACAAATATGCTCGTTATTACATTCTAGTAGCCTACTGCTATGTCCAGTCAAATTGGCTAATTTCTAACTGGTATCTGTCACTGACTTTCACTGTACACTCATTTTTTTTTATTCAACATTTATAATAAATAATGTTTACAAAATTTGGACATTTAAAATAAATGTCAAAATTTTCTTGTTTAACAATAATTTAAAACTTAATAATACCAAGGCAAGATATATACATAAATATGCTTAAGCTGAATAGCTGCTTATTAAGCGGTCCCCACATAATTTTTACACATTTTACTAAAATGCTGTTTAATTTCCAAATGGTAATTAATTATTCTATTGTCATTTTACGTTTACTAGGGGAAATTTGCAGACTTATATCTATATTGTTGTTTTTATGAATAAATAGGGCAAACGTTATTGCATAGAAGTTATAATAAGCAACTACAGTGGAATCTTATTATGTAAAATTTGGATGAGGCGAAATTCCAGACATGTCAAAGTTCCACCACTGGTCATTATTTATCATGCATAGAAAAAATGTTAATCAAAATTTTCGGTTATCTCATATTCTGGATATCTCGAGGTATTAGGGACGGTCCCTTGAATTTCAAGATAGTGAGATTCCTCTGTATATGAAACCACATAACACAATGAACACTCCTGGTTTTAGAATGGACATATATCAATATCAATGGTTAAATATTGAAAATACTTCTTACAATGCCTGCAAGTGCAGAAACTCCATTCTGATATCCATCATATATCAATTTCTCATCTGGATCCATGGGTGGTGCAGGACTGTCAGGTCCACCATCATCCTTCTTTCCTGTTTTCTTTTGATTCTTATCCTTAGCACCAACACCGCCAGCTTTAGCATCAGGGTCAGGAGACATTGGTCGACGTGGCACCAGTGGAATTCTGTATAACAAAAACAAAGTCAATACTAAAAGCGGCTTACAGTTTTAATGATTTGCAATTCTGCTTAAAGATTTTATGATTGGCTTCAAGCTTATAAAACATTCCACCAAAAAGAAATGACACTTTTTTTTGTTTCATGTCTGAATGAGGGAGTATGTGAGACATGAAAATTATTGATAAATTATAACACCTACTTTTTTCTGCCTCCATCGTCTGCTGGGCTTTGAGCAGTTGGATCAGCTTTCTTTTCTTTGCTTTTGTCTCGTTTTTTAGCAGATGGTGTCCTTGATTTTCTGCCTTTGGGTGACCTCGGTGATTTAGATCTACCAGATTTGGATCGACTTGAACGAGGTCTATCACCAGATTTAGCACTTCCTACAGACTCTTCAGGAGCTGGAGGAGAGGATGATGCAACACTTTCTGCTTTATCTGGGGACTCGGGTCTCTCTACTGGTAACTAAAAGTTACAAAAGATTTATAAGCACTAATATCATCCTTAACTTCAAGTCTAATGAAATTGATACAAATAACTAATTAATCCCTGGAAAAAGAATGGACTCTTCTGTAAATCAATGACAGACCAGTCCAAATGTGTCTTTAGGGGTTAATGTGTTAATACACAATTCAACATTTTTTAATAGATCAAATCTTAAAACTGTTTAAGTTACCATGTGGAATATTTACATAAACTATAATGTAATATGTATTACATTTTTGAATTAAAAAATTCTTCTCATTTTAAGTACAATTTGTATAATTCTACTAGTTCAAAGTGTATTCTATTTCATTCACTTTAACAGCATACAAGCTCTCAAAATGCAATTTTTTGTTTGTATTGAAAGTTGAATGTAAGCAATGGCCAAATTAGCATTAGATATTCTTACATGGATACAAGGAATATCAATTGTATTTTAAAATAAATTCTAGGCAATATATGCATGATATGTTAAAATTTTCTACGACAATATATTGTTTTAGTTCTTTAATCAAAGTTTAGGTCTAATCAGGGGATATATTTTATTTTACCAAAACGACAGACTGTATGCCCTTAAATGAACTATTAGTATAAAGATTTATGGAGCACTATTAATGTTGGAAATCTTTGTTGCTTAATACCTCTATAAGTGGAACCCTCGCATAGTTAGTATTCAAATCATCTGGAATATGACCCTCCATTCCTCTGTAATAGTCCTTTAACAACCTTACAGTATCTTGGAATCGGTCAACCTCCGCCTGCATCTGTGTGATGTAATAGTTACTCAAAACACCCAACCTATCATCAAGCCAACCATCATCGATGATAGCTTGACGTTCTTTTTCTGCCTGAGCTTTCCTTTCATCACATATGTCCCACAGCTTCATCCTCAAATCATCAACACGCTGATGAAGTTCCGCTTTAGTCTCCTCGTCATCCCTCATATCATCAGATACATCATTATATTCCTAAATAAAGACGCAAGTAAACAAAGTTCTTTATACTCACATAAACAAGTATTTGACCAAAGAAAAAACTCTCTATCACATTTCAAAATCAATGTCAATTGACCTATCACCAAATGCCCGACATGGCACCTTTTGACAAACTTTTCCATTATGACATCACAATTAAATGGCCTGTCAAACATTTGTGTGATTATAACATCACAATCAATTGACATTAAAAAGCACATGAAGAGCCACGTGTCAAACATTTGGCAACAGGTCAATTAAAGACCTAAATAGTTCTATATATTACTAAAAAGATTTGTAATCAAGGTAAACTGTATTGTATTTCAAAATGAAAATTTCACAATGTCTCCAAATTATGGTAAATGTAAATTGATCAAAACCAATTATGTGTTCAGCGACTTTCTCAAACTGTAAACCAACATTTAGATTACAAATGCTATAGACTTATACAGCTCATTGACACTAAAATCTTGTAAATCTATTTAATTATTCTAAACTGGTATACAAACCTTCTGCCATTGGTTCACATAAACCTGTTTGTTGTCTGGACGTCTCAGATAGGCTAGGTAGTCTTTTCTGCAAAGTAAAACACTTAAGTAAGTATGTATAATCTAAAAATTCGAACTTAATCTTTATTACTGTAAGTAAATTAATTTGTTTATTCAACTATTTATATATAAAATGAAATAAATGAATAATTAAGCATAAAAAGACAACAATTAACACTTACTTAATTTGATAAAAGTAGCGATAAATATTTTCCCTTTCTCCTCTCAGCTTTCGGAACATTTGTTTGCTATTTCCAACATAAGTCGCCTCCACAGTTTCCCAGTATTTGGCTAAAACATCTGCTAAATCCTGAAAATGTGATTTGACAGTCTCTTCAAAAGGACGAAAACTTAAGATAAGGGAACATTTACAATATTAATCAGTACCCTATCCCCATCCCCCGCCCCTTGAATTTGAAAAAAAGGCCATAAGAATGTCTATCAAATGGGCATTCATCAAAAAATGTGTGAGCAGACCACCAAAAACACAAAGACAATGTTGCTAACACATTAACCATCCCAAATCAAATTATTTGACCTAAAGGTCAAAGGTTATGAGAGTCATAATAAGTATCTCAATGTCACATAATGATACACCTTCGTTATTGGTTGTCATAGGTCAAAGTCAAATACTCAAAAAGAGACATGACTATAACAAAGGCATAATCACAATAAATTTATTCTTCAACAAACTTATCTTTTTATATTTAAAGAGAGGCATATTAATCATGCACTTTATATTTTGATATTATTTTTTTTTGTCTTGACAAAACATTTCACCTAAATAACAAAAAAACAAAATTGTAGTAGCATCAAAGATAAGATTTTATATTGGTAATTTGCTTACATTTTCAATTGCAAGATCAACAAATTCCCATTCCTCAGATCCAGGCTGTGGAGGAGGAGGTCCAGTGGGTTCTGGCTCTGGCTCAGGCTCTGGAGTTTTACTTTTCTTTCCTGATCCCTTACCTCTCTTTCCTGGTGATTTTGGAGATGATCCTGAAAGATAAAGATAAATATATATATATATATATATATATATATATATATATATATATATATATAGTTCATCCCTGCTATAATTATAACGCCCTCTGTTATAACGCCAAACCTGCATAACACCGCTATTTCTTGAAGAACGGATTTCCTCCCATATAATTCCCTCGTTGTATTGCTAAAAATCGCATACCGCCACCATTCCCTGGTACAAATGGTCATTTATACATGTAACATCTCTTGGACATATCGCCAGACCAGATGAAAAAAAACAGGTGTGAGTAAAACTGTTAGCTGAGGGTAGCTTGTTTATTTCATACTTCGACTGCAAAGGGAGATAACTCAATTAACGAGTGTCATAAACTGGTATCCAGTTGTATGAACAAAGTGCAGAAGTCAGACGGGGACCAGCTTATCAGTGTCGCGCTTCCGTGAGATTTAAAAAAAATCAAAACGTCACGTGTTTTAACACAGCAATTATCACATGTCAAGACTTAATTATGAGAAGATGAGATATATAAACTTAAATCCTTTGTAATACCGGCCTGTCAAAGAGTTATTTTAAACAAAAAAGATGAAAGTTAACATTAGAAATGTTTTCAAGGCTAATGCTAGAAACAGATCTAGATTTTCCGGCCGTCGAACATGTACTGCTGTATATTTTGGATAGTTTAATTTTGGCCATTTTGATAGGGTGGACAAATTGTCAAAACTTAAACAATCGACAAAATATCAGAATTTACGATAGTGAGTTGTAAACAGGATATATAACAGGGATTAATGACATGTCAAAAAAAAATGACACACCTCGAAAATAGTAAACCTTGATATATTGCCAAACTCATTATACCATCAAAATTCAGGAAAACAAAAGATGGCGGTATATCGGGGTGAACTGTGTGTGTGTGTGTGTGTGTGTGTGTGTGTGTGTGTGTGTGTGTGTGTGTGTGTGTGTGTGTATATATATATATATATATATATATATATATATATATATATATATATATATATAATATATATATATATATAAGCAAGCACTTTGATAATTTGTTTGTGACAGGGAATTTTGCTTGCATAAGAAAATTAACAAACTTTGGTTCTTTTAACATAGAAATTAAAAAAAATAATTGTTCAAAATGATTTTCAATTCTGATTTGTATCTATATGACATTTATAACAAATGATATTAATTATAACCTCTGCTGCCTTTTTTGGAGCTTCCCGCCTCAGACTTCTTGCTGCTACCACTACGCTTTGGTGAAGAACTTTTCTCTCGCTTATCTCCCTTTTTATCCTTAGGTGATTTACTTCTAGATTCCTTTGATGATGAACGTGATTTCTTTCCAGATCCTGGAAAATCAAACAAATTTAATAAGAGATATCATATACTTCCATTATCCATGTTTGTTTCTTTCCCATTGAGCATTAATTCATACATACATATTCATACACATTTTAATTGATGTCAAAATGAATAGAATGTCATCATTTAGACAATAAAGATGATAAACGTCATCACCATCATCATCATCAATATTATTAGTAGTACCATTATCATTATTATCGTCATTATCATTTACATCATCATCATACCTTTTCTAGAAGATGGTCTGGAGGATTTCTCCTCAGGAACTTCTTCCTTTGGTGGTTCTGGTGGCGGTTGTGGAGGCTACAGAGAAAAAATGGTTGGTTTAATAACAACAGAAAAAGTCCTGTATATCGCAATGTGTAGCAGAAAAGCATGTAAGAGTAAGTAAAGAGATGAAATAAATGTTCAATGCCATCATAAACATCCATATACCTTTTCTGCTATAACTTTTAATATTACATTAATATTTCATAATATGATTAGGCTGCCTATTAGAGAGCAGAGTTTTAAAAAATATGTTTCATAATTCAGTTTTAGATTGTATGATTGTATAATAGTGGGCAGGTTATGTCATAAAGCAGTAAAATGGATAAGCTTTGTGATCGGGTTCAAGATACAGCATTGGCAATTACCATGAAAAAAAACAAAACATGACAGCGACAAGTGTAGTCAGTAATGGCGTTTTCCATACAGAATTTGACTTAACAATATATCTCACTTGATACCCATTCAATTGCTTGATAGTATCTTGTATGGGTTTTTAGTTCATTTTTAGTCTCTCTACTACTAATTATGAATTGGGAATAGGCCTGCACTCTCATATACATGTATATCCGAATGTCATAGATTCTCGAAAAATGAACTGTTTCAGAGTAAAGTCACAACTCCAAAGAAAGCTTTTTGTACACATTTACAGACAGGCAAACTGAATCCATCTAACTTACAGTGTAATGACATTTCTGTTAACATTCATAACTTGAAATAAAATTAATTTTATGGTTAAATTGCTTATGTCAATAAAAGATAAATACCTCTTCTGGTTTTTCAACGACTGGTTCTGGTTCAGGCTCTGGTTCTTCATCTTTTTTCTGAAGCTGTAAAGTAAAACCAGATTGAGTTTATACTTGGATGAGCAGATAGAGAGATAATTCATTTCATTTGATGAAATGTCAAAAACTGTTTTATATCCAGTGGAACCTGTCATTAAAGACCACCCCATCTGCCACTGAAATTTGGTTTCTCAATACAGGTGGTCTCTCAAAAGAGATTTTATTCACAGGCTTTTTTAACGGTTTTCGGAGTATGACCCTGTGGACAGGTGGTTTTTCATGAGTGGTCTTTGAAGACAGGTTCCACTGCATCTTCTAATTATCTGCACAAAATTTTTCTTTATATGCCACCCTGTAATAAACTGCTTTTACAAAATTTGTGATAGGGTTGAAAAAATAAAGAAATTCTAATAACTTATTATAATACAATTAGAAAGATAGGAAATCTGTCATCACAATTAAATCTAAAGTTTCTGGCAATATGGCAGACAGAGTTGTGTTTCACATAGAATAATGATATTACCGAACAAAATGGCTTCATCAACTATACCTTCATGACGGTATCCTCTAATATTTTCTCTGTCTCCAGGAAAACCGTTCTGCTTTCATGTGCAGCATCCACTACTTGTAAGGTGCCAAACTTAGAATACCATTTTTCTAACTTAGGCCAAGAATCCAAAAATCTTGTTATTCTGAAAAAGAGCAAGTAACCATTTATGAGACTCGTACAGCAAAATCCATCTTGTGTAGGAAAACATAGGATGACAAATATGAGAATAATTAATCCCCAATTAATAAACACAGGGTCGAGAAAGCATCATACGCCACTGTAGATGCCTGATGTGGGTGGTTTCATATACATGTAGCATCTATTTACATAAATGCATAGAAATACTAAAGGACAGCCTGCTCTACCCCGATATAGCAATGTTTAAAAGTTGTGTGTTTTTAACAAAATGAACACAAATGCTACCTTTGTTGGATTTGATCTTGATCATGGGCAGGGTCCTCTGTTGCTACGACCTGTTCTTGTTTACCAATTCCTGTTGAACTACCATAAGGTGGAGGCTTAAATTCTTGATGATAACTTTCATTGGATTGAACTCCAACTGAAATGAAAAAAAAAACGATGTGTCATTCTCAATCCAAACTTTTTTGGAAAAATTATAGTTAATTTTGTTATCTATGACACAATATCTTCGACACATTTATCACAAACATGGCCGATTCTTCTCACCAATACTTCTCATCAATACCACAAGACAAACACCATATAAAAGATCTGACTTTTCTCCCACCTTGGACAGGCATTTCTACCATTTTGCCATGCCAGAATTTCTCTGTCCACACCCTAGGTATAATTTTATAGTGATGGACTTCTACGTGATGTGAATACAATGCATTAAAAGTCACATAAGATTTTATTTACATGTATAAACATGTGTTTAAATCATGGGAGAAACATAACCAAACATGGGTGTGTTGATTGGAAAGGGAAATCTCAACCCTCATGGTAAGAATCTGAAAGTCCAATCCTCGGGAAACCCCCGGACTGGACAACCAGATTCTTACCACTCAGGTAGAGATTTCCTTAACCACCCCACTGAAAAATATGAAGGATGCTACGGCATCTTTTTAGGAGGAAGGGGTGCCTTTGTGGTGTTTAACATGCTTAAATGCATTCAAGTACACTGAACAAATTCTCATATTGAAAACATTATAAACATAAAACCAAAGTTACTTTTGCAAAAAAGAAAAAAAGAAAAAAGGCCAAAACAAATGCTCAAGTCGATCATTTCTTGTCAAAAAGATTTTATCAGTCGAACTGGAATTTAAATTGATGTAGAGTTCCAAAACAAAAAGTGGTATCATACAAGGCCAAAAAATAACCTAAATGTACATGTATTCTTAAATCCATCTAAGAACAGTCACTGTAAAAAGTTGACTATCTTAGCTTTTAAGGAGTTTAGAATTTAAACGATGCTATCTGTATCCATTCGAAATATTGCTTTAGTATGAAATAATCAGCGGGTACTGAAAATATCAGGTACTTGGTTTATGTATACCCTCAGGGACTCAGCAGTGGCAACAACCCAGTGGTTATAAACATTATAAACACGATACCAATGTTAGTTTAGCAATATGACTTACATGATCTTCCAGCAGCTCTTTTCAAACACAATTCATCCACAACATCAAATAAGACAACAACATCAAGTCCACTAGAGGGATCTGGTGGTGGTTGTGGTGGTCTGGGATCTGGGGCCAAATTGGATTTCTTTGATTTCTGATTTTTGTCTTTTTTGTTTTCAGCATCTGAAAACCCTGTAAGAGCCTTCTCCAGTACTTTAGCTTGGTTATAATTTGTTGGAAATCCATCTAAAATCCATCCAGTTCCTTCTGGTATCCGTCTACAAATGTCATGGTATACAAAATAATTATGGTTTTAAACAACTCTCTATCATAAATTATTGTAAAATAATCTTCATGATAATTCTTGCTAACATCTGTATTTTCTTGGAATAGATTTAGTATTATTATACATAAAAACACAGCCAGGGATTGGTTGAGAGCTGTCACGTGTCAGAGAGACTACACTTCATGTCTCCCTCACATGCGTGACATCTCCCTCGTGTGCGTCATGTCTCCCTCATGCGAAAACCCGTGCAGCTTATTTTATTTTAGTCTTTATCGCCCTCTGGAAATATGACTTGCCTTGGGTAAACAAATCCTCATGTCTCTCTACAAACAGGGCAATAAATGTATATTATCCAATTCACAAATCTTAGCAGGGTGGAGTAATCTTTTGATTATTATATGGTCATTTCTACTCATTTATCGGTTATGACACACTTCCCAGATTTTGCGCATTATTACCAACTGGAATACCATATGTCAGTGTAATTCTGATTTATTTCATTACCTAAAATTTAACTTCATCCAGGTCAAAAAGGGTTCGAGAGATTCTGCTCTGCCAGGTTATATAGGTATTTTACAATATCTGCAACTGACATTTCAACTTACCTGATTGATTCCACTAAGATATCAACGATGACCTGGTCATCTATCGGCTGACCCTTCTTCAAGTATTTCAAAGCCTTGGCCCCAAGTTTAGCTTTTGGTGTAGGCTAAAATGGAATAAATAAATTTGAAATTAATCCCAATAAAAACAAACACAGAACTCAGTATTACCATACAATTACTTACCAATGTATATTCAATGTGATTAAGAAATTTATATTTACAAAATTTATGATTACAAAATCTGAGGCAAGAGGGGGGGATGGAAAACTGACCACAAAGTTTCAATAAAGAGCTGTGTTTATACACTTATACATACGACTGGCTTCTTTTCCTTGGTGGACATTTTTGACCTAGTTCTCTTGACAGGACTTGGTGTTTTAGGCTCCATCTGTGCTGGAGTCGGGGCAGTCTCTTCCTGTGGTTGTGAGGGAACTTGTTCTTCTTGTGTTTTGTCCTCAGTCTTGTCATCAGATGGTACCTGGGGCTCAGAAGGTGTTTCTGTCATTATCAAAAATAAAAGTTTTTCAAAATACTGAAAATAAATCATGAATTATCATTAAAACTAGAATTTTCATGATGTGAACATGTGTATCAGATTAAAAGAACTACCGGTATCTATAAGTACTAGATCTTGTTGACTATTAATGGTTCAGGAGTTGAGCACATATGGAACATGAAAATTTAGTGAACAACTCAAACATGTTATCTCAGAGAGAATCAAATCGCAAATTTTGTCAAATTATATTGAGAGTGCAACTGATTGAAAGTACAGAACTTTGAACACGTATGAATGCATTTATAAAAAATTGAGTCAACAAACTTAGAAACTTAAAAGTTGAACTTACAAACTTGAAACTGACAATAACACATGTATCACATTGAGGAGTTGTATGTTAACATGCAAACACCATTTGGGTATAAGTTGTATTCTGACCCATCCCCACCCCAACACTCCCACAAACACATATCCAGTCTACATATTATATTGTATCACATGCACATACATACATATATATATATATGAGTGTATCTACTGGTACATATCTAGCATGATATACATTACATACATGATAAAACAGATCAAGTATAGAAAAGCATGCAAGTCCTAAGTATATAGAGTACTTAAGTATTACAGAACACTAGTACCTCTATACATTACATGATGTGTAAATGAGTACAACAAGTACAAAAATCTACCTGACTTTCCAGTACCAAAATCTACAGGATTTTCCAGTATCAAAATCTACCTGACTTTCCAGCATCAAAATCTACCAGACTTTCCAGTATCAAAATCTACAGGATTTTACAGTACAGTATCAAAATATAAAGGTCATTCCAGTATCAAAATCTACAGGACTTTCCAGTTTCAAAAAAAAAATGTATAGGACTTTCCAGTATCAAAATCTATGGAAATTTCCAATATCAAAATCTACAGGGCTTTCCCATATCAAAATTTAAGGACTTACCCACATCAAAATCTACAGGACTTTCCCATATCAAAATTTACAGGACTTACCCACATCAAAATCAACAGGACTTTCCCATATCAATATTTACAGGACTTACCCACATCAAAATCGACAGGACTTTCCCATATCAATATTTACAGGACTTTCAAGTATCAAAATCTACAGGACTTTCCCATATCAATATTTACAGGACTTACCCACATCAAAATCTACAGGACTTTCCCATATCAATATTTACAGGACTTTCCCATATCAATATTTACAGGACTTTCCCAAATCAATATTTACAGGACTTTCCCATATCAATATTTACAGGACTTACCCACATCAAAATCTACAGGACTTTCCCATATCAATATTTACAGGACTTTCCCATATCAATATTTACAGGACTTTCCCATATCAATATTTACAGGACTTACCCACATCAAAATCTACAGGACTTTCCCATATCAATATTTACAGGACTTTCCCATATCAATATTTACAGGACTTTCCCAAATCAATATTTACAGGACTTTCCTATATCAATATTTACAGGACTTTCTAGTATCAAGATCTACAGGACTTTTTGGTATAAACCTAAGAACAATCAAAAGACAACCAATGCTGACGGAGTTTGTATAATATAAAAAAGTAAATTTGTCAATATTTTGATTTATACACATTTTTTTAAGTGAAAGATAACAGTATTATCACAATTAGAACAGAGACAACTGACACTTAATGACATCTATAGGCAGCAGGGGTGAACAACAGATCATAAACAATGTAAGTTTTCGTGTACATGTCAAATCCAGGTGTAAACAAAGTCATGTTTACCAATTAGAGAGAAGGAAAATATTTGGATCTGGCAAACAGGAAAAGTCGATGCTAATGGTTAATACATAAAACAGAGGGAAAACATTCAATACATACTGATACCTGATATATAAAATGAACCCTCCCCTGTGGGTGCTCTTATACTGATTTGAATGCCTATATATAGAATATAAATATAGAGACAATGACAACAAAAACATGGCCATGAACAGACTATTGTCATTGATAAATGTTCATTGCTGTACTAAACATTATAATACAAAATAACATTGAGATGCACTTAAAAGGGTAAAGTGAGTCAAACTGACTACAACGCTCAAACAGCTTTTGTTGCTTGTCACAGTGGAACCTGTCTTCAGAGACAAGCATCATAGAAGACCACCTGTCTTTGAGACCACTGCCATAGAAGACCACCTGTCTTTGAGACCACTGCCATAGAAGACCACCTGTCTTTGAGACCACTGCCATAGAAGACCACTTGTCATTTGTATCCACATTCTGAAAACCATTTGATTCTGTGATCCTTTAGATAAAACCACTTTAGGGAGACCACCTGTCTTGTATGACCACATTTCAGTGGGGTGGTCTTTCAAGACACATGACCAGGGCCTTCTGTGGGGTTAGAGCTTTGTGTTTTAAATCATGAAGTTTTTTACCTCTAGCCAGCATGGGTTTGTGCCCCACTAAAACCTAAGCTCATTTTGTAAGAAGGATTGCCAATTCAATTGCATAAGGCAGGTGGTCTCTTCCCAGATACATTGCAACTGGGTTCCTTCCTTCATCACCAAAATATAACTGAACACCCCGTTGAGTGCGGCATAAAACACCTGATTAAAACAAATACACATAACCAGTAAAATACAAGTAGCTAACTACAGGAGTCACAGATGAGTTAAAGTGTTAGTCTCAAAAACTGTATAACAATAACTAAAATCTGATATCTGATATCAAAGTAAAATATTTGATATCCTAACATCAAACTAAAATATGATATCCTAGCATCAAACTAAAATATCAGATATCCTAGCAACAAACTGAAATATCTGATATCCTTGCAACAAAGTAAAATAACTCATAATTATCCTTGTATCAACTTAAAATATTGGATATCCTTGTATCAAACTAAAATATCTGATATCCTAGAAAACTAAAATATGATATCCTAGCATCAAACTAAAATATCAGATATCCTAGCAACAAACTAAAATATTTAATATCCTAGAAACAAACTAAAATATCTGATATCCATGAATCAAAATAAAATATCTGATATCCTACAAAACTAAAATATCTTAGCATCAAACTAAAATATCAGATACCCTAGCAAAAACCTAAAATATCTGATATCCTAGCAGCAAAGTAAATTATCTCATATCCTTGTATCAACCTAAAATATTGGATATCCTTGTATCAAACTAAAATATCTGATATTCTAGCAACAAACTAAAATATCTGATATCCTTGTATCAAACTAAAATATTGATATCCTTGTATCAAACTAAAATATCTGATATCCTTGTATCAAACTAAAATATCAGATATCCTAGCAACAAACTAAAATATCTGATATCCTAGCAAAAAACTAAAATATCTGATATCCATGTATCAAACTAAAATAAAATCATCTATCATGTAGTATAAATTACTGTATACCTGGGAATTTTTACCCTTGGTTATTTTCGACCTTTTATGACAAAATAAATATTCATTCCATCTTAAATTTGCCCTAAATCACCATAGTCCCATGGATGGCATGCATATTCATGCTTAAATTATTTAGCTTAAAAACTTTTAATTTTAAATTTGCCCTCTCATCTAAGGGCAAAAATTAAATTGGAGGGAAAATTTCCTGGTATATATTAGATCAAAGTTAGTAAATGCAATACTAAAATGAAAGTGATTATTACCTTGAGCAGGTGATTGCTGATCAGTTGCAGTGTCTAATGGTTTTTCCTCTACTGCATCCATTTCCTGTGGACAAATTGATAAGATTTAAGTCAACATCATAGGCAAATCTTATATACTCATCATAAATGTAAATCACGAAGTGCAAAACGTAATGGATGTGACCAATATACAATTCGCAAGTATGAGAATATATACAACACAAGAATGAGAACAATATGTCAATATAATTTATGCTTGTACTCATCAGAAATGGTAGAACAATGTGGGGAAATATTGTCAAGATAATCTATGCTTGTACTCATCAGAAATGGTAGAACAACATGTGGAATATTAATTGTCAAGATAATCTATGCTTGTACTCATCAGAAATGGTAGAACAATGTGGAGAAATATTGTCAGTATAATCTATGCTTGTACATACAATCAATGCATGTACTCATTAGAAATGACTGAACTACATGGGGAACATTTCAATATACTTGATTAATGTACTCATCAGAGATCATGAAAGGTGGTGAAACATGTTCTATACAATCTATGCATGTATGCAAACAAAAAGTATGCAAATCATTGCACAGACTATACACTGGACATATTTATCTCTGGATAAAACAAAATTCCAAATCCAATGAATCTCCTACAAAACTTTTTTACTATACCTGTATTATCATGGTTTCTCCATTCTTATGTGCTTCCACTGCCTCATCAACTAATATATCTGGATCCAAGACTTGAAGTCTATGTTCTATAAACATTAAAAAAAAACATGCAACTCATATCAAACTACCAACTATATTGCACAGCGATGCATATTTATTTCTGAAATAAGACATACTACTGGTATTTAAAAAAATTTAATTTAATCTTAAATCAATTTTTTTCAAATTACATAATGGAAAAAGTATTTCTAGATAGACATAGATAGCATAAAAAACATTTATAATTGATAAACATACCATGTGCTAATTTCTGAACAACAGTTGATTTTCCACTAAAGACTTTTCCCAAAATACATGCTCTGATTGGGAAGGGAGGGAACTCTGGTGGGGCAGCTGGAGGCTGCAATATCAAAATCATCACATCTCAATAATCGAATAATCACATCACATTACTACTGAAATATGCATTATTAAAGAACAATAGAAAATTCTTGCTTTATTTTTCACTTAGACAAAAGGATATCTCAAAACAAATGAAAATTAAGGTCAAGGCATTCATTTTTAAAGGAATACCCCAAAATTTAAACTCACAAAAACAATTATCTTACAGTATATCTAAAACTAAATAGCAAAATATGATGATGATCACTGTCACAGCAATGGTCATATTGTCAATTTTATACTTAGTTATATACTAAAACTCACAGAAGGTGGATGAACCATATTAAACAATCTCTGTACTACATGTCCAACGATAGGATTGTCTCTAGGTGGCGCTGTTATGTCACATCCTTCAGGTGGCTGCCACTCTCCTGCCATACTCTAATAACAAAGAAAGGTAAGTTAAACATTTATAACAAGATCTTAGTAAATAGCAAGATAAAAACTTATCTGTAACTCATGAAGCTCCACAGTAACAAAGTCAGGAAAAAAAAAAAATGAATAAATAATAATAAAAAAAAACAAAGATTAATAAATAAAAACCAATTTGTATTTCTATTACTTTCTATACAATCATGCTGATACAAGAATGAGTGTTTGTTGTAGCAAGGTTTATTGAACTTTCATGTTCAAGTTCTTTTATTCAGTATTTCAGGCCAGCAGGTCAAGTCTGTTCCAGTCTGAATCAAGAAAATGTCTGTATCATCACTCACATAGGCCTAGAGGAATATGTATTATAACTGATTTCATTTGGGAAATCTTACCTAGTTCATGCATTGATAAAAATCATGCATGGGATTTCATTCTTATGACATACTCTGAAACACGTTTTGAATTCCCTCAGAAACAAAAATATTATCCGGTATCATATATTTATATATCACCTTGTATTCTGTGAAATCTCCCTCGTCTAACAGAAGCTGTCGTTCCTCCTCCAAAATTTGTTCAGGTGTAGGTTCTGTTGATTCAGGTGCTTCCACTTGTTCATACAATGGTACTCCTGCTACAAACAGAGCTTGCCACTCACGGAAAAGCTTTGCTGGAACTAACCTAAAGTCAAGCATTGAAAATAAAATTAAAAATTAAAGATTATTGATTAAATTCACCTCAATACACTAAGAATTGTTCACATTTCTTACTGTATGATTTATTTCCTGATATTTTCCAAATTTAATATATTAATTGTTACAACACTTAATCATATGAAAGTCTTGCTGGATTGTAACTAACGACTCACTTATAAACTGATTATATATCTGATGTAAATGTATCATTCAGTATCATATCTCTTTAGAACACTGAAACATATCCCAAGATTACCAGTATAAGCCATGTACAGTGGAACCTTGCCTGAAGACCACCTCAGTAATCAATCCACTTCATTATAGACCATAAATATTCAGTCTTTTGAAAATTTCTTAACACATACAAAATAAGTTTAGGCCCTCACTGAAAAGACTACCTCAATAATCAGATCACTTTGAGTCAGTTAGGTGGTCTTAATAGCGAGGTTGTATTGTATTTATGTTACAGATATGCTGCTATGACAGTTGAGCTACAAGTGACAAATGCCTTACTTTTCTGTTAGTTCTCTGTACTCGGCCACTTTACATGTAAAGTCAACCATTTGATTGACAATCTTATTACAGCTATCGTAATGTTTGCGATATCTAGCTTCAGCACGCTCAGCAGCAATCTTGTCATGTAGTTCTTGGTCTTTCTTCGTCTGTTCTTCATATTCTTTCTTAGCTGCTTTAGCCATCTCCTACAAAATAATTGCATCTAATTAAGAATGAACAAAACTACTATCAGTAAAATCTTATCTATACACTTTTAAAGGTTAAATTTTACTTAATTTACAATGACTAACAAACAAGTTCTGTCAACATAGAATGTCTCTTGTTGGCTGTGATGTTGGGGTTCAGAGGTCCTTGCTGTGGGAGGAAACCGGAGTGCCCAAAGAAAACCCATGGGTCTGACTTGGCGTCCACCATGATATCTCAAATACTACCCTGTCCAATCCAAGGACTGAACCTGAGTCACACTGGTGAGAAGTGAGAGTGCTAACCACTGCACTTTCTCGACACCCTATACGCTAAGAACTTTAAAATTATGGAAGGAAGAAACAAATACATACAGTTTATAAGAGGCCTCTGTGGCCGATTCTCACCTCTAGTCAGCATGAGTCCCACTGGGAACCTAAGCTACATTGTACTGGGTTCTCTCCCTCATCATTAAAAACTGTCAAACACCACAAAACTGAACAATTGTTGAGCATGGCATAAAACACAATATTAACAAAACAAACAAACATAAAATTATATCTTAAAATACTGACAAGACAGAACATAAATATACTTTATTCAAATTCCATAGATTGACAATTGCAACCAGAATCTGATACCAGATGGCATTATACTTACGGCCTCTTTATTCAAAGCATCTTCAAAGTCTCTCAATCTTCGTTCCTCATACTGCTTTTCTCTATATATTCTGTTTTTACGAATTATATCTTTCTCGTGTCGTGCCTGCAGTAGCTGTACTGCAATTCTACGTTCCTGTTGAGACTGTCTCATCAGGCGATTTACTAACATCTCCTCCCTCCGTGCTTCCTATTGATCCAAATGTAAATGCATGTTAAAATAATGGAGTTATTTTGATCAACAATTGCTATATAGATAAA